>JBAMBS010001781.1:0-253589 GCA_037044455.1 Zygothrica quintamaculata
GATTTTGATGTCCTTTGGTCAGTTGATAGTGCCTTTTGAAAGAATTCGATTGACATAATTTTTGCCAGGATACGCCAGGATACGGCTGAGTTATAGCATTTTTTCTCTATACAAAAAAGTGCTTATAACTCGAGTCCTGTAAGAATTTTCGTCCTTTAAAAAATTCCATCCAAATCAGAATCAAGAGCACTATCTGTGTGCCAAAGGACATTGCTCTAGTCCTTAAATTGGCCGAGTTATTAGGGATTTTCTGATATTTAGTCCATTTTTGCATGCAACCCCCTTGAAAAAAATTTTTGAAATTTTTTTTATCAGATCCTGGAAATCCTTGAATGCCAATCGATAGTACTAGTCTTTGCGAGTACAAAATAGTGTATCCTGTTGATATCCTTCAAGAAGTGGCCGAGTTATGGCTATGAAAAGGACCTAAATTTAATTAATTAAGCTCAAATTTGACTATATACACGCAGGATTTCAAAGGACAGGGTGCATTATGAATTTAAAGACACCTACTATCGATTGGCTTTCAAGGATATGGGGGTCATCTAAGGATCATGGACTTGGAAAAATTTTAAACTTTGTTTGCTTGCAGTGAATTTCTGTTGCATACTTCCAGGGGCATATATATCACAAAATAGGGTTTAACTCCGGCATATCCTGGCAGATTTTCAAAGGATATGGTGCGTTGTGATCAGAGTTACTGTCCCCACCGTTTGGCATTCAAGGATATGGAGGTCATCTAAGAATCATGGACTTAGAAAAATTTTAATAGGCGGCTAATGGGAAAGAGGTCAAAAACACTCAATCCTTAATAACTCCTAAAGTTCAAGGAAGATTTTGATGTCCTTTGGTCAGTTTATAGTGCTCTTTGATAGAATTCGATTGACATAATTTTTGCCAGGATACGCCGGGATACGGCTGAGTTATAGCATTTTTTCTCTATACAAAAAAGTGCTTAAACCTCGAGTCCTGTAAGGATTTTCGTCCTTTAAAAAATACCATCCGAATCAGAATCAAGAGCACTATCTGTGTGCCAAAGGACATTGCTCTAGTCCTTAAATTGGCCGAGTTATTAAGGATTTTCTGATATTTAGTCCATTTTTGCATGCAACCCCCTTGACAAAAATTTTCGAACTTTTTTTTGTCAGATCCTGGAAATCTTTGAATGCCAATCGATAGTACTGCTCCTTGCGAGTACAAAATAGTATATCGTTTTCAGATCCTTAAAGAAATGACTGAGTTGTGGCTCAAAAAAGGACTTGCATATTAGTAAATAAATAAATATTCTAGTTCGGCCATATCCTTACAGGATTTAAAAAGCATTAGGCATTAAAAGACACCTTCTATCGATTGGCATTCAAGGATATGGGGGCTATCTAAGAATCATGAGCTTGGGAAAAATTTTTGAAAGTATATGCAGAATACAGTTTTAGAATCACATAAAGTTTGGGGGCACAGATAGTTTTGGAGCCTATGGTACTGTTATTGCGCTCTTAAGACAAATAAATCGACTTCTTATGTTGTCAGTTTTATATTAATTATTTGTTTTTTAATTTTCAAATAAAGTCCTTAGAACTTAAGTCCTGTAAGGTGTTTATTAATAAATTGCTTAGTTCAGCTATGTATGGAGAGCAATGGTCACACCGCTGCAATAATGATTATAATAAAAACAAGTGACTATATTCACAAACTAAGTATACAAACAGAAAAAGTCTTACAACACACACGCATACAGAGACTCGCATGCACATACACACACACACTCATCTTTTATAATGTGTACACACGTGCGAACACTTGTAAAATCTTTCTAGTCGCATGAATATTTTAAAACTCGCACGGAAAGCATTCAAATTATGATAATGATGGGAGTGGCGAGTGTTTTGTAAATGTTCTTAGGTGCGGGTTGAGTTGCTTGCGCTGAGTATGAGTATGTTTGGCAGTGTGCGTGTGTGTGTGTGTGTAAGGCGCTAACGAGCGCAGGTACTCGGCGACCCAACACAAGTCCCAGTACACAGTACAATTCTCTCATCTATTTCTCTTAATGCATTTCATTAATTTGTATACAATTTGAACATTTTTTTTTACTTTTTAATCGCCTGAGAAATATGTGTCTGCATGCGTGTATGTGTGTGAACGTCTGTGTGTTTAATGAGCACTTGTGTGAGTGGATCGGCTGGCATCGTTAGAACTCACTTCATAAAATACTCCCCTAAGAAGGAGTTGAAAGTGCACTCTTGACTTTGAGCTTCTTAATTTTGTCACTGAATGACCTCTTGGGGGTTGTTAGTCTGATATTTTCAACATAACCCTAAATTGCAGTTATATAGAAAGGATGATATATAATGTGTACCTTTGACATTTAAAAAAATATATTAAAATTTAAAGGCAAAGGACAATGCGGTATTAAATTTATAAATTTAATATTAAATTCTTAATTTAATTTATTTTCCATGTACAATGGAAATTAGTAGTATGCTTATTTATTATAATCAATATATATATAAAAAAAAATTAAAAAGCAATAATGACCGTGTACAGAACCAAAATAGATGAGTTAAGCACAGCTCCCACACTTTTAACTCAGACGGATCTATACAATTCCTTTCTACATGGACTCAATGTCATGGGTATTCTGGCACTAATAGGCGTTGTTGGTGTGATAGTATTCATGTCATTCATTATTGGGTTACTGTGTGGTCTAGGCACATGTTGCACAGAAGATGATGGCCGCTATGAGTAGTAGAAGACCAGAAACTTATGTGTAGATCAAATTGTTTAAAGAGCTCAGGTGTGTTTATATAAAATTTTGAAAAAATTTAAAAAAATTATATTTTTACAGAAAAAACTGTCAGTGAGGTGTAGAGCTAATATCCTTGCCAGAAAAGTATTGTGCCTATATATTATATGTGTATATTGCATATATTATGTCCTTTATATATAGTATATATATATAATATTTATGTACAATATATTGAAGGTAATAATAAATTAATTGACTCAATAAGAGCGCTCAATGCTAACACCTGTTGAATTCACTTTAATATTTATTTCCTTTAACTTACTGATAGCAGTGATACGCGGAACTATAGATTATGTTGTTTGAAACGTCACTGATTATGTCCCGTAATAAGTAGTTGCTGATAAACTATCAGCGTGCTGATAACACTAAATGATTATTAATTAGCCAATCGGCTACTTTAATGATAATCAGTTGTTGAAGATTATAATTTTTTATATGTAAAATGATTTGCCACAAATTCCATCAACCATTTCAATTAAACTATGTTATCAATTTTCTTTTTTCTGTGCTTTTTCCTTTGCTTTCTGTCCTTTCTAAGACATTTCAATATCTTTGGCAAAGCATGGAAAAAGCTGAACAAAATGCACGAACAGAGCGACAGCAAATGTCGTAAATGCACTCAGCACTTTGTCAGCTTTCAGACAGGAAATACAGCTGCCATTTTTCTTTAGCCAGTTGTATGTCTTACCCCTCACTACCCGCAAACGTTTTGCCATTGCAAGAACATCTTACATCTTTTTGTAGCTGTCTGCATTATTCGGTGTTTTGGGTTATAAAAAGTATCATTTTACTTCACATTTTGTTGTAGTGTTGTTGTGGTTGTTGTTGTTTTGTCTAAATTTCGTTGCTTCAATATTCAGTTTTATAATATTTCTCTCAAGTTTTCTTGGGTTGCATATATAAAAAGTTTTCATTGCTACAACTATTGTCAGCCAGTGGCAAAACTTTTGTTTTTATATATTCTACGAGCAGAGTTTTTCTGAGTGCACGTGCCATGTCAGAGCTTGTGGATCTCCAGTTAAAGGATGTAAATGCTAAGTAAGTTACTTCAAAGTCATTGCATATACAAGATGTTGCATCTAAGAGAAAAACAAAAGTTTTTTTATGCGCTTTGTGACATTGCATTATCTCTTTTACATATTTCAGTTTGCTCATTGATCAGTGGCTTTAGCGGTCGCCAAATAAAGGCTGGGGTATTGAAAGAATGTCCAATAGCGTACAAGGAAAACTAAGGTTCGAACCGTCGTGGAGGAAGTTTGTTTCTTTTTACAAACAATTTTTTTTTGTGCTTAAAAATATTATTTTTTATGTTTTCAATAAAATATAGTCATCTTTAAATAAAATAATTATTTAAATAAATAGTCAATAATAAGTTAAAACCTAATCTAATTTAGTTAGTTTAAAATGTATAGAAGGTATTATCCGGCCAGCCAATTTATGAAATCTTTAAATTTTTCCAGCTTGCGCTGTCCTCCGCGTTCCGTTACATGCTCCCAGCGATGCTCCACTGCTGCACGCTCTTCCTGATCAAGTGTATTCATATGATATTTCAGCTTTTTGTCAAAGGATTTGTGCAAATGTGCTAAACGCATTTGAACTGTGCGTTTCCAGCGATCGAATCCATTGCGTTGCAGGAATAAAGAAAGCACTTGTGTCTCCACATTTGTTGTCTTGTCGGCAACATCTGAATCCAGGTAAAGATCTACAATATCATAAAACACTTGCAACGTTTTCATTGTTTGATTCCCACTTATGGCTAAGTATGCCTCAAATCTGGTCAAATAGTTGAGTAATCTGGCGTTCTGTGAGTTCAGTATAAGTAAATCATCTACTACACTATCCACCAGGTTTGTGGCCAGCGAAACAGCATGGCTAATAATCGCATCCAAGTTATGTTCCGCCTGCTCCGTCAAACGTGTGCGGCTGAGATCACCATAGCCCACAACAGGCTCACTTAGTAACTATACGAAAAAAAGTCCATAGTGATTAAATTTCTTTACGACTTCAATGTAGACTGCTTGGAAACTTACCATTGCTACTAAGAGCATTGTGCTCGCTTTGTAGATGAGTTGCCTCTGATTAGCCATCTTGACCGCTTGACCGTTGCTGGTTGACTGTAGGTCGAGTCTAAAATTTGTGTAGGAACTAAGCACTAAGGCAACAGATAACGCTTTATCAGGGGCATTTTTTAATAGGGGACCACCTACATTTCTATAATCTCTATTAAAATTTATTGTATGATAATTATGACGCTGCGAATGACGATTCATACGTTTCGGTGAAAAACCTAGTAACTAAATGATAACATTAGCTTTAAACATATAGAACTTACATGTGATTTGATTAGCTAAATGAAAATTTTGATAACTATTGATAGAAATATGATTTGTCAGTCACACAATAGAAAAGCTTCAAATAAAACTAATGGGATGAGAAACTTATATAAAGCTTTTCATCAGAGGGAAATTACCATAGACCAAAGTAACTGAAACTCTGCTTATTATAAGAATATCGCTTTAGTCTTCTTTTTGGAAAAGAAAAGCAATAGTTGGTTAGTAAAATTCCACTTAGTCATTGGGGTAGCAATGACGCTAACAGGAACTGCCCTGGCTTAATGTGGAATGTGGGTCATGTGGCATTTGATGAAATATTTCCATGATATCATTTAGTGTCAAAGTCGACAAAAAGTGGAAATACTCATCGTTTTGGCCCCAACTAAAACAGTTAACAGCAGTATCATTGCGATATATGATAATGTCAAATCAAAAGGTGATCAAAGTGGGTTAAAGGGTTATCAAGTGGGATTTGTTAAGATTGTTAACTATAACAGAACAATTATGTCCTTTGAGAGCAACTGTTATATGAATGACTATGTATATGGTTGTTATATTTGACTATAATCGTTTTGTATACTCCACAGTAGTCAGATTTATATGGCTAAACAATGAGCAAGTTTTGCCTGAACAACCTGCACACCCCTCCCCTCAACCTACACTAGGGAGTAACCCCAACTTGAACGACTAAGAACAATGTGCAAAACGTTCCGTCTAACAGCTTGCTCATACACAGACACTTGCCTTTAGCTACCATTTTGATATACGTTTATGTATATGTGTGTGTATGTGTGTTTGTGTGTTTGTGTTTTTACCCTTGGAGCCACTCTGCGCTTGCATGCAAATTTCAATAACTTATATACGTAACCCTTCCGCCAACTGACACTGAATATCAAATATGAGGCCAACGCTCAGACGATGTACAAAAATTATTTGCATACATACTGGGGATGCTTTGGGGCAAAAGAAGAAGAAGAAGAAGCAGAAGCAAAAGAAAAGAAAAAAAAGAAAAAGTTAAAAAATATAAAAGCGAAACAAAAGCAAAATATGTATGAGCTAAAAAATGAAAAAGGAATCAAGCCGTTGGTGCCACATGTGGCGCACTTTTGGTTAAGTGTGAAAAAAAGCTAAAAACAAGCCGTTACACGCTTCCGGTTGGGTGTAAACATAGCAGACGCCCTCTTTTCTATATATATATATATATATATACAATATATACCGTTATACCGGTTATACCGTTATACTCCTTCCCATAAACCACAGCACGCAAACGAAACGAGTTTATTTATTGCATTTGCAAATTTTACACAACATTTTGCAGTCGATACTACTTCCCCCCATTAACCACCACCACCACCCCTTTCTCTATCACTCCCTTTGGTTAGGTGTAACTCGAGTTTATCGCTGAAAAATAATTTCCCCACCTCAAAAGCAGAAATTGATTCGGTTTTTGGTATGTGAAAAGTAAACTTTGCCCAGGTATTTGTAACACGAAGCGGTAAGTTCAATGAAGCCAAAGGTGCTTGTGCTTGTTATACTCCTCCTCTTCTTTTTCTTCTTCTTTTTTTTTTGATGGTGTTGGTGATTGGCAGTCAACTGTAACTGGGGGTTGGCATTGGTATTGATAGAAGTATTGGCAGTCTGAAAGGGCGCATCAAACCAATCTCTCTCTTCTCCCTCAACCAACTCTAAATTGATGTGCAAATATTTCCATAAATTTATTTTCTATAACGCCAACTTTTGGGTGTCATGTTTGGAAACACACAAAAAATTTGCACAACTTATTTGCCAATAAAATAAAACAGAGTTTGGAGTGGTTCTTTTATATAAAAGCTTTAAACTTAGCTGTTGCTGTAAATAATTTTAACGAAATATTTATAAATATAAAATATAAAATATAACATATAAAATTACAACAAAAGTCAATGCAAATATTTAATATACATGAGTGTTATGTTATGCATACAAATTTATTTTGCTCTGCTTCATAGATGTAACGGCACTTTGCTATTGGCTTGCCAAAGTCTATTGCTCTTATCTATTTTGCGTACTAACATGCAGAAGTCTCTCTTGCGCTCATCACTTTAATATATAAACTATTACAGCGGTCTCTTGTAACTTCACATAGCAGAGTAAAAGAGAGAGATAGTGAGAAAGACGGAAAGGTGTGTAAGCAAGTAGGTAAGTGGACAATTAGAGCTTTGAACAAAGATCAGTTTGCAATTTACGTTTCGCGTGAACAGTACAGTGATTTAAGTGATAAGAAAACGATAGCTTAAGCAGCTTGAAAGCATTTTTAACAAAGTGAAGAGTCGGAGTTATTTTTATGCATAAGAAGTGATTCTAAGCTTTTATATAATTTTTGTTTATACATTTGAACATAATATTTAACAAAAAATCTTACAAACAAGATAATTAACAATTTGAAAAGATTAAAATTGAATTTTGTGCTTTGTTTTAAAGTGATTTATATTTGACGTCGCCAGAAAACTTGTTCTGCTGCAGCCCGATGACGCAGTTCACATTTGACTTTCGCCACAGTTTATGAATCGCTTGCGTTGTCGCAGTTGATTACGCGGTTTACTGAGAACAGGAGATCGCGAGCTCAAGACCAGGTGGGGGACTTTATTCCATAAACTTCTGGCTACATTGTTTAAATTATATTTTTCAGCTTAGGTATTTATAATTAAATTAGTAGCAATTCAAAATATGTAATTAATTACTTAATTAGGTACTCTATTATAGCAATCATTGCTTTATCGCAATTAAAAATGATCTTAGGGGCGCACGTGTATATTAATACATATGTATAAATATATATGTGTGTGCATATGTGCGTGCTGGTATAAATTCGTAAATCATAATTTCTAAAAATAAACTTGTACAAAATATAGCAGGAGCTGCTCAAAATATTACAAAAGCAAGCATTTTAATGATACATTCGCTATATATATACCATATCTAATATTGTATATACTATATACGTGCTAAATATATTTTTTAAAACACAAAAAAAAAACATTACAAGCATTTACCTCAGATGGGACTCGAACCCACAATCCTCGGCTTAGGAGGCCGATGCCTTATCCATTAGGCCACTGAGGCGTTGAACGATGTATGAGCAAAATACCAATATAATACAAAGGTGCGCAACGAAAATACTTTACTCATATGTATACATATCGGATAAACAGTTTGTGTCTATTTTAGACAAAAGACCAGATGTTTTTAACCTGAACAAATAATTTACTTACTCTTAGTTCAATAATTTCTTGCGACGTATAGACGCAAACAGCTGAGTACACGGCAAATTGAGGTGGAGAGATAGAGGATACACTCAGAGGTTGAATAATATTTACTTTTTGACAAAGCGAATGTGTTTCAATAATGTGGTCATATATATGTGCATATGTTGTATGATAAATCAACGTCACTTAGACCTCATTCGAAATTCACTTAGCGAACTTACCGAACTAAGCGAGCAACCAAGCAAAATGTCAACGCCAATAGTTTGCGGTCAAATCAGTCAGCCAATAAGAAACAGAGAGAGAGAGAGAGATAGAGAGAAAGATAGAGAACTGCACAAACGAAGACATATCATTTATATCAATTTAAATAAGGACCTTTCAATGTTCCGAAGAGCAAGGCACAAAATCTCCCTTAATCAAATGCTTAAAAAGCTCAACAAAACACCTTTTGTGTATCGACGAGGGGCTGGGGAGGGTGAAAAGATGAGCACATGGTTGACCATAAAGTGACCAAAGTAGCAAGAAATAGACCTCAAACACACATATACACATATATAAATACATACATACAGAGATGAATGGTCCGACGAGCCATTGACAGTTGTAAGCCATAAACCACAGAAAATTGGGCATTATATTAGTTAAGATGCTGTCAAGCTGAAAGATATCGAAACTCGTAGAGCAAGAGAACGGTGTGAATTGCTTGGGGAAGCTGTCGTCAAGTTCAAAACAAGAAAAAAATAGAAGAGAAGAACTTGAACATAGACCCAATGTAGACATATAGCTTTCAAGAAGCGATACACACTAAAAAGGAAAGCGTATCCGTATCCATATCCGTTTTCGTTTCCGTATCTGTATTTGTATCTGTATTTGTGTGGGCTAACACACCGTTTGACAGGCAACGAAAGGAAGCAGAACCCTCTGATACCAACAGCTAAAACCAAAACCAAAACCAAACCAGAACCACAAGCGGCAACTACACACAACCAGCAAACGAATCCGAAATAAACAGAGTGGCCAACGGGCACATGGAAGATAAGCAAACGCATTCATCTTACTGTAGAGGAAGAGAAGAAAGAGTCCTGGAATAGGCAAAAAAAATCTAAAGAAAAAAAAAATAAAATAAGTCCAAACAAAAGTTGTTCAGGCGTGGTCAAGAGCGATGTGAGTATTAAGAGATAAACATAGAGAAAGATAGAGAGAGAGAGAGCTTAAAGATATCTTAAATCCTTTAGTAAGTGCAACTTAAACTGACAGCAGCACTCTTTACATGCAATAGTCCTTTGCCATTGTTAAAAAAGGATTTTTAGTTTTTCGGGATTGCACAAATCATAGAAGAAACTTTTATTGTACTCAATTTGTTGCTATTGTTTGTTCGTCCTTTTGTGCTTTTGTTTTAACAATTTCAACAAATGGCAAGCGTATTCAGTGCTGCTGCTGCTGCTGCTGCCTTTTAGCCAGTTTGCTTATCTTAGCCACACTTTTATTGGTGTCTTTATTTGGCATGCCAGCGCCATGCTATAATTCACAAACAAACAACAAACACAAAAAGAAAAAGAGAACACCCCAAGATAAGCGGCAAACAGTTTTGCGGCTTGCCCTAGCGTTGCATGCGAATTAGTACGAGCTGCCACACGGGCAAGCAGTTCTCGCAACGTGTGGCAAGGCGACAGCTGGGTCACAGCCAGTATGAATTTTTGGCAATAGTTAAAGCCAAGTATCAAGGATATCATGTGCATATATTAAACTTAAACACTGCACACAGCGCTATCACTGGCATATCCTTTGAAATTTTAGTCCTTAAAATACAATTCCAGCTTATTGATTAGTGCTTTTCGTTATGGCCATTAGCCAAGCGTCTTAACTGGCCTATTTAATTTGCCAGCAAATTTGTTGCCATTAAATTTTGTTTATGCCCAAACATTACTTAAATTTATACGTCTATATACGATATATATATATATGTATATATATCCATGTTCTAAGCATTATCCTTTGCATGTTTATTTGAAGCAGCATCTATAAAGGAAGCGAGCATATCCTGAATGGCAATTAAAATGCTGGCAGAGTCGTAATTCAAATGCTTCAGCGCCTTTTAATGGTGGCTGACAGATATTTACGGCAAACTTTGCCAGGATATGTGTGGACTTTCTCTCTCTGTGTGCCATAAAGGATGTCCAGGCACACGCATCTCTCTTCGACTGCATTTAATAGTCACTCATTCATATAGATTTCGTCAACATATTCTGCACTTTATGACTTATTGTGCCTGCTATGCTCAGCAGGAGTAGGAGATTCTGCTGCTGTTGGAAATCCTTGGAAAATTTGCTCAAATTATTTTTATACTCAAATTGTTTCTTGGCTTTCAATGAAGGCACAAGCATTTCCATGGTAACATTGTCAAAATATATTAATTACTTGCTATTACTTACAGGACTCCTCCTACTCACTCGCTCACTCCCACAGTCCCACACTCGCAACGATATGGCACAGGACTCGGTGCTCAGGTGTGGTGTTAAGTCGCTGCTTGCCGGCAACAACAAATGGTATTGCAATTATTCACGGCTTTGAAAACAAAACCCAAAAACAGGACTCTACTCAATGAATGGCAGGAATACCATTTAAAATGAAAGTGAATGCATGAGTGTATGACTGAATGAATGAATGAATGAATGATGTGAGTTGTTGTGTGTTTCTGGGGGTGGAATTGAGTACTTCCAACGGGCCCTCAGGCATGTTAATTATTTAGAAAGCTTGCAGATTTATTTACTAAATTGTTTGCGCTTTTGTTAAGGTGCACTCTTCATTTTTTTATTCAACAAAAAAAGGACATGGGAATGAGCAAGGACATTATTGTTATCCAGCGATTTGCCACCCCCAATCTGTCAGAGGAAATAAATGTGTTTCATTGCAAATCAAGCTACAGCTTATGCTAGTTACTATAAAGGATCTGCCTAGCATTAGAGTATTATAATACACAGCAAGGATATTTAGTCTGCAGTACTCGGCACACACATACACACATATACACAATTGCAATACTGTTGTATCTATTGTAGTGCTCCATTCACTTTTTATTTGTCTTTTTCAACTCGAGTCCTAGCCCAGAGCTATGCGTCATGTTGACTAAAGCAACTGCCTCAGTGTGCCACATTTGCACCACCTACACTCACACACACATACACATATAATGCATGTAACTTAAACAAACAGAATTGCAATATGAAATTTTAGTTCATATTTTGTTTGAGCATAATTTACCAGTGTCCTGCACACAGGACATGCTTTAGATACACCCTTAACACGAGGTCAAACAACGCAGCTGCCTACCAAATATATTACTTATGTTAACTGTGCCACATATCTGTTCATCTGCCCCACCTCTACTGACTCCGTATCCTACTGCTCCTCGTTGTCCTTGTTGTGTTTGTGTTTTGTAGGCGTTTCGAGTTACTTTCTGTTGCTACAACTTGTTTTAGGCTCAGATTTATGTCATTTCTTTTAGCAGAGTATTTGTGAAAATACTTCTGTCTATATATATATATTTTTTTGGCAACTGCTTTCACCTCTTCCCTTTTCACTTTCTCCTTTCTATTGGTAACAAGAAACCAACAAGTACTTTGTTTGTTTAACATCGCATTGTGTGTTACAATTTCCTTTTCTATCGTTTTTTTTCTTGCCACATCCTTGCTAGCGTTGTCGCATTTAAGTGTATAAATGAACAAGGCAGGACCTTCTAGGCCAGTCCTTAAGTCCTTGATTTATTATGCAAACATATTACCTGGTCTTTTGCTACCTACATATCCTTGCAGTGTAGCACTTTATATGCACTGAGATTACTTTTCTCTAGCTTAAATTTATAGAAATAACATGATTATGCCATTAAGGATTTATATGTCTGATCAAGGACCTTGTGGCTGTGTAACTGCTAAAGGACTTAGTGAACAAAACATTTCCAGGACAAAGCAAAGGCGGATTGATTCTTTCATTTTTACATTTGGATTGTATAAAAATTAGTTCATGCAGGCATTGGGTTTATCAGAGGACATCGAGCTGCTCAAAAGGATATTGTAACAATCAATCTAATTAGTAAGTAAAGAATGTTCATTGACTAAAGGATAGTTTTCCTTGAATTTAAATTATGTAAATGCATTTATAACAATTTTTTTGTCAATAAATCAATAAATACATACATACATAACGTTGTTGTTCTTTAAACAAATCAAAGTTTGCTTTAAGCCGCTTCTTTTGATATATAACTTGCCAGGATACGCAAGGATATGGGTAAGTTATAGGTATATTTAAGCATACGAAAATGTCAGTGTAACTCTTTAGTTTAAAGAATGTTCAGGCTCCTTATGGCATATTTTTAATTGTCCCTGTAACCAATATCCTTGTGCCAAAGGACATTTGTATAATGCTTTAAATGTACAAGTTATGACTCATACCTTCAATTTGGTAAGTTTTTTTTCAAAGATCTTTTTAGTCCTGCGTATCCTTGACCATCAAACTATAGCCCTTTTGCTGGTGAGTATGTAGACACAATATCCATAGTAAATCCTAAAGAAAACAATTGACTTATTCGAAGAAAAAAGATATCCTAATAAGAAATTAGGCTATAACTCAGACATATCCTTGCTAATATTATAAGGATATTGGGCGTTATAATGTTAGGATTAGTCCCGAGCGATTGGCGTTTAAAGATATTGAGTTAATCAAACAACCAATAAATTAGAGCAATTTGAAGTTGGTCAAGGATATTTATCAATAAGTTAATAGCTGTAAGGATTATACTGATATCCTGATGTCCAGATGAAAGCCCTTGCTAAGACGCTTCGTTTGACATATGAATTGACTGGATACGCTAAAATTGAACTGAGATATAGCTTACTCTTTGTACACAAAAAAGTCCTTATAAAACATTAAGGAAAAAGACCTTTGTCCATTTTGATAAGCTTTAACGGAAATTTAAAATTTTGGTTTTTGCTTGAAGAAATTATCTGTTGCATACTTCCAGGGGCAACTATATCAGAAAAAAGGCTATATCTTCGGCATATCCTGGCAGATTTTCAAAGGATATGGTGCGTTGGGATCAGAATTACTGTCCCCACCGTTTGGCATTCAAGGATATGGGAGTCATCTAAGAATCATGCACTTGGAAAAATTTTAATAGGAGGCTAATGGGAAAGAGGTCAAAAACACTAAATGCTTAATAACTCCTAAAGTACAAGGACGATTTTGATGTCCTTTGGTCAGCTGGTAGTGGTTACTGATAGCCTTCGATTGACATACAATTTTCCAGGATACGCCAGGATACGGCTGAGTTATAGCCTTTTTTCTCTATACAAAAAAATGTTTATAACTCGAGTCCTGTAAGGATTTTCGTCCTTTAAAAAATTCCATCCGAATCAGAATCAAGAGCACTATCTGTGTGCTAAAGGACATTGGTCTAGTCCTCAAATTGGCCGAGTTATTAAGGATTTTCTGATATTTAGTCCATTTTTCCATGCCCCCTTGACAAAAATTAACGAACTTTTTTTTATCAGATCCTGGAAATCCTTGAATGCCAATCGATAGTACTAGTCTTTGCGAGTACAAAATAGTATATCCTGTTGATATCCTTCAAGAAGTGGCCGAGTTATGGCTATGAAAAGGACCCAAATTTAATTAATTAAGCTCAAATTTGACTATATACACGCAGGATTTCAAAGGACAGGGTGCATTATGAATTTAAAGACACCTACTATCGATTGGCTTTCAAGGATATGAGGGTCATCTAAGGATCATGGACTTGGAAAAATTTTAAACTTTGTTTGCTTGCAGTGAATTTCTGTTGCATACTTCCAGGGGCATATATATCACAAAATAGGGTTTAACTCCGGCATATCCTGACAGATTTTCAAAGGATATGGTGCGTTGTGATCAGAATTACTGCCCTCACCGTTTGGCATTCAAGGATATAGGGGTCATCTAAGAATCATGCACTTGGATAAATTTTCATTGGCGGCCGATGGGAAACAAGTCAAAAACACTAAATCCTTAATAACTCCTAAAGTTCAAGGAAGATTTTGATGTCCTTTGGTCAGTTGATAGTGCTCTTTGATAGAATTCGATTGACATAATTTTTGCCAGGATACGCCGGGATATGGCTGAGTTATAGCGTTTTTTCTCTATACAAAAAAATTCTTATAACTCGAGTCCTGTAAGGATTTTCGTCCTTTAAAAAATTCCATCCGAATCAGAATTAAGAGCACTATCTGTGTGCTAAAGGACATTGGTCTAGTCCTTAAATTGGCCGAGTTATTAAGGATTTTCTGATATTTAGTCCATTTTTCCATGCAACCCCTTGACAAAAATTTTCGATATTATTTTTGTCAGATCCTTGAAATCTTTGGATGCCAATCTATAGTACTGCTCCCTGCGAGTACAAAATAGTATGTCCTTTTAGGATCCTTCAAGGAATGACGGAGCTATCGCTATGAAAAGAGTTTCCTTATTGGTATATTAGCGGTACATGGTGCGTAATCTTGCCGAATGTCAAAGGATGTGGCGGATTTGATTGTCAAGGATATGGGTTACTTTTAGGTACTTAACTTTGATTAGTGCTTTAATGCTGAATTGGTAAAAAATTAAGTAACACGGGAAAGGACCTTTGAATAAATTATAAATTTCTTCTTTTTTTTTTTTAATTTTTTATTTATATTTTATTCTGCTTCATCCTTTTCTTCAGTCTTCGTATAAGAAATAACATTTTTTTATTTGTTCTTTTTTATTATTATTTTTTTATATGTTAATTTTTTGTTGTTGTTCTTGCAATTTTCAGTGTCTATATATATCTATATGTATATAATTAATTTATTATTTATTTTATTGTTGTTAATTATACTTAAGCATAACTGTTATATAATACACACACATTAAATGTTTATTTTTCTTTATTATTTAATTTAAATATTTCAATTCTCCTCGCACTAAAACCAAACCAAATGCAATCCTTTCGCATATTTAGTGCATCTGTTTGGTTCTTTTGCTTTTGATTTAGTTCAAAATTTTGCAATTTAATTTTTTTATTTATTATTTTAATACGCAAATTGAAGTTCGATTTGCGTTTTGCATTTGAAATTAAAGCTAAGCAACTCAATGCACAAAATATATATATATAAAAGATATTTGTTTATTTTTTTTTAATTTATTAAATATAGTATTTAAATTGCTTTTATGTCCTTTCTGTAATATTAAATCTAGTTTAAGTTCAATAATAAATTATTTACAATAATTAAGCAAAAACTATGCTAGATTCGAGTGCTTGATTTTCTTTTTTTCCTCTTTCGAATTTCTAGTACTATTTACAGATGATTCGGATCAACTTTATATATAATATATTTATATATATAATAATTATTATTAATTTTTAATGAAATCTTGCTTAAATTTACATAATTTTTTTTGTTTTAATATTGTCATTTCATATTTGTTTATTTATCGCTTTAAATTAGTATCAATTTTCTAAGCATTAGCCGCCGTCATCGCCTTTAAGGACTAAATTTTTATGACTATTTTATATAGTTTGGACTTTTACTTTGGTCCCTGTTGGTTGCACTCTAACAATGGTCATATTTTCGCACAACGCACAGCTAATGCTCTTTATAAAATTTATCAAAAATTATCAAAAAAAAAACAAACAAATAGATAAAAAAGGATAAAAATGTTGTGCCAACTTTTTAAGCTTAAAGTTATTGTTAACCACAAGAAATAAATATTTTAACTAGCTTTGAATTTAAATGCAGACACTTAAATTAGCAAGTTATCGATATTTATCGTTTGTTATCGATTATTACAAGTAAATGCTAAATGCTTTTAACTATTAGAGATTCTTACTTATATCTAAACTTTTATAGTTCGAGCAAAGAGAGAAAGTGTGAGTAAATTGTGTAGCTTGCGACTATTTGTGCAGTTAATAGTTATACTTAATATTAGTTAGTATATTCAATATATATATATATATATATATATATTATATATTATATATTAGTTAGTACTAGTACTAGTTATAGTATGCTGCTATACACGTAGACATATCCCTTGTTTCATTTGACGCTTGTTAAACTTTGTTGCGAGCTATCATATTCACGTTTAGAACTAAAGACAGACAGAGTTATAGTTAGATAGAGAGAGAAAGAGAGAGATAAAGAATAGTTGCAAGGATATTTAAAACATAACCTCACTTATGAGTGCTGCATATAGTTATATCCCTGTTTTATTATACTTTTTTTTGTGTGTTTTCAAAAGTGGCCACTGGCCTTGGTCTGGCTCTGCACATAGCTTCTATAGTTGTTATTGGTCAGAGCTAAACCTACCAGCTCCATGCCCGAATCCTGCTGCTGTTGCTGTTGCAGTTGCTGTTGAAGTTGAAGTTGCAGTTGGTGTTGCTGCTGTGACTGTGACTGAAGATTTAGTTTTAACTTCTTTTGCTTTAGTTTCTGTTGCTGCTGCAATGGTTGCTGCTGCTGCTGCTGCTGCTGTGGCTGCTTGTGTATGGTAGCATTGCCAGATCCACGTCCACGTCATACGTAAACCACATGTGGCTTAGCTCCATTGCTACCAGCAGCTGGAGCAGTATTGTGTGCAGCCACAGGACTACCTTGAAGTCCTGCTGCCTGCTTGATTTTACTCATTGTATGCGTATCCGGATACTCATAGTGATCAAAGCGTTCATATAGATGCTCTGGCTCATCATCTGCCTCCTTGACAGGCAGCTCCCAAGGCTTCAGAGCTCTATACTCATTGGCAATTTTCTGCGCTGCCAAGTAACGCTCCAGCTCTAGCTTGTCCAGCTGCGGCAGTGTCGTCTGCTGATACTCATGTCCATTGCCAGAGTGTGCCTGCAGCGGCATGGCCTGATGATAATGATGATGTGCCTGCAGAGTCTGTGCATGGTGTGGATAATTGAGTGCCATGCCCAGGCCGCCAGTACCAGCAGCGCCCAGTGTCATGCTCATGCCAGCACCACCGCCCAGCGGCTGGTGATGTCCTTGCAGTATGCGATCATGCACATTGATAATGCTCTTGCTGGTCCGCATTGGTCCACGCTCATGCAGCAGCTTGCGTCGCCGTTTCACAAAACGCAAGTAGTACAGGACACTGATGCCAATCATGAGCACCAGCAGGCATGTAATCACAGCACAGACCACAGTCACAATATGCGCCGGGCAGGTGATCTCGCCCTCACTCATGGTCAGCAGTTGGCGGCGTGTGCGCACTGCATCCCGCCAGATGTCGCAGCTGATCTGCTGTTTGTCCATGCGCAAGTAGCTGGCAGTATTGCTGCTGGCTGCCTCCAGGCGCTGTTCATAGGTGCTCGGTTCGGTGGTTTGCAAAGCATTTACAATATGCTGCTCTGCTATGAGTGCGGCTAGCGCCGAGACTCCATCGTCTACCTTGACTGTGGTATCATCCTGTTCAGCTGCAAGCGATGCCTCTTTGGCTAGTGCTGCTACAGCGCCACCTGTGGATGAGTCCTGTGTATGCTCGGAGCCTTCAAAGTTGCCCGTGACCAGACGCCAGAGCCACAGCAAGGAGCAGTTGCATTGCAACGGATTGTCACCCAAATAGAGTTTCTGCAGCTGATCCACTGGGAACTGCGCTGAGTATAAGGTCTGCAGGCTGTTGCTCTGCATGTAAACCTCCAGGATATTGGGATTACCCTGGAACAGGCGCATTGGTATGTCACTTAGCTGAGGATTATAGTTCAGATGCAGCGTCTGCAGGTGTGTGTTGTCCACAAAGGCTCTGCAAAAGAGAGAAGAAGAGAGAGAGAGAAATACTTTAATATGTTTAACGTTATGCTGCAAGGATATTAAGGATACAACTGAAAGCAACTATTTCTCTTGCATGTTCATTTTAATTATGCAGAATGCTATGCATCAACGTTAAACTTAAATGCCAGGCAATGAAATACAATACAATAAACACACACACACACACGCATACTGTACACACACACACACACACACACATAGATAGGGAGACTGGCTTTATCCACATGGCGTCTACTTAAGCGACATGGATTTATGTTGCCTGCGTCTATTTCAACTTAATAATAAAAAGAAAAAAAGCAAGAGAAAGGAAAAGAAACGAGAGAGTAAGTAACGTTGCACGTTGCATGCTGCATGCTGCACAGCGAAGGTCCTTGCGCTGCCGTAAATCCCTGCCAAGTAAAGTCAATGTCGGAAAGTCGCTGACTGCAGCAGGAGCTGTGGCAGTGCATTACCTATTACATTCTTATCCCTCACGCTAACAAGTCACTGGCACTAGCACAACTTGCAGCAGTCGCAGCATGAAGTAAGTGCAACGTGGCGTATGAGCAACTTACTGCAGCTGCTGCTGCTGCTACTGCCACTGTGAGTACTGCTGCTGCTGCCTGTAACTGTCTTGGTGGCTGCTTCGTTGACATGCAGCGAATTTGTCGCTTTTAAGCGTTTCTTTTTCTTACTTATTTTCACACAGCTTTGCCTCTACCTTCACCCTCCCTCTTTGCCTCCCCCAACCATACATTTCCCCTTCGTATTACATTTGATTTGATTTGATTTCAGCTCTTGAGTTGCATTTCGTGTTAAATGAACGCATTTATTTGCACTTGCAGCTATTCATGAACTTTCTTTCCCCCTCTCTAACCTCAACACACTCACACTCACACACACATAAATACATGTACACGTACTATATTCATTGGTTTTGATAAGTGGCACAGTTTTGTTGACGCCTCTTAAAACCATTTGTATGCGACAGTTTGTCACAAATGATTGCAACTAGTTGGATTTGTGGCAAGCTATGTGTGTGTTGCCACACGTTTTGAGGTGAAAAGTAAAATTGCCAACATAAAACTTAAATAATCGAAATATATTTTCAATTTCTTAAATTCTACACATGTCCTTTTCCATATCCTTCCGCAACTTTCTAGACTAGAAAACAAATGAGTTTCGAGTTCAATTTCATGGCAAGTTAAGCATTCGAGAAATCTACATTTCTCGAGGGGGGAAGCAGAGAGAAACTTCAATTGCAGGCGCTTAAAATTATTTTTCTTTTAAGCATTATCTCAGTGGAGTCGGAAAATGTAGAAAACTTCACCCTTAATATGACAAAAAAAGGACGAAAAGGACAACAACAAAAAACAAATTCATTTATTTGTGCAAATATTATGCAAATAGTGCAAAGCGGCAAACGCTTAACTTTCCCCCCCCCACCCAACAAAAAAAGTAAAGGAAGGGATATTTCTGCTTCGCATGCTTCTTCTTATAGGTAACAGAAAAAAAATATGCTGAGCCGATTCTACAGGTTGAACAGGTTGTACACTAAGCCAAATGGCGCACGCTACGCGCACTTTAAATGCAATTTGGCTGACACCTAAATATATGCTAAGGCTAAGTTAGGCCAGAGCTGGGGTCTCACAGGTAAACACGCTGTGTTTGTGTTGCGAAGAGCAAGCAGTGGTAAAGAACCTTTGCGGAAGTACCAGCAGCAGACGCAGACAGGGGCAGCTTTTTCGATTGTCTGTCCTGAACTCAGATTTCAACTCGAAAATTTTTGAAGCGTGTTTATATTATTTTTTGCTTTGGCGTCAATTGCGGGCGTTTGCTGTATGTGTATACCGTACAGGTTAGAGTAAGGTATGAACGACTAGAACATAAAACATTTGATGGTAACTAAGGTTGCAAAGAAACCCAAGTTGAAGGTCCTTTTTAACAGTCTCCCAATGCATTCATACAGACTTTGGATCAGACAGCTAAAGCTGGATTTAGATCTAGTTTGTATATATGCATATGTGGTAAGTAATGCTATCCTTTGAAACTATTACATATTTTAACATAACTATTCCAAGTCTTTGCAGCGCATGGAAAGGACTCTCGTAGGTTGCCAAAGTAGATTTCTATAGGGCTTGACGCTTAAGTCAACCTATTGGGATCCACCCAAAGCTTCTCAGAAATTGATTGATTGCTGAATACAAAAGCTTTCTATAGGTTATCCTATATAGTAACCAGTTAATATAAGAAGCCATTAAGTTAAATATAAGGTCCTTGATATTCTTGGGGGTATCTGTTAGTCCTGCAATTTGCCTATTGGCAACTCATCATACGAGTTGAGTTTTTGCTTTGCTGTTGCGAATATTTTGCCTGTTTTTGCTGTCAAACGTGCGGAAACGGAAATGGTTGCCATGGCTGTATAAATGTGCAAGTATGTGTGTGTGTATGTGCGTGTACATGTATGTGTATATGTGTGTGTGCCTGTGTGTTTTGAGCTTGTGCAAAGTTGAAAATGTTTGTGTTGTTTTCTCATTCTCATTTCTTTTTGCCTTTTTTTTCCTTTTTTTGAGCAACTCATATGCAAATTGTTTTGTATATGTGTGTGTGTGTGTGCGACTCTGCCTGTGTGTGTGTCTGAATTGAAATTGCTGAGAATGGAATTGAAATGTTTGTTGTCGATCCACGTTGGGCTCAGTCACGTTTAACAATTCCGCTGCTCAGAGTCACTCAGAGTTCAGTCAGCTTCAGCTTTAGCTTCAGCTTCAACTGGCAAAAGCAACGGATGGACAGTCAATCAGTCAGTTAGTCAGTCAATCAGTCAGCCAGTCAAAGAGTTTGTCAGTTTGTCTGTCAGTCTATAGTTTGATAGTAGTTTTTGAATATGCTATTCGCTTGTCTACACCACTCCATCCCCCCTCCTTCGCGCTCTCTCTTGCGCTCTT
Source organism: Zygothrica quintamaculata (assembly GCA_037044455.1). NCBI lineage: Eukaryota > Metazoa > Arthropoda > Insecta > Diptera > Drosophilidae > Zygothrica > Zygothrica quintamaculata. Next base: position 21,127 of record JBAMBS010001781.1, read on the forward strand.
TGTGGCAAGTTTTGTGCGAGTAGTAAATCCGCTCAGTTGATTGACATTTTTACAACAATAAATAGACAGTGAAAGAAAGCGATAGAGAGAGTGAGTGAACGAGAAAAAGGCATAGTTAGATATGACATATGATAGCCCTAAGGGTAAATTGTTTTGCCTGATGCATTGAGACGACGAGTCGTCTGTTGTTGTTGTTGTTGTTGCCAGTGATTTATTTATTGAGTTGTCCTGCGCTGACAGCTGTATATGGATATATTCAGATATAAAAGTGACTTTTGCTCTTTAATTTTCATTTGCTTTGCTTTCTATTTGACTGAATTTAAGAGCAATCATTAACTAATTGCCATAAACATAACACACACACACACACAAAGGACATGCAAATTATCAAATGATATGCCTAAAGCGTTTGTTAATGGCATTTTAAACGTTTTTGAATTACGCATACGCCCCGTTTAACCTTTAATTTTCGTTAAACGGTGGCGGCATAACGCGAACAACGAACACAAATGACACAACAGCGACTTATACATAATATATAAGCATTATTTATATACATTCTATATACATAACAGTTATATACATATATAGTCCGATATATATAATTCGACTCTAATTGCATTTAATATGCTTAAAGCATATCCAAAACTTTCGCAGAAAGTAGAGCAAAATGTTGCCTGGAAGTTATAAATCTTACTTAAAATAAAGTTGCATACTTTATAAACTACCCTCGCTGCTGGCTTTCAGTTTGTTCCTTTAATATTAAATAAGTTTAAATTGAGTTAATGATTAGGCAGGCAGCAATTATGAGGACTGCTGTTAACTGGGCTCTTTTGCTGGTTGCTTGTTGCATAATTTATAATTGTCTTGAAATTCAAGTGCAACATGCAAAATGTCCTGTGCAATTATTGCGTCCTGTGCTAAGTCTAAGGACCGTGCATATGCATAAATAGACAGACTTAAAACACATTCCCTCTCTATCTGTGTTTACTTCTCTTTGCTTCTATTAGAATGCAAATAGTCTATAGAAAGAAATACAAGCATAAGTATAAACACACACACACACACACACACACACACATACACATATAAAGCATTAAGTATAACGCATAACGCATAATAGCTACTCATGAGACTGCCTTGAAAATGTTGCTGCTTTTTCATAATTTATGTAAAAATTTACTAAGCAGAAAGAGAGAAAGAGAGAGAGAGGGGAGAAGAAGAGTGAGAGTGTGTGTTGTTTAAGGTAGAGCGTGTGGGCGTGGCAGCTAGGCAGTTAGGCAGGCAGCAGCATGTTTATGTTTTCCTGTTTCCGTAATTTCTTCCTGCTTTCATTTTGCAACAGCAACTGTTGTTCTTGTCGCTGCTGCTGCTGTTGTTATTGTTGACGTTGTTGCTACTTTTGCTTTGCACTTTTTACTCTCATATACAAAGGACTAAGGATACTATATGAAATTATGCATTGCGTACTGCTATGTGCTGCAGCAGCAACAGCAACAGCAACAATAAAATTAGCAACAACAGCAACTGCAGCTGCTGCTTCAACACCCACATTGTTATTTGGGCCAAGAGCAGTAGCTATGCTTGCCTGAATTAAGTTGCTTCCTATTGTTGTTACCAACATTCTCCAAACAACATTTTGTTGTCTTTTTCTTGCCTTCTTTTTACAGCTTTTAAACAACTCATTCTTTGGCATTAAGCCACGTCACAGTGAACTAGCTTAAAGCATTCTTTCATGCTCTCTGAACAATGCGAATAACTGCAGATTCTATAGGCCAATTAAGACCGAAAATATAGAAATTATAATCAACGTTATATTACAGATTTTTAGCCTTTTTTTCCCTTTGCCTTTGAAGAATCAATCTAGTTAGTCCGTCTGACTGTTCGTCCTTCGTTCTGTATGAACTCCTATTTCTCAGAGACTATAAGAGCTGTAGCTTTGAAAATTCTGCACCGATTATAGGGTAACACTGTAAAAATTTGCAAAAATGGTCAATGACTCAGATTTGAAAAAAACTAATTGCATTCGATAGGAATAAGTCCCAGGACTTCAAAAAAGTATATTCTTTTGAAATCGGTCAATATGCGTCAGAGTTATAGTTTGCTATAATTCGATTTGGTAAAGTCCTTGCAAACCTGCAATTGTCGGCTAAGAGTTCCATTGAACAATAAAGCAAAAACAATGAATAAATGTGAACAATAAGTACTCGAAACAAATAATCACATCAAACACACACTTCTTTCTGTTTCTCCATCTCTATCTGTGCGTGACATCATTAAAAACATTGAATAAAATAGAGAATAGAAATTAACAAAGAGAAAAGACAAATAAATTTCAATAAATGTATATAATGATTTACCACTTTCTGCTTAGCTAATCATTTCTCCTATTCATATATCCTTAAATCCTTAATTTATATGCACAAAATCAACACATTACAAACCATTGAACACAGAACTCAAACTCTAGCTACAACTCCCCAACAATTCCTCATACTCAAGAGTAATAGCAGCCATAAGCTGCTTCTGTTTCATAGATAGGTTATCCAAGGATAACCAAGGATACACGGCGCTACGCAGGGATACGCATTCGTTAACAAATTACAACCCCAAAGCTACCGCAAAGCAAATGCCAGTCGAATTACATTCCCTTGCAACACATTCACTCCGTTTGTATCCTGTTTAAATTGCATAAATTTTAAAACAATTAGTTTCAATTTTGAGATTCGCATTGACACAACGGAAAGCGGGAAAAGCGGCAAGGGGAAACGGGCAACGGGCAACGGGAAACGGGCAACACCTCTCGGGTTAAACCCTTTTAACGGCCAGGACTAAATGTTAATGTACCGTATGACTTTTTGCTATTAAGTCATACTACACACACACACAGACAGCACATACACACACAGCTTCCATACGGTGTAAAAATGTTCACTTAATATTCTCTTTGATATGCCCAAAGTGCCACACGAAGGGAAAGGATAACGTAGCAAATGTATAGCATGAGATAGAAAGAGGGAAAGGTAGCGCAAGGGCTATGGGTTGAGAGTTGTTTGCATATTGGGGGACGTGCCACTGCCTAATGAATTTTGTGAGAGCGCGTTGATTGTTTAGGTGTAAGGTTTTTATAATGAGGCAAGCAGTAACCTCAGTTGTGCAACACATGTGTAACACGCACAGTTTGCGAAATGTATCTGCCATAAAGTTTGCTATCAACGTGTCGCCATCGTGGCACGTCGCCTGCCCTTCTCCAAACGTGTATACTCAACTGCTTATCATATCCTGGCTTTTGGGGGAGTTTCCATTAACGCATTTGCATATATATTTACATACATGTGTCTTTACACCCCTCTCTCTCTCTTTCCCCGTCTCTCTCTATCACCCAGTGTCACTTGATGTATCTGCTGTCTGGTGTTTGTGTCTTGTTGTGTCCTTTAATGCAATGCCTTAGCATAACTTTAAATTGTTGCGCTATTTCCGTTCACTTGTTTGTTTCTTTTGCCGTTTTTTCTATGTGTTAGTGTCGAGTGTCTAACAATTTGTCTGTAACCCTTTTTTTTATACTCTTAAAAAAGTCACTGACTTATTTATGCTGCTGTCGAAAGCAGCCAACCCTAAACTTTAGTCTAAAAGTTTGTAAAATATAATTTCCTGCATGTTCTCAACATTTTGTCTTTCGACAGGAAGTGGACATAAAGTTCAACTACACATTTTGGTGACAGCAAATGCTAAGATACCGTTAGAGAAATGTATAAAAAATATACTGAAAATTATGAATAAATGATTTCAAATTGACTTAGTATAATTTTTATGTATTTATGCGATTGATTTTATTTAAAACAAAGCTTCATTTAAACCAAAACGCGCAACGGCATTAAAATGCAGCCCTGGAAAGCAGGCAACATTTTTTTGCATAGTAAAATTTCAGCCTGTGGGCATTGAATTTGCGCTTGTTTAAGCTGCCTACGAAAAGAATTGCTAAAAATAATTTAAATATTTATATATATTAGCATGCAGTTATTCAAAAGAGCGTCAAAGATTTGCAAACGCCATGAAAATTCTCAAAAAGTCTCGAACAGAAGAAGCGAACCCAAAAATGAAGAACCAGCAACAGCCAGAAGACAAAACTCAAAATTTAGTTTGCAAATAAGACACATGTGGGTGTTGTATGTATGTGTGTGTGTGCGTGTGTGTGTGTGAATGGCATGCAAATTTCAGTTAAACAACAATTTGACAGACAGCGAACAATGGCGTATGGTAAAAGTTTGCAACAGTAGAATGAAACAGAAATCAAACACAAAAACGAAGCTAAACCAAAAGCAAAAGCAATTACAATTCGCCAAAAGAAAGGGAACTAAGGGGGAGATGAGACAATAGAGATGGAGTATGAGGTAACGGATTTGGTAAGATACAGACAAGAAAATCAAACAAAATTACAAAATTAAACTGATTTAATGACAGATCTCTTTCTCTCTCTCTCTCTCTTTCTGTCACTCTGTCTCTCTTCCTTAGTCTCTTTGATTGTTTTTGTCTCCATCAGTGAATCCATTTACATGATTCAAGCTTCAAACGTTTGTCATGTAAGTCATGTAAATATTGTTGTGGCATGGTTGTATGCGAGGTGGGAGGTGGTAGGGTGAGGGTGTGTGGTGGAGTTTAAGGACTTCTGGTAAATGGTAAATGATTGACAACCAAGTCGAGACTATGGCACAGACAGAGGCTCGTCATTCGATGATGATGAGGATGATTTGATATGAAAATTGCCTGGAATTATTGAATTAACATATGCTCGAATTGAGCGCAAGCATTTCTCTTCTTGTCTGCAGCAGAAAGTGGAACTTTTCAAATTGATGTAACACCAGAGCGAGGGGGCAGAGAAGAGCAGGAAGAAGTAGCACAATTTGGCATTTCGATTATATAAATGTTTATATGTGTGTCTGTGTGTGTGTGGTGGCATCTTATTACCAAAGCGTATTAGACATGATTGATTGCATTGAGTAATAATGATTTGTACTCAAGGCATGTTCAAGTGTATCCTTTTGTATGCCAGTGTATGTGTGTGTTAAGGTCATGTGCAAATGTGTGAAAGTAAATTGCACAAATAGCCTGCTTAATCACATACATATACAGAGTAAAAGGCATATGCGTTTATTGTAGAACACAAAAAGGATTCCAAATCCAATCGAATTGCATGCTACAAATATGAACTGCCTTTTGAGGCAGAAGAATAGAAAGGATAAGCAATTGTTATTGAGGATTAAAGTCGTTTTAAGCTGCCCGTTTTAAAAGGACGCTGACAGCAGTAGAAAGCAGAAGTTATAAGTAAGTAAGAGAAAGAACTTCAAGTTAAAGTTATATAAGCAACAGCTCAGCTGTCAGTTAAACTTGGATTCAGTTTTTGTTTAGCCAGCACATCCTTTTTCTCTTTTTATATACTCATATCAAGTTACACCTCTCGCTCTGCCCCCTCTTTATGCGGGAGATTGTAGTTGTATATAGTTTTGTTCGGTTTTAGCAAACTGTTTGCCCTGTTGATGGCACTGACCCAGTTACCTCTTGCAATTGTATCATACTAGGAACACTCGTTAAGTATCTCTTTATATATAAGTTTTGCAGAGAAAGGACTTCAACTTAAAGTTAAACTTTCACTTGGAACTTACCTCGAATCGATACGCTGCAAATAGTCCAAACGGCTCAAATGCAATTCGCGCAAATGAAACAAGTTTAAAAATGCCACTGGAGGCAGATGGGAAAAGCGATTTCCACCCAAGTTTAAGTAAGTGAGATTTGAAAGTTTCGACAGTTGTTGTGTGGGTACCATCTGTAAAAAGAGCGAGAGAAAGAGAAAGAGATAAATATAGTACATATATATATAAAAACATTTTATTTGAAACGTTTAAACAAAGTGTTGGCCAACAGTTTTATACGTATTTTGGTAAGGGGAAATAGATAGTCGAGCTTATAAAATGTTAATGCCAAGCACTCAACTTTAAAAGCGTTTTTGCGGCTGCACTTGATAGTTGCTAGCTCGCATCCCCATATATCCTTTTATCCCTTTATCCCTGTATCCTTTTATCCCTTATATACAAGCAGCACCCTTGCTTTATTCATTATTCTTGTTTCTAATGCTCTTTTTGCAGCATTTTCTATGTTATTCAACAATAAAATGTGAAACACTTGAAAAGCGCAGCTTTTCGTCAGCGTCGGCGTCGGCGATGGCGGCGGCCGCAGCGGAAACGGAAACGTCATGTACGTCATGTACATCCGTACGCCATTTTCTGATTTCTGACCAAAACGCTATGTCTGCGTGTACAAGTGTGTATGTTTCTGTGTGTGTGTGTATGTGTGTATGTGTTGGCAATACAATCAATCCTGCAACAAATTTGTTATAGCCCCAAACAACAGCAGCAACAACAAGCAGCAGCACTCTGCAGTCTTGAGCGTGTGCACCCACCCTTTAACCCTATGTTTTGGCAAGGGCAAAAGCTTCTGAATTTATATAGAATCAGTTATAGTCTGCACCCCGCACTCTGCGCCCTACACCCTACGCCCTAATCCTTAGCCAAAGCTGTTGGCGTGTCGGAAGCTACGTGCCAAGCGTTCGGACACGAAAAGCGCCAACGATAACGTAATGAACTGGCCAAGATATAAAAAGGGGGTTGAAAACAGAAAGGGGTAGGAGTGGGTGGACCATAAGCCACATCATAAGGCAAATAAAAATTATAATAAAGTAAAGAAAATTAAGTAAAAACCATTACGCATACGCAATGTAGGCCAAGCGCTGCAATTGTTTAACCTAATGGCAGTCACTCGCAGTGTTTGTGCTGCACTTCAGCAGTAGGCGGGGTTGTGGGCGTTCTGACTAATTAAAGGGCTTTTGCCTTCCATATATATATATATATATACATAAGGGTTGCCAGAATTTCTTGTTTCTTTACTCGTTTTTGGAGCCAGTTCAGCGCAGCGTAAAATAAAAAATTCACGCAAAAGGATATGCTGTATGGGTGGCTGAGAAAGGTTGGGGAGGTACTAAGGGAAAGGATACCAAAAGGTAGCATAAAAGAAAGCGAAATTTTTATTGACTTTGATTTTCCAAATTAATTTTCCTTTTTTGTATTTTTTGTATTTTTTGTTGTTTTCTTACGTTTTGTTTTTGCTCTTTCGCTTTGTGCATTTGATTTAATGGTTGCCTTGGGGATGCTTTCAGGCACTTTTGCTATAATTTTTCACTTGAATTGAATGTAATGAATTCAATTGAAACTGCTACGATATGAAGGTATATATTATATATATATATATATATATTTGATATATAATATATATATTTTTCCAGTTATAACAAGCTTTTGAAGCAGAGCAGTAAGCCGCTTGCAGATTTTTCAGTTTACATTTTTACATATTGAACAAATTTTCATTTTCAACAAAACAAAATTTATAGCAAAAAAATAATATATATATATACATATATATATAACTGAATACGCATTAAATCTATATATAAATATATATATTTATATATTATATATATATTTAGTTCAGTTTTCATTGAAATTTCGTGTTGCTTTTTTCATGCAATTTATTTGCTGGCAACGCCTGAGCTGAGTGCAATAATATTTATGTCTATATGGAAAATGGTAGATGGAAAATGGAAAATGAGAAAATAAGTCTGATATAAATATATAAAAATAAATCAAATATGTATTTCTATATATTTTTTTGTTAAATTGTGCAAATTTTAAATAATTTTTTTAACTATGAATTATTCTGTTTGATTTTCTGTTTTTTACTTTTCATTTTCTTTTGCTTAAAAAGCATTGAAAATTGTATAAATTTCATTTATTTATTCAACTGCAACGATACAAAATGAAAATGCAGATAAAAATTAGATAAAATTTTGAGCATTATATATATATGTATGCATATATATAAGTATATATATTATATATAATTGTGTTGCTTTTGTGGAAATGAAAATTTTGTATTAATTTCTTGTGCTTTAGAGACTCAACTTGAGCTGCTGTTTAAGTTGTTTTCATTTAGTATTATTTAATTTAATTGGTTTTTAATTTAAGTATTTATTTTTTGATTGTTGAATAAATTCCAAGTTATGCCCCTTTTACCCTTCTTCCACAACTCTCTTGGCTTTGCTCTGGTAACTAACAAAATTTCTGCAACATAAAATATTCTCTTCAGCTCGATTTGAGGCTAGTTTTATGTCCCTAATATGTGTTTCAATTATAAGTTAATATTATTTATTATTTTACTATTAGTTTGCGTATAGCTTTCTATATTTTCAGCTGCTCTTTAACTACTTTATAGCTATGCTTATTATAGCTTATAGCAGCAGTATTTTCACTGCACCAAAAAATCGTTTTCATCTCTTGCTGCTCTTTCCCTGTAATTGTCTCTTTCTGCATTTGATTTCTATAGGTGTGTGTGGGTGTGTCTGTGTGTGGTCCTACTTACTATGCATATAAACAACAATAGCAGAAATTGTCAACAAATCAGCTTTTGAGTTAAAAGTGTACAAAATGTAAATTGTCTCATATGGCCAGAAGCTGACAAGTTGCAGTTGTATCCAGTGACTACTGTGCAGTGAGTACTGTGTATCGTGTACTGAGTACTGTGTACTATAAGTGCATAGCTGAGTGCATTTTTATGCATCATGTAATCACAGAATGTAGCATTTGCTGTGGTTGTAGTTGTAGTTGCCGTTGCAGTTGCATTTGCTTATTGCAAAGAGCAAAAACAGCTGCCAACATTGCCACAAACTGATGAATGCATTGTGCAGCTGTAAAACACACTCACACACATACATATATACATATTTATGGTCGTTAAAAAGGGATAAAGTACTAGTAGTAGTAGGACTACGAGTATACTAAGCAGATTCCGTCGTGGCAGCAACAGCAGCAACAGCAGCAAGGTGCAACGCGTAGTCAGGAGCAACGTTGGCTAAAGGAATTTATGGCTCTTGGAATCAGTTCGAAACTACTTAAAATACCTTTTGGCATTTTGCAGTTGAAAATATATGGCCTGGTCATATGGAAGGATATGGCGGCAACAACAACAACAACAACAACAACAGTAAGGTTTTCTGCTGCAGCAAACTATGCAACGGCATGCAACTCTATGTGCTGTGTCCTGCCGCCAACTTGCAGCTTGCTGCTATGTGTTGCATAGACGAAACACAAAAGGAAAGCAACGAAAAAAGTAGAAAAAAAAAACATTTTTTTGGGTGCTGCTTATCTTTAGCTGCTGCATGCTGCGACTTTGTTTTAACCTTTTGCAGCATGTTACGGTATTTCCTAAACAGCATTCTTGCTGCAACTTCTCTTATGCCCCACATCCTACTCCTTTGCTGCTTCTTCTATTGTGCTGTTTGTTATTGTTGTTGTTGTTGTTGTTGTTGTTGTTGTTGTTGTTGTTGTTGTTGTTGTTGTTGTTGTTGTTGTTGTTGTTGTTGTTGTTGTTGTTCTTGGGGGCAGTTGTTATAAAGTAGCCTAAGTAGATGCACAAGCTGATTCAAAAACGTTTACATAAAATGCATGTGGCATGTTCATGTTGCACACACACATAGTCAGGTGGCATAAGCAAAGGATTATAATTGAAATTTCTATGCAACATGCCTTAAATATATATATATATGTTCTGCTAATAAAGTTAAACCTATTCAATCTGTAGATTTCAATAAATTTTCCACTTAGAAGCGAACGAGAGACAAATTTTCCATGTATAATTTTAAAGGTCTTCTTGCTTCTTGGCAAGGACAGTAAATTTAAGGTAGAGATAGGTTGGATAGGATCCGGTTAGATAGCGTATCCTGGGCAGCATTTAACAAACGGAAAATGTCGACGAATGGCTCTGGGGGAGAGCAAGCTAAGTGTACACGCAACAGAAATCAGCACGGTACGGACATGTTTGCATGCATAAATAGCAAAAGGACATAGCCAAAGGACTATGCTATACGAAGTTCTAAGCAGACACATACACACACATATGTTGGCAACACCAAAAGCAAAAACAACAACAAGTTATGGTTATTAATTTTGCGTATGTAGAAGGCAGCAGGCTGGAAGCAGGCAGGCAGCAGGCAGGCAGCAGGCAGGCAACAGGAAGGACGATGTTAAGCTGCCGTCCTGGACAGGAATAGGGCGCTGGCAATCCGCTTTGCAAAGTGTTGGTCACAAGATTTACAACGAAAGCAACAGAGCAAAGTGTCTGCCATAGCTCTATATGTGTATATAAATCTATGTGTGTGTGTGTATGTGTGTGTGTAATTGTGTAATATCCCTTTTGGTTGCGTGCAAGTTTTGGCATGCCTAGAAGGCTGCTACAATATTTTGTACTTGAAGTGCCATCCGCTTGGATTTTATGGTAAATTTATATATATAACAAGTATACGACATGTTGTTTGCTTTAGATTTATGAGCTGACACTCACCGTTAAATTGTTATCCGATAGATCCAAATGTTTCAACGAGATGAGCCCCTCAAAGGCACCCAAATCCAATTCGCTCATCACATTCCCCCGCACACTGAGCGCCAGCAGCTCCTTCAATCCTTCGAAGCTGTCATTGCGCACAAACTCCACCAGATTATCAGACATATCGAGGCTTTTGAGCGCATGTAAATGCCATAGATTGTTGGCTGGTATATCGAGTAAGCGATTGTTACGAAAGACAAGGACCTCCAGTGATAACATGCCTTTAAAGCAATTGTCCTCGAGACTTACTATATTATTGTTAGTTAGATCCAATTCAACGAGTCCTGCCAAATCACTCAATGCTGTGGGATGCACAGTCTCAATGCGATTATAGCTCAGATCCAGCAGCAGCAGATTCGTTAATCCTTTGAAGGCATGCTTATGCAATGCACTCACCAGATTCCTGCTCAAGTTCAAATAACGCAATTCCGTTTGATACTCAAAGTTCTTGGTGCCCAGAGTTTCGATGATGTTCTGTGAGAGATCAAGCACCTCCAGCTTCACATAGAATGGCAACGTATACTCCAGTGTACGTATACGATTCAGTGTTAGATTTATGTACTTTGTCTCTGGATTCAATTGAATGGGCACATCCTCCAATGCTGCATCTACGCACAAGGCGCGACTGTTGGCATCGCCACCCAAGCATTGGCACTTTGAGGGACAGAAGGCGTCTGTATGACATGGCAATAGGAGCAGCAGGACTATGTGTAGCAGTAGCCAAGGCAACAAGGATGTTGCTGCTGCCACTTTCCTGTGTGTCTGTATATGTGTGTTGCTTGTGTAACTATACTCCTTGTTGTGGTTGTTGTTGTCCTTGTTTGCCATTTTGTTGCTACGTTTTGTAAGCCTTGCTGAGGCTGCTTGTATCAAGTTGTTGTTGCTGCTGCTGCTATATCCTGAGCTTTATTTACTGTTGCTTTAAGCTGGTGTAGTATCACCAATTAAAGGACCTCATTACGCACATTTGCACTGAAAAGAGACGAAGATATAAATCAGTTATATGATTGAATACGCATATATAACAGATATATATATATCTCTATATATTTAAAACCATCAAATTTAAGCTACATTTTTGTGGCTGCAACTCATAACGTTGTGTTTAACTATTACGCTGCATTATGCAAAACTTATGCGACTCTTTTTTGCGAGCAAAAGACACAGACAGAGAGAAAGAGCAAGAGAGAAGGGGGGGGGGGGGGGGGGAAGTAGAATTTCTAGTTAGCATTTTTCGCATTTAAACCATAAAATGCAGTTGAATCATAGGAATAGAAATTTTATTTCCCCATTTTCTGCCACTTCTTAACTCACCAGCTTAGCGTCTGGAAAGTCCTGCAACTTTCTCTATGCAAGTTGTCAGCACTTTTCAACGTGCAACGAGCACTGACTTTTCCTTTGCTTTTGCCACTCGATTCACCAGCTCAGCAGCTCGAACTGAGTTCAGTTCACTTCACTTCAGTTTAGTTCAGTTCAGTTCAGTTCAGTTTAGTTCTGTTCAGTTTTTGGTTTTTGGTGTTTGGTTCTTCTGTCTGTGTCTTGGCTTTTATGAAATATTAGCGAAAAACTTATGCGCATAAATCTTGCGGCAACTCGCCATAAAAAACGAGTATGTTAAATAAACTGGCAGCAGCCACAAAACTTTCTTTTCTTTTGCCCCTTTTTTCCATTCATTTATATAAATTACGTAGTCAAAAAAAAAACAAAAAAAAAAATAAGTGCAGAAATGCTGCCAAGTCTGCTAAAGGTGTTGCAGTGCAGCAAATCCATTTCTATAACTGTATATATATATGTATATATATAGTTCTATATATTTATAAAGTGACTTTAATATAAACAAACGCACCTCTGACTTAAATTGCAACTCTCTAACTGTACTTTTATTGTTGGTGATAAAACATTTTAGATTATATTATCAATAGTGTTGCCATTAATCAGCTATAGATATATATTATATATATATATATATATATATATATATATATATATACTATACATATGTATACTATATATATATATAAATATTTATATACTATATATTGTTCCTATACTATAGGATACATCGCATAGTCTGCAATATGGCATAGGTTCATATTTCGCGCCATGCGTATGTAACCACTCTCGCCCCATTTGGTGCCCCAAGAGTTTTTCACTATCCAATAGTCTCCATCGTTGTGATTAGTTCCATATCCTACTACCACGACAGCATGATTTATCATATTGTAGCAACGTTTATTGTAGATTCCACCTTTATAGAACTGAATATTTCTGCCATCAATGCTCACAGAAATGGGACCATAATATGCAACGGCCTCAATCAAAGCTTTTTCATCTCCACTTTTAATAAGAACTATGCCTTTGACTTTGGCGCCAACATTAGCCTGCCTAAAACGACATTCTTCCTCTCTTCCTTCGTAGGGATAAGAGCTTTCAGTATCAAGGCCACCATTGTCCCTCACGTACTTCAATGCACGATCTGGATAACCTCCTTTGCAACCCATGTTACTACTTGAGCAATCGATCAAATTCTGTGCGGATAGTGCAACTAGTTTATTTGTCTTCAAAAAATGACTCCCCTCCAGGGTGCCAACTGTTGCAAAGGCCCAACACGATTTACAACGACCTTGATTCTTTACTGAAGTAACACCACCTCTGAGACGCCAATCAATACTTGTAGGTAAGGCTGATTCTACAGCTGTATATATAACATCTGCCTCTGCATTAGAATTCTTCGTTGTATTAAGCTGACACAATATCAAGCTTTCAAATTCCGATGGCAGCAGATCTGTGAACTGATTCACACCCATTTCATAGGTCTCATCACCAGCAGTATATCGTTTGTTGTGTTTGTCAATATACTCCTTGTTGTCGTTAAAGATCTGTCTGCGTAGCTGATGTTCATCCACAGTATCGTATACCTTATTGTGTTCTTGTGTAAACCTTATCCATTCTGCTTCCAGAACATCTCCATAGGAAATACATTGAACGTATGCCAAGAGCTCCAGAAAAATTAATAGTATTGGACCTTTCATAGTGATAGTTTGCAACTAAGCCCAATCAAAAATATTGTGTCTTTATATAGTGCAATAAGACCAACCATTATTGACTTAAATAAACTTGAATAACAATTCGAGGAAACAGCACTAAACATCGATAATCTATTTAAGTTCCCCAAAGGAACCAAATGTATCTTACCACTGTTATCTTATCTTACCTCTGCTAACCCCTATCAAAGAATTCAATAAAAAGAACTATATATATCAAAGCACATATAATATCTTTGTTTCCCACTCACTGGACTGACGTCATCTGTTTCCTCTGTGTTGCAGTTTATCAGAGTGCAGCATATTTTCAGGATGAGCCCAATACGCGCTTATGCACATAGAATACCATTTTCCATTGCCTACTTTGAAGATATATAAATCGCGATTCACTTTATGTTTTAAAACGCACCCAAACTCTCTAAAAACCGTTAATACGCTTGATGCATTCTATTTAAATTAAATATTTGCCCTTTGGCCAACACTCAATTAAGTAATTAACAAATTACAAGCAAACCTAATGTGGTTTTAACCTCCAAACCAATGGGCCACTTCATGGGGCAGCCATGTCTGGTGTTGTTTGGGCTGTTGTTTGTGTGTGTTGTACGTCTATGATTTGCATATGGAAAGCGGTTTGGCAAATGTATACACCTCCCATACATTGAAAATTTGTCTATAAACCTTTCTCACTCTCTCTATATTCCACTCTCTCTCTCTCTCTCTCTCTCTATCTCTACTCTGAACTGTGCACACGCCAGCAATTTAAACAATGAGCATAACTAGCTGTAAAACAAATAATAAAAGCATAGCGTAAACTTTTGAGGTTTTTCTACTGTCAACAAAAGTTGAAACCTTACAAACGCACACATATACACACACACATAACCATATACAAATATACATATATATGTGTAGAAACTACTCTCTCTTTTAGCCGCCCTTGGGTGATGTTTTTCAGGCCTGCTTTACACTTTGCTCTCCAGGTCTTGAATCATATTATTCGCTTCAATAAAATTTGGAAAAACACACACACACACTACTACTACTAGAGTCAACTAACCAATAGCGTTCACCTCCCAACAGGCCACCCCCACCCCTTATATGTTTGCTTTCTTTGTGGCAAAGGCAAAAAATAAAGAGCGAAAATTGTAAAAAATTTACTCCCGTGTGAATTATTAAGTTTCCATTGTTGTTGTTGTTGTTGTTGTTGTTGTTCTTGTTGTTGTACTTTTTTGTTCCTGTTGCATTTGTTACAGTGTATGTGAGTGTGTCTATGTGTGTGTGTTTTTGTTTGTGTGCTTGTTTGTTTGCAAAAAAAGAGAAAAGAAGCAGCAAAAATAAAGCAAAAGCAAACAAAGTTTTTAATAAACTTTCGCACGCCAGCCAGCCAGCCAGCCAGCCAGGCAGCCAGTCAGCCTCACTTGACTCACTGGTTGAGTCAACTCAACGTCACACTTCCGCCCACTACCCACCCACACAGCCATCTAGCCACCGACTACTCGCCTTACTCTATCAAGTTTTGTTTGCAGGTTCTCTTCTAAGTGGGTGGAGGCGTGGCACACACAAATATGATTTCATTGTGGCAAATATTTTGATAGCAGAACGTCGCTTGTGGTTGCTCTCTACGCTATATAGAGAGACTGAAGGATATGCACAGGGATATGGACAGACGGTTGCAAGGAAGTGCTTGGGCCAAACGAAATTGGAGCAAGGACCAACAAGTTGAGATGTTCAATGTTGTTGCACTTTCAGCATTCAATTTTTACTCCTACCTCTTACCCTCCCCAACTACCTGTCTCTCTCACTCATACTCGCTGTCTGGCTGCCTCTCTGCATGTCAGTTTTAATGGGGCCAACATCATCGAAGTTTACCCTTAATAGGCTAACGAAATGTGTGTGTATGTGGAGGTATGTGTGTGCAAGTGTGTGTTTGCAGCAGGTATATAGCATTGTGATAACAGAAACACTGCTCAAAACTATATGGATATATATATATATATAAATAAGGCTAGAATGGAGCCTGAAACAGTGATGAAAGTCGACTGAAATTGTATTCAAAAGAACTCTATAGAAAAGATACAAAACTGAAGTTTGTCTTTATCATATGGATATACGATGTATATATATATATATTTATTTTAGGTAACATCCTATCAAGTATCCTGTGGCTTCAAATTGCATTTTATACATGTTTCATCTATTGCCAGGATTCGTTTTATTTTTGATAAGCTCCATTTCATTATATTAAAATTGTTTGTCAATATTTTCATCAATTTATACTTTGTGCAAGTTGATGCTTCAGCTAAGTGCTCAGACTGGGAGTGTACCTAAAGGTGCCAGGAACTAGATTAAAAAAGGGAGACAGAGAGGTAGGGAGTTAGAAGGGAGGTGGAACAGCTAACAAGAGGCGCAAGTTAAATGTCATAAAAACGGAAAAATAATAGCGAATGTTAAGTGGAAAGAGAAAACTGCGCCAAATGCTGTTAATAGAGGAGCAGGAGAGCCGCCACTTAGGGTATCCAAAGGAGCAGCAATAGCAGCAGTAAAAGAAGTAACAGGACACTCTCGACACGCAGAAAACTTTTGCACATAAATTTGCAGAAGCTGGAAAAACCATTTGGAGGGAGTGAGCGGAGTAAGAGGGGAGGGGGCAAAGGTAAGGGAAATAACAACGTTGACTTTAAGGCCACAAATGGTAAGCGACGGGTGAGTGAGGTCGCAGGGTTCCAGTTCAAGTTCCAGTTCGAGTTCGAGTTCGTATTCGTGTTTAGGTTCAGGTTCAGGTTCAGGTTGAAGGCATTGTTGCTGTTGCTGCTGTTGTTGCTGTAGGTAGGAGGCAGCACAGCAGCAGCAGCAGCAGCAATCAAAGGTGAAAAACTTTGTGCAAACTATGCGCTGGCAAACAGGCAGAAAAAAGTCAATATTAATATTCACTTAGCCAGGGTCTAAAAAGGGGGATATACAGACAATGGACAGGCGAATGCCAAGCAAATTGAAAATGCGACGAAAAACGTGAGACGCGCCAACTTTTCCACCTCAACGTGCCCGAGTGCGTTTATTTTTATCAAGATTAGCATTTGCCTCGCCAGACAGGCAGCCAGTTCCCAGTCTCCCCATCCTCTCTCTCTCTCTCTCTCTCTATGTCGTGTGTCTCAGTTATTGGTTAGGCAAACAGAAAAGGCAAAACGTTGCCAGCGACTTGGAGACGAGACAATGCTGCAGATTCCATGCTCGATGCCCCAAGAATTGCTTTGAAGTGCGGCACGCACAAAATTGTGTCTCTCTCTGAGATTTCCCGTACCCAAACCCCCTCTCACACCCCACAACCAATAGCGCAACTTGTGTAGCAGCAGGGGGTTAGAGGCACGTCAAAGATGAATTGTAGTTGTCGTCGCTGTCACAACAACAACAACAGCAACAACATCGACTGCAACAGCATTTAGTTTGGCTGTGCCACATAATTGAGTGTCTGCAAAAGTTGCAAGTGTCTTGGCTGTGGCAATTTGGCAAAAGCCTTTTTGCCACAAAATGTTGCCGCACGCATAATTAATGCAATTGTTGCCAGCCAAAATTTTCTATGCTTTTTTTCTGTTGTTGTTTTGTTTTTGTTTATTTTCTCTCTTGTTTTGCTTTGGCTTAGATCTGTGCAAATGGTCAACCAAGGGGGGCGGCAGTGGTGAGGCAGAAGAGGTAAATGGCATTTTGGTCTGACAGAGCTAAATGCAAAATTGTGTTTCATGTTGCCTTTTTCGTTGTTGTTGTTGCTGTTGTTGTTGCTGTTGCAGCATGCCACAAGCAACAGCATAATCTAAACAGCAACAGCAAAATACAAACACAAATCGAATTTAGAAATTTTAAAACAAAAATTCCACAAAGATTTCTTATGGCAAATTGCAACAAACATTTTGCAGCAGCAGCAAAAGTTCCAGTTGCTTCTACTACTTGCTATGGCAAGTTGCCACTGAGATTTCTCTAACTCTTCTCTACTCCAAGGACTGCTGTCACCTGCCCCAAGGCTGTCCAAGCTGTCAGTTCGGTTTTAGCCTCACTTCTAAGCTACTCCTTGCCTTCACAAAAGGATAATTCATATTGTTCCTGCCAGCTATAGCTTATAGTTCCATTTGATGTCAACAACTTGTATAGTTAAACAAATGTTTTTGGTTACAGAATGAGCTTAGAATTACTCACAAGAAATCCTCTTAAAGCACTTGAGCAAACTTCGTACTGAAACTGTCACAGTTTTTACCACTTTAAACCCCCTCCCCCCATACCTCATATTGCTCTAACATGTGATAGATAAACCCCTTAAAGTTTATTTCACTATATCCTGGTACAATAATAAACTTTAGCATCTTTCATTCCATTTTAAACATTAACAGCAGCAGCAAATAGAGAGAGAGAGAGAGAGAGAGAGAGAGAGGAGAGAGCAGGGAAAAAGAAACAAACGACAAAAACTGCAAATTGCATATAAAGATAAAATATTTTATTTGCCAGGCAGTCGCCAGTTGCCTTCAATCCCCCTCTCTTCCCCAACAACAAATGCTACAGTCTCTTCATATAGTATATAGCAAGCAATGCTGCCACTGCCTCTACCTCTCTACCTCTGCCCCTTGGTTCATCCATCCATTGTGCACTTAATGCAATTGTCGCATTATTTCTAGCCAAGCTACTTGACTATATCCGTATATATATATATATATATATATATATAGAAGCATACGATATATATTTTTAAATACCTAGTCCGCGTTTTTGTGTGTCTATTTTATTGCATTTTGGGTTTTTATTTTGCCGCATGGCGTCTGCCACATTCGTTGCAGCACACGCTGCCTGCCCTCTTGGCCCCTGCCTGTTGCCTGCCTGCTGCTTGCAGCAACTTTGCCACGTCTGCCACGGCGTCTGCAACTTCAACTTAGCTCTAGATTTTACTGATGATGTTGCTGCTACTATGTTGCTGCTGTTGCTGCTGCTGTGGCTGGTTATTAAGCCATTTGAAGAGGCGCTGGGGCATTTTTTGTACTCTGTTTCCACATTTTATTTATTTTCTCTGTAGCAAATCAACTGAAACCCAACACACTCACACACACATACATTTATGCAGTGAAAAAGAGCAGAGAAAATAGAAAAATTCACATGAAAAATTAAGTAAAAATTTTTCAACTCATATGGTAAAAGTTTTCCATTTTCCCAGGCTGCTTTTAAGCGGCTTCTTCCACAGAAACCAAAGAAAAAAAAAACAAAACGTTTAAAACACTCAAAAATTGTTCAACAAAATAAAGGCTTAAACAATCATTGGCCAATACCAAATAAAACTTTATGTGGTAACAGTGGAATACTAAATATATATAGATAAATATATATCTGAAGCCATTTCACATTTCTTTTATTATTTTGAGCTAATTTAGTGACCTGCTCTTAGCCAAAGTTTATGCTAAAATTTCTGATTAAATTATTTCATTTAATTTGAATTAATTTATTAAATTTGTAACTGATAAAAAAGTTGCTCGTAAATCTAAATTATATATGCAAATTTAGCACTTTAATAACAACAGCAACATTAGTCATTAAAACCTTGGCTAAGTAAGCTACTTCCTTGGCTTATTGCTCGTTGCTCATACGCCGAGTGGAACGCCTGTGAAAAGTATCGATTTTTGTTGGCAGCCCAAAAAAGAAAAACAGAAGTAAACGAGTACAACGCACTTTAGGTTGCTGGCTGCTGTTGCTCCAAAAGAAAAAAGCAATACAAAAAAAATATAGAAAGAGACAGACATAGCGTAGAACAGAGAAAGGGAGAGAGCGAGGAGCAAAAACTTTAGGCCACTGGCACAATAATTTGGCACGCAAACCTCTTTTTTGTTGGACTTTACGGCAATTCCTTTTTTTGGTGTGTTGTTGCAGCAAGGGTTAAGAATGAACAACAGACAAGGGCGGAGGGGGGGGGGGGTATTTGGGGTTAAGGTTCTGGAATTGTGCTCTACTCTGCTCTGAACGCGGACATAAAAAATGAAGTGAAATACATTTTGGAGCCAGTGGCGCACATTAAAAATTCTGGAAAAGCCAACGACGAGCCAGGGACTGGGACACAATGGCGCCAAATGTGTAAGGGTAACCTCTGGGCCAGGACTTAGATGTTGGTAGTTACCATTTAGAGGATTGAAAGATTAGAAATAAGTGAGGGTAAAGCGACAGGGGTTGGGGTAGGTCATACCGCAGGGTCATATATGTATATAGCTCAGCGTTTCCTATACAAAATAAACATATAACAATTAGAGCGTTTGCTGTTTATGTTGCAGCACAGATACAGTGATAAAGTATAAAGGATATGCAGGATATGCAGGATATGCATATGCATGAGTTAAAAGCATAGCTGTAAGCGTAATTTAAGCTACTCTTTTAGTATATATACTTAATTTTTTCAATATATATATTATGCATAAGGCAGAGCTGCAGCCAAAGAGAAGATTAGAAACTCAACAGAAAGAGCTCACAAAAGATAGGAATTAAGTTGCTATGGTAAAGGAAAAGAGCTAATAGTGTAGCTATGCTATTACTGTTACATATAGATATATATCTGTTATACACATCTGACTTTTTATATAGTTTCATCAGAGTTAACCTGCAGGCGCTGCCCTGACTATGCGCTGTACTCCAGAGGCAAAGGCAGATTTGAGGTAAGAATTTGTGCTTGTATTAAACATATATTTATATATATATATATAAATCTGTATAGTTTCTATCTGTATATGTATTTAGTATATACACCAGTTAAATATTTAGTTAAATTAAATTTAAAATTATATTTTGAAGTGAATCTTATGGGGCAGACTGAGACTGGACACTGGGAGCAAATGCAAATGAGAGGCGGTATAAAAAAAATGGGTCAAAGTTTAATGTGGGGGCGTGCCGCAAAGGTTGTGGCAGAAACTTGTTGTACACTGACTTATTTATGAGTGCCCTAGTGTATTTACACTGTGTATATGTGTGTGCTGGTGTGTTGGTGTGTGTGTTAACTGAAGTTTTGGCACTGGCAACGTGTCTGGCATGCTAATATGCTCAAAGCGCAGCAGCTAAGGGAAGCTTAGGGAAAACAGATGTAGGTTATGTATATATATATATATATATATATAAGTATATGTATGTGTGTGTGCAACAGTTAGTTATTAGAATTGCATTAGTTAAATATTTAGTTGCACATAAAAAGGATTTAAAACACTTTCCCTGACCTGCGGCAGAAGTGAAAGTAATCAAATGAAATATGCAAAAGAAAAGCAGTTAAGTGGGCCTCCAAGGATCAGCAAGGATATATAGCTAAAAGGTATAATATATATAGAGGGTTAGCTAGGGAAATTTTGTATATTTATTTTTGTAGCGAAGTTGCAACATTATTTGAGTTTCTTTTTGAGTACAAATTGTGCAACATCATTTCAGACATAGAAAAAGATGAAAAAAAGAAAATTATAAAGAAAAAAATAATTTTCATTAACCCTATTCATTATGTGGCAATGGCAGAAAAAATAAATAAAATAAAATAAATTTATTATACGAATATTTTTAAGAGGAGCAAGCACATAAATTAATTTAACAAATGAACAAACAAAATAAAGCGGAACGAAAAACACAAAAAGAAAATGGAAAAATGTAAAAACAAAATCTAAAGAATTTAACCTGAAGACATAAATTTTCCACCAGAAATGTAACAAATGCTCATTAATATGCCAGGCATAAACGAGGAGGGGGTCGGGGTAGGCTGTGCTGCCACAGTAATGGAATGCGGGATAGGGGTGGGGGGACAGAGAGAGAAGAACAAAAAAAAACCAACACAAAACAACTGGCAAAATGAATATAAAACTTATTAATTGGCAGCTAAATAAGTCGCTGGAATTTACACGTTAATAATTTTATTAGCCAGCTGTTGCGGGGAGTCTACAGAGTGTGTAGAGGGGTGGGGGTGCTTGGGTGACAGGTGTATAGCTGCGGCTCCCCCACACACAGTGGAAAACAAAGACATTTTCAAAATTCACTTTGTCATAAAATGTGGAAATAATGAAAAATGTGAAATGTGTTGCCAAAAGGGCGACAGCAGCTTTGGCTAATGTTTCTCCCTCACTCATACAAAAGGGTAGTATATATGTGTGTGTGTGTGTGTGTGTGTGTGTGTGTGTATGTGTGTATATGTTGTGTGTTGTGAAAGTTTAAATAAAATGCACATAAAACATGTTGAAACTATTTTTAAATTGTCGCCGGCAGATGTTGCCGGGAATCTCTCCCAAAATCGATAAATTATAATCACTTCTGATGAGTATATAGATATATATAGACATATATATAAACTTGTATATATCTGCTGGCAAAATGTTGCCAAAAAAATTAAAGCAAAGCGACTTATACTTGAGCTTCAGCCTTGCCATTTATTTCCAGCTGTTGAGCACAATTTAAGTTAAGTGTTTTACTTTACAGAGGGCGGGTGACGCCCCTTTTCCCACGTATAGCGTAACGCCCACACATTGGCAGGCAAAAGCAAAAGCAAAGACAAAGACACAGCCATGTGAAGGCAGTATCAGCGGAGTGGGGGCAGCTGTGGAAGGGGAGCAAAATTCATTGCCTTTTAATTGCAGTTGGCAGTTGATACGAACAATTTTCGACTCATTGTGAACTACACAATATATATATATATATATATATATATATATGTATGTGTGTGAGAGAATGAAAGAGAGAGAGAGAGAGAGAGGGAGAGGGGGAGTATGTATGGTGTATGCCACATACATAAATTCAACTGTTAATTGAATGCAGGCACTTGAAAAATAGCCAGACTATTGGGTCTGACGGGGCCAATGGCAACCTGTTGATGCCACTGAGTGATTTATGGGTATATTTTGTCCCCAAAAAGGAGACCAATCGGAGACAATGGAGAAAGTGCAGAGAATTATATGGCAGGGAATGCCAACGGCAGCATAGTTATGCTCCAAATTAAACAAAACATAATTAAGTCAATGGGAATGAAAGGGCAAGGGGAAGGGGAACTGTTGGGTAACTCTAAGTGAACTCTGGGATAACTACAGAATAAGTCAAGGGTAACTTTAGGTCAACTCTAAGATAACTTCAGGTTAGGACTATCCCAAATATGTAATTTACTTTAGATCAAGTCTACGATAGTTTAGTTTAACTATAGGATAACTTTAGGATAAGTCTACGATAACTATAGGATAAGTCCAGGTTACTTCACGTTATCTCAAGGGTAACTTCAAAATACCTTATAGTTAGGTATACAGAAAATCTAGAATAGCTTTAGGTTTAGCTGTAGGTTTACCCTACGAATAGAAGGTAAATGGAAAGGAATTGGAAATCACCTGGAAAGCCGTTGGAATAAGCACCTCCTTCAAGCAACTGCTAAACGCTTAAAGGATAACTCTGATTTCCGCGTATAACAAAAGCCGCTTTTAAGCCATAAATACAACCAAGGCTAGACAAAATTGGTGAATTATTTATATGCTGGCAAAAGGCCCATAAAGAAAATTTTGTTTGATAAAAATAAATCACACGAAATCAATGAAAATCAATGAAAATCAATGAAGTGTCCATAAAATGTGCACAGTTTGAAGTTACCAGCAGATTTTTTCTGTCTTTTTCTCTGTTAAATTATTTTTGGCAGCTGCTTGACAACAAAGTTAAAAAGTATATATATATATATATATATATATATATATGTATATGTATGAGTATGCATGTGTGTCTGTGTGTTTATATACACTCTTGGTAATTGAAATAAATATTCACATTAAGTTTATTTATTCATGAGTTGCGCAGCGTTTTTTAGGCAAAAACAGACGTAAAAATCAACTAAATTTTTACATGCCAACTGTCTGACTGCCTGCCAGGGTTGTCAGGCAACACAAAGTAACAAGAAAGAAGAGAGATAGACAATAAGTGTGCGAGAGAGAGAGAAAGGGAGGGAGAAAAATGTATGTCTAATCGGAAAGAACATGAAAGCTGCTCAACTTATATGCTAAATGAGCAACAAATCTAGGGCAAAAGCAGATGATACTTAACAGACAGACAGAGAGAGAGAGAGAGAGAGGAGAGTAAACTGAGAAAGAGATGTATAGCTTGTTAAGTGCAGCTATTTGCTGATACTTAGCTGAAGCTGAGTGACAAATTGCTTAAGATTAAGTTTTAATTTGTGGCATTGTTGCACCTGTTGCTGTCGCATTTACTGCTGCTGCTGCTGCTCTTGCTGTTGCTGTTGCTTTTAGTATAAACAGAGCAAAAGTTGAGTATGTCCTGCGAGTTGTCCTGTTTAGAAATTACATGCTGTGTCTGACTTTGACAGACTCTTAATTAAAATTTGTAACAGTTTTGTGAACAGGTAACTAAAATGTAAAAAGTTAAAACAGCAATGCTCAAATCCTAGTTCCTTATCCTTTCTACCTTACACTGGGTCATTCTTGGTGTATTTTTTTGTGCTTTCTCTTTTAGGTTTTTCTTTTTTGTCCACTTTTCAGGTACCTTGCGGAAATGTAAAACTTTAGCAAATGGATTTGAGTCCGGTCGTTGGTTCGTTAAGCGCATTTCCGTGTTGCATTAAAATCCTATCAATTTTTTTTTGCTTTGTTTTTTTTTTTGTTTTCTTTCTCTACTTTTACTTTTACTGTTACTTTGCTGCTGCTGCTATTGCTGCTGCTGGAGACAGGAAATTTGATGGGAACTGCTTGAAATTTGCCAAGCTCACAGCAAGGATAACAAAATTGGTTTTTATGTATGATTTCCGTATGCTAATTATGTTATGTGTGCTTGTGGCTTCTACTATGCAAAGGATACTTACATTGTGTGTGTGTGAGTCCTGTATATATCCTGTTGAAATCTATGTCATAGCACTGCAATGAAATAGAGGTGAAAGCGAAACTGGGTTAGTGGCAGGCAACAAAATTGAATTATGCAACAAAATTTTGTGTAAATTGAAATCTAAATTAATTAAACTCTTGTAGCAAGCTGCAAGCGAACGTTTATTGACGTCAAACGAAGGATTAACTAATCATTATATACCATATAGAGGTAATAAACTGATTGAAAAATAAATAGAATAAATTAAATATATTGAAAGAAAAATAAAATAAAAAAAATAGCTTGAAATAATATAAAATAAAATAAATAAAATTAAAAATAATAAAAAATATAAATAAAACAAGAATAAAAAAACTTAAATAAAATAAAATAAAATGTAATAAAAATAAAACACAATTTAAAATAAATTAAATAAAATATAATAAATTAATATACAATAAATAAATAAATAATAAAAAATAAATTAAAAAAAAATGTAATAAAAATAAAACTCAATTTAAAATAAATTAAATAAAATAAAATGTATAAAATAAAATAAAATATATAAAATAAAATAAATAAATATAAAATAAATAAAAAGATTATAAATAAATAAATTAATATAAAAAATTAATAAAAATAAAATAATATTAAAAAATAAATAAAAGTAAATAAAATACAATTTATTAAAAATAAAATAAACACTTTTAAAATAAATAAAAAAAATAAAATTTAAATAAATTAAAATATATAATTTAATATATATATAATATAGATATCGTTGTATATATATATTTATATATATTTGAGCTTAATAAAACATGCGTAAATCTGCGATGGAAGTGGTTATAGTCAGTTAACGTAAGTCCGTTTGATGGCAAGTTACTTAACAGCTACTTTCAGCTTGTCAACAAAGTTTTCATCGCTGTCAACTGTGGCAACAACTCAACTAGTTGGCCCACAAGCGGCAGCTAGCAAGTTGCAGCTCGCATGAGCTGTGTGCCATGTGGCATGTGCAACACGATGGTTGATAAACAACAAGCGAACAACTCAACTAGACAGACGACAGAGGCATATGAACACAGGGATGCAGCAAACTGTGTGTGAATTATAGTAGTTCCAATAAATGTCAGCAGAACTAGTTCAACTAGCACATTTGGTTCGCAAACTAATAAAAATTCCCTTAAGCTTATTTTAGTTTGCAATTTATAAACCAAAGTGCTTCATATGAACTAGTTCATTTTGAAGCTGCAGCCCTGTCTTTTAGTTCATCAACAGTTGAATCTTTTTCCTAGCAAACTTTTTCTTATACAAAAAAAAAAAAACAGCCAGCAACAAAAATTTGCAATTTCAATTCAAATGCGCCACATCAAGCGGCGGTGCCATCAACTGAAGCAGCACACTCCCACACACACACACACAAAGTCATACACACACGCACTAATCGCAAATCAAATGTCAAGTAGCTGTCGCTAGTTTCTTTCTCTATAAGCAGAACATGACGCACGTTAACCTCAATGCAAGTACCAATTCCCCCCCTGTTGCCTTTGGTTCTACCAACAGCTCCACCTTTAACTTGACTCCAGTTACAGCTCTTGATTTTGTTGGCAGTTTGGTTTCCGTTTTAATTTGTTTGCGTGTGTCGAGGTCAGATTGAATACGACTCTATATAGTATAGTATATGTGTGTATATAGAGTCATAGCATAGGTTAATCATACGCCGTGTGTTTGCGATTGGCATCGCCTGCCGTTTTAATTTTAGTGAACTGAACGCATGCATCATTAAGGCAAAATGTACACAGAGTTGAGGTATCAACGAGTATGCCACAAAATCACAGCTAAGCTCTGCTCAACGCAACAAAAAATATATCTATATATATACTATATAGTATAGGGAGAAGTAAAGCACAATCTTCAATTGACTGCAGAGGGCAACGTTGCGTATACTTGATCTTGTTACATACAGATAAACGTCAATTTATTTGCCACACTCCAAAACACTAAGCCGATGTTGGCCTTCAACAAGAGCTCTACCCACTACCCCTGCTACCCCCTCTCTACACTGTTTGTAAATAACATTATGCTTTGAATGTCTGTCTCTGTCTGTGTCTGTGTCTCTCTCTGTTTGTCTGTCTGTCTGTCTGTCTGTTTGTGTGGGCGTCTGACGCATGACGAGATGTAATCGATAAGCAGCGAGGCTTGACATAGCTTGACGGCTTGACTGACTGATGTACTGACTGCCTCTTGGCAATTTTATTAATATTTCAAACTGTTTTTCATTCTCTCTCTTTATCTCTCCTTCCCCACTCAATCTCTCTCTCTGTTTGATTTGATTCTGAGTCAGTTTTTAATGAGCTTTGTAGCAATTAATAATTGCCGCGAAGGAAAAGCCTTTGGCTTGCCACTTTTCATGCCACAGCATTGAATTAAAAGGAATCTTCAACTAATTGAGAGAAAGATGCGACTTAATGCAATAAATGATAAAGAGTATAGCATAAATGATAAATAATAATTGTAAGAACTAAAGCAAACACTTAAAGGGAAACAAAATCAAAGTTATTTATGGAGCAAAAACATAAAAATTTGTTTGCTTTTTGGTAAATCTGTAATAAGCCAAGCTGCAGACAAGGTTTATACATTTAGGCCATAAAACAAGACATTTGCCAATGACAAAGGCAACAATTTTGTCTACAATTTTGTGCTGTTATCCTTTACCCTTTATCCTTTATGCTTTAAGTTCGTGTCTGGGCTGTGTCTGGCGTTAGTTAAGCGGAGCTCAGGTGCAGTTTACAGTTGGAGCAGGAAAAGCCAAGAGTAAATCCAAGTGCTAAATAATTTCCAGCTGGCCACAAAGAAAAGCCATGAAAATTGAAAACGAGAGTTGAAATGCAAACAATAAAAAACAAGCAAAGCAACCAAAAAAAAAAATGGAAATGAAAAGCAGAAAGCGGAAAGGGGAAAGAGAAAAAGCAAAATA
Source organism: Zygothrica quintamaculata (assembly GCA_037044455.1). Lineage (NCBI taxonomy): Eukaryota > Metazoa > Arthropoda > Insecta > Diptera > Drosophilidae > Zygothrica > Zygothrica quintamaculata. The sequence goes on from JBAMBS010001781.1 coordinate 48,451, forward strand.
AAAAGGAAGAAATTGAAAGCGTTCGTGAATATTACTTTTTATGTTACTTTTCATGTTGCTGCTGGTCACAGCTGGAATGCTGCCACAAACAGAAGAGTGAGAGAGAGACAGAACGTAAGAGAGAGGGCAATAGAGAGGGGGTACAGCGGTCTACAGTTAGTCAATAACGTCAATAGACGGCAAATAAAAAAGGCTTTTATGGGTGTGGACATTGAAGATGGCTTTTTCGATTTGCGCTTTGTATGCTATATATTCTATATTGTTGGTAATATGTGGTTGTTGTTGTTGTTGTTAGTGTTGTTGTTGTTGTAGTCGGTTATATGCTGGCCAATGTCTGTGGCTAGGACAAAAGACTGTATGTGTGTGTGTGAGTAAATGCACTCAAACCAAATAAAATGAAAGCATGAAATCAGCCACGCAGCAAAAATGCTGAACAGCAACCGAAGTTAGCAGCTAAGAGGAATAGAAGGAGGCGTAAAGAGAAGAGTAAAGGTATAGGAATAGGAATTGGAATAGGAAAGAAAAGCAAAGGTTTCTATATAAAAGGCAACTATTAATATTGGGTACTGTGATTGCTGTTAAATCCTTTCACGCTTTGTTTTTCTTTCATATTTCAATGGCAGCTCGCAGCTCTAGCGGAAACGGAAATCGCTGCCCTAACGAGCTCATGCCCTTCCACTCTCAAAGCCACAAACCCAAAAGTCAAAGTCAAAATCAGCAGTAGCAGCAACAGTAGTAATAGTAGTAACTGGCAGCAGGATACAGAAATCAGCAGCAGGATTCAGCATCAGCATCAGCATCAGCAGCAGCAGCAACAGCAGTCAAAGTAAGCAGACAGTTTTTGATTGTTTGACGTCTGGTCTGCAATTTTCTATTTGTTTTCTTATTATTTTTTGGTATTTTTGTATTATGTTTTACTTTTTCTGCTGCTTCTTTTTTTCAATTTTGTGGCTATGCCAATTATTTTAGACAAGTAATTGCCAGAAAAACGTTCAGAAAGAGAGCGGGGAAGCAGATAGAGAAAGAGAGAGAGCGAGAAGTCGCAGACAAATTGTTTGGGGAACAATTCCCTTAGCCAGTTAGAGCCTTGTATAACTTTCGTCTCGACTGGCTATTGCCAACTAATTTAACAGTCATAACTTTTGGCAACACTAAATTATATTGTATGCAGACCCCTGGGTAATATGAGCTACTCTCAGCTTACCCCGTCTCTCCTCTCTATTCAGTCACTCTATATATTTAAGATTTGGGCAGGGGCGCCAAAGTATTTGATTACACATAAACCAAATGCTTGTCATACAGAAGCCGCTTAAAAGCAAACACTTTTTGTATATAAACATGCATGTATATGTATGTGTGTGTGTATATATATATATATGTAGTATATAGTATTTCATTCGTATAGTTAAGCTTTATGTGCCTCGACTTATTGTCATTGGAGACACTTGAGAAACGCTACGTAATGCGGGTGCGAAACTTTAGAACTGTTACAAATGTACACAAGAGGGGTGGGAGGTGGGGTTAGGAAGGGTTAAGGGGCAATACGGCTCATTTGCTGTGATTTACTTAAATGCAAGCAACTGTTAAGAGCATTTTAAGTGGCCTTTGTCTTAACTAAATGAGTGTTGAAAGTGTTAAGAGCTTACCAAGTGCTCGCTGACTTATAGCACAAAAATCTCTACTATATATCAGCATATATATGTATCAGAGTGTATATATATACACCTCACAATCTATATCATTACATATATGTATATATATATATATAGTTAATAACTGTATCTTAATGAGCTGTTTATAACTAGTTTAGCCGTCTCTCTACGAAATGATCCAATCAGTGGCCCACACATTTTGGAGCTCATTTATGAGGCTTATTTACAAGGCAATTATAGTTGGACTAATCAAACTATTTATAGCCCTGAAAAAACTGTATAAACTAATAACAACAACAACAACAATAAGCCAAGTTAACAGCTGCTCTACTGCGTTGCTGCTGCTGTGTTTAATTTGAAGATCTTACGCTGAGTTTTAACAGCTCATTAACATTCGCTACACGGCAGGAGACATGACAGCCTATGCCACAGGGGAGAGAGGGAGAGTGACAGATTGGTGTGCGTGCGCGTGTGTGTGTGTGTGGGGCAGACGACAACATATTTGACGTGGCATTTTTCAGAAGCTGCTTAAAAGCCACTCCAAGCGAGATAGCCAAATGTATATTTAAATTGAAGACTATTCAATGAGGCGAGTAGGGGGGGGGGGGGAGCTAGAGGCAAAGGCAAAACGCATTTAAAAGCCCCAAAGTGTCGGACTGTCAGCTTGTCAGTCAGCGCGGCACTTGCGTTCAATCAGCAGCAGCAGGAGCAGCGATGGCAGCGACAGCGGCAGCAGCGCGGACCATGTCAAAATGTTGTGGCAAGGTGGCAAGCTGAGCGGCGCTGGAGAGGCGCTGCATGTTGTTTGTTGTACGTTGCATGAACTCAAATGCTACCTAAGTGTAGTGTGGGGGTAGCTTGTGGGCGGTTGTCTTATCACATAACTCAAATCGACAGGGCGCAGAGTGAAGCTAATGAAGTGTCTCAAAGTAGCTCTTAATATAAATTCTAAAAAAGAGCTGGAGTGGGAGAGAGTCAGAGAGAGAGGAAGCGAGGTAGGGGTAAAGGAAGCAAACAGTCAGATAGATAGCAAAAAGGTGCGACTGTTTCTATTTTTTATGAGCGGCATTAAAGTTTTTATGTGCTTAAAGCAAAAGGAGCAAAAAAGAAGAACGTCAAGAGTCGAGGACAAAATGCCAAAAGCTTGTTAACAGGAAAACGCTGCAGAAAAACCCATTTACATTTTGGCTGCCAACTGTCTTTAGCACAACCTCTCTCTCTCTCTCTCTCTCTCTCTCTCTGTGATACTCTTTTTTCTCTTACTCTCTCCTTCTAACTAACTGTAGGTAGAGTGCAATGATGCCGCAGCAGCAGCAGCAGCAGCACATCAATCAACGGCACTCGGCAGCATTAAAATGGTAATTTAAAACCACGCGCAGAGCAGAGCCCCAAAGTATTTCTAGCTTCTAACTGCTGCAGCATCCAGGCATCAGCTACAAACTCCTGCCCCAGCTTCAACTTCAACCAAGTTCAACTCAAAGTTGAACGGGAACTCATCATGCCGACATTTTAATGATTGGCCGCAGGGTTTTTGTGGCGGCGTTGCAAATGCAGAAAAACTTTGGCTACCATTTCTCAGTGTGTATAATCTGAGGGCCTGCTGCATGGCCTAAAGCGGGCAGCAATGCTGTAAATCAAGGTTGCAACACCTCTAACTAGCCATTTGGAAAGGGTACTGCAATTGCCTTAGCCCCACCCTTTTGCCCCCCTTTCGAGGTTTAAGTGTTTTGTGAGAAATGTCACCCGTGGGGCGTTTTTGTCATTTCAAAAGTGTTCAATCAACTGTCAGCATCAACTCAGCATCAACTTGGCATCAAATTGGCATCAACTCTGCATTAAGTTAGAGCTTAAGCATTTAAATATCATAGTGCTTTATACCTGCCACAGATTGAATATCTGTTGCAAAGTGGCAAAGCTGCATCATCAGGCTGCAGGGCCAAAAGTAATTTGAGACGCTCAAAATGCAAATTGCTCAACTCAAATGTGCCATAAAAACAATAAATTAGCATTAAATTACACTAAACTATGGCAATATCTGTTAAATAGATTTAATATATATACATATATATATATTTAGATAACTGATAAGTTGCAACACTTTCACTTAAAGCGCTGCCCATGGGGCATAAAGAAATCTATATAAATTGCATATGACTTGTGGCAGCTACAGGCTGGCGCCCCAAAACAGACAGACAGCCACAGTCAACACCCACCACACACATACATAGATAGACAGTCACACATATACAGACATACAAAATGCATTTCCTGTATGCTTTACACTTCACTTCCGTTTCCATTTTGATGTCTTTGTCGCTCTGCGTTTTCGTCACAATTTTCTAGGTGTGAAATGAATGAAATTTCCTCAGGCGTTTGGCAAAATGTTTACCCCGCCACCCACCATCGCATCGCTAGTGTATGTATATATATATATATATATGCATGCACCCTAACACTTGGCACTTGCTACTTGCCACTTGCCTCTTGGCATTTGCCACTTGCCACTTGACTTGTGTGGCGTCTGTCTGACAGGCAGCAACATAAACGATGTCTTTTCATATTTCTTAAAGGCGTTGACATGATTGCTTATAAATGCAATTTTGTGTATGATATACCCAGACATATATACATATATATATATATATAGCAGATATAACAGATATATATATATATATCATATTCTATGCTATTCTTTATGGCACTTGATTATTATTATTACAAACAGATTTGAGCTGAAAGTGAATGCACTTTTGAATGTCATTCGAGCAGCAGTCGAGACAGAGGCAGTGGCAGTGGCTTAGGGCTGTTGTATATTGGCTATAATCCAAAGGAAATTGGCAATAACTGTACCTAATTTCATTTAATATAATATAGCTTAAAGTTGTGTTAAAGTTCATGGCAACTTTTCACTTTTACTTTCACTGCCAACGCGAACTTAAAGCAGCTGCTTAAATTTGCATTAGGCTCATTCCTTTTGATGGCTGGGGGCGGAGAGGACTGGGGGCGGAGGGGGCTGGAGGTTTCCCCTATGCGGCACGAGAACTGAAATGCTAATGACCCACATAGTCATTAACTTGGCTGCGATAAGCGTTGCTAAAGAGACGTTCAAAAAAACAAAAAAAAAACGAAAATGAAAGCAGCAGAAATTTTCCGTGTGTGCGCGTAAACATTTTCCGGCAAGAAGGGAAGCTAAGGGAATCATAACTCGCAGACTACGACTGAATACGTATATATGTGTGTGTATGTGTGTGTGTGTGTCTTACCCTGTCTGACAGTCGCTCATCAAATTGCGAACAGGCGTTGCAGGAAATTAAATAATTTCGTTTAATGAAGAAAAAAAGCAGAAAAAAATTTCTCCTATTTTTTTTTTGGGTTTGAGTTGCGTTAATGTTAATGCATTCCTTTTTGCTGTTTTTAGCAGCAGTTGAAATGATAAAACAAAGCAAAGTCATATACACACACACCACACACACACACACATTTGTATACAAAATGGGTGCGTTGAAAATGAGGCAAACACTCAAAATGATTGTTATCATTCCATGCCAAATGTTGGGTGTGTGTGAGTTGCCGCTGCTTTTTTTTGCCAATATTTTTGTTTTGCTGCCACGCCCCAGAAAGCACATAAAACAACAAAATTACAGCATAAATTGAAGTGTATATGTATGCTTTGTTTGTGTGTCTGTGTGTGCCTCTCTCCTGGTGCAAATGTGCGCACATTGAATTGAAATGGCAAACACGAATGCGACTCAAAGTTGCTGTTGTTGCATAGAATTGTTGTTGTTACACAGTGTATCCTGTGTAGGTGGCATGTAGACGTAGTTGAATTTGCTGCCACTGCCGCATATTTGATTTATATTGCCATTTACACTTGCCTCGTTATTGTTATTGCCACCAGAAACAAACACAAAAAACAAAAAAACAAAATGTGAATTTGAGTTTGTTTTTTGTTTTTGTATCTGTTGTTAACTTAGGCCTGTAATGTTTAAAGCCAACTTAAATAACTGCTAATAAAGCTGACCAAGTTTAATATATATATATAAACATATTATAGTTTCATTTGTATAATCAGCTGAAAAGCTATGACAAATGCTGAACAGTTGAAGGACACGTCACGCAATGCTCCAAAATGATATGAAAATGGCAAATGTAATTTGTTACCCAACATACACCTATATATATCTTTGTGTGTGCGTGTGTGTGTGTGTTGGTAACCACTAAACTGGCACAACATATACCCACATTTTCAGAGCAGACTTTGGTTATACATTTTGGTCTGCATTATGAGGCAGCTCTGACCCTCTGTGGATGCCGTCGACAATTAGACAAAAGCATGCCAAAAGGTCGGCAAGCGGCGGGAGAAGGGGGTTTGTTTGGGGCATGTGGTGGCATGTGGCATGTTGCAAAGAGTCGCCTCAATTGCATGTCATTGTCAGCTCTAGAGTCGTTATGGGGTTAGGGATATATGTGCCCTACCCGCTCTACTCCTCTCTCTCTCTGTCTTTCTCTGTTTCTGGTTGTTCTGTTGGGTTTTATTATTTTCAAATTAAAATGCTGCTTTGTTGCTGCTTGACGCACATGTGTGCAGCATGAACCCCCTTGTTGTGTATGTGTATATATGTATGTGTGTGTGTGTGTACATTGGGGAGTCGTAACGCATTTCTGTTGTTTGCATTTGTTGTCTGCTGGCGACAAATGTGCACGTACAAAATTTTTAATTGATTAAATATGAGACACAAAGAGCAAAGGAAAAAGCAAAATAAAAAATTAACAAGGAGTACAAGGATCTGCTGGCTAGGATAACTCATAACACACAGACAGCTGTGTTAATAAATATTAAAGTAAAAAAGGACAAAAATTAAAGGGCAAGTGAATAGAAATTGAAAGGGAAAAAATAAGAAACAAAATTTTAAACCAAAATTTAAGTAAAAGAACATTTCTAACAGTATGCACTTTTTGTTAACAACAAATAAAAGGCAACACAATTTGACAGAACATCTGCAAACATTCAACACACATACACAAACACACACACCACAGCACACACAACTCAAACAACACACAACAAATGTGGCAAATCAAATGCCAATTTTGAAATGCAAAAAGCAATTTGACAATTTGCGAGAAATATGGCTTAAATGCGCATATAGAAAAATCAGCTAACAAGCCATTTGGCCAACAAATTTATGATGCATAAATCAAAGGCAAAAAATATAAAAAAAAATAAAAAAAAAATTGTTTGTAATTTGAGCTGAAATATGCATGAAAAATTAAGGCAAAAAAATAAAATGAAATTTGTATTTTTTTTTTTGAAGTGTTGCAGTTGGATATTTGGATTTCATTGACAAACTGTCGGATTGCTAAATGAACAAACTTTTATAAACACATTTAAATAGACAAATTTGTAGCACTTGTTGGTAATCCCAAGCGGCATTCGATTCCATTGACAGCAGCCAACAGCGGGTGGGGAGAAAGAGCCGAAGCACATATAAAATTTATAGCCCAGTTCTTAGTGGCAATAAATTTCATTTGGCCAAAAGCTACTTGACTAAAAAGTGTAGAAAATGGTAAAAAGAAAGTAAGAAAGAAAAACTTTCAGCTTTTCGCTAGTTTACACGTAAATGAAACGCATTAGTTCCGGCTGAGCGAATGCTCACAGAAGTCACAGGATGCGCAGGATATGCGGTGGCAGGCAGCTTTTTGTCTGGCAAGTCTTGAGTTGACTTTTAGGTGGTTTAAAGTGTCGCTAATTTCTTAACAAATTGCACACAAGTGTAGGTGTATGTCTACGTGTGTCTGTGTGTGTGTGTAGGTGTGTGTGGGTGAGTCTGAGTGTGTCTGAAGCTGCCGCTGTCTGCGGCTTAAGTCGAACTTAATGAAGTTTTACCCTCCTCCACTTTCAATTGGGAAATTTTCAATTCAAATTAATTGAAATTCATTTAAATTATATTTTAAGTTTTAAGCAAATTACTAAACATTTTAAACACAATAAAATGCCTTTATGGCTTAACTATTTTTGGCCAGTCTAAAATATTTGGTCAAAAGCGAAAAATCCATTTAAATTGAGACCACAAAAAGGAAACTCTATATATAAAATAGTTTGTTTGTTCGGTTCAAATTTAAAACCATTAACTGACCAACTTTATGCAAAATTTATGAGCAACATACATGTGTGTGTGTGTGTTGTGTTGTGTGTTGTGTCCTTTAGGGCTGTCATTGGGCTTCGTTGAAAATATTGAGGCATTTTAAGGATTTAACAACTGACCGCAGAGCAGGGACGAACTTTAGGTTTGTTTGTATAAACAAAGCAATAGAGAAACATGGGTAAAAGGGGTAGAATGGGTAGAAGGGAGGGGAAGATGGTTAGAGAGAGGTTTGAGGGGTATAGGCAGAAGTTTACTATATACTAAATATTCCATTGGGGTGCACAACAATCGATGCAAACATTTTTTTCTTCCTTCTTCTCTTTTTGGGCCTGTCGTTGACCCATTGCTGGCTTGACCCAAAGGCAACTTTGGGTCAAAATGAACAGTATATAGTTTTGGACAGGCACGAACATGTCTAGTCCTTGATACTAACGGTACAGTTAGACAGTTACACAGGTACACAGGCAGAGGTACTTTACAGGTTACTTTAACCAGATTCAGTTGAATGCCTTGAATATTTAATGATGGGAAATGTGACAGTCAATGCGACAAACATACAATTTGACTCCTTTTTCCTGAACTGTAAATTGTATGCTGAAGGACTAAGGAGACAAGACAAAGGGCAAGCAGAAAGGAAGACAACAATTGGTAGTTTTATATAGGCAGCAAATAGAGTACTTGGTTAGCTATTTTGACATGGAATTATGTACATTTTAGAATAGAAACTTTGACGCTGTTTGACAACTTGAGTTTGAGCCACAATTTTATATACAGTTAGTACAGAGAGTGGTAGGAGAGCAAAGAAAGAGAGATAGAGAAATTTGTTGACAGTCTTGGTTATAAATATTTAGGCTGAAATTGTTAGGCAAGTGACATAATAGCAAATTGTAATCATATGAAATATGCATAAAGTACAGTTAAGTTTGGGTCAGTTATAGACTTCAAATTAACCTACTAGTAGTGAATCATATAGTAGTAGCGAATCGTATGAATCATTTGGTATATTTAAATGAATTATTCATAATTGGAGTTTGAACAATTGCCAAGCAAATTAGCAGCTAAATGCTAACCAAATGCAGCAGCAACAACAGCAGCAGTTGATCAGCATTCAATATGCAAAACCAATCAAAAATTAATCAATAAACTTGCATAACTTTACCTATATATATGACCATATATATATATATATACATATATACACACATACATACATATATATATATATATAGTATATGTAGTATATATCGTTGATATATATCAACGATTTGAATAAAAAGCAGCCACAAGTAAATCGAAGTCAGGTAAACCAAATGGGTTAGCCCATAGTTCAAAACATTTTGTGGTAAATGCAAATTTATTGCAGCAGAAAAAAAATAAAAGAAAAATTTGCGTACGAATCGAACTGCGAATCGAATGTGAATGTGAAGTTGCATGCAGCATGCTGCAGCAGCAGCAGCAGCAGCAACCACAGCTACAGCCACAGTTAGAGCCACAATTCGCATGCATGTAAAATATGCTAAAAGTAAATCCAACTTGAATTAATGGACAGCAATCTTTGTCCAAATCTTATGCATTTTCAAAATCACACACACACACATACACACAGAAACACCACATACACATGCACACATGAGTGTAGTGGAAATAGTGGAAAAAAAGAAGAAGCAAAACGATTTGCATAAAAGCAGCAACAACAATTCTTCTTCGGCTAAGGGTAAAGCAGAAGACCAATACAAAACGCTGATAGCCCGCACCAAAACCCAAACCCAAGCCCAAGCCCAAACCCAAACTCAAACCCAACCTAAAACCCAAAACCCACAATACAAACCTTCAACCCAAAACTCAAATGCTTGGAAATCTGTGTAGCAAACTGGAAACGGACTTGCAACTGAAACGATCCATGCCACAATTTATGCAAATTCAATCGAAAAGTTTTAGCCGCACTTTTGCCAGCGTTTTATATGCTGGCTTACATGAGCTGCAACTGCTCTTGGCCAATAGCCAATATGTATATATGTGTGTGTGTGTGTGTGTGTATCTATCCTGTGTATAAGTTATGTAATGACCATGATATTGTTGTCAAAATGATGTTGCACACTCCCAGCGGCAGTTATGGCTTATGTTATGTGCAACACTTTGTCATTTGATACCATCATTTGTGGCAGCACAAAATTTGTTAACAATTTTTATTATCTATTAAATTCTCTTTATACTAGACTATACTATATATACATAGACAGGTATTAGAAATGATTTATGATTCATCAGGAGTATATATAAAATATCAATAATATTTTTCAATTAGAGTAAATTCATTCCCAAACTGATCAAGCGAGTTTCTTTTAGTTTTTTATATTATTTATTTTAAAATGTATTTATATTTATTATATTATTATTATTTATTTAATATTGTTTACTTTAAATTAGTTATGTTTTTATATATTTTACTATTTATTTTATTATAATTTTAAACCCTATATAATTATAAAATACTATTTAAAATATTTTCTTTATTATTTATTAAGTCGGAAATTTAATATTGAAGCCTGATCATTGTATTAAGTTCTTGTCTTTATATCAAATGTCTTTGCTTATGAATTCTTTTCCTTCCTTTTTATTGTGTTTTCTTATATTTTATACCTTTGCCTTTAAAAAAAAATAAATAAAAAGGGGAGTAGGGGATTTTTGAAGTAAAAATAAATATGTAACAGGTAGAGTATATTTTTTATTAATTTATTTTTATACATTTTTTTAAATTTATACCTTTTTTTATTTCTTTCTTTACTTTACTTTTTTTTAAATATTTTTTTATTCATTCTTTTCTGTAGTTTTATATTGTATTCTTTTCATTTTTTTTTCTTTTCTAGTTTAAAATTTTTATAATATTTTTTGGTTTATTTTTATATTTTGTATTTTATTTATCTTATTTTTTATTTTATTAATTATTTAATATTTTTAAATAATTTTTTTTTATTTTATTTTAAATACTTTGCTTTTTCTTTTGTTAAATTTTTTTCTTCCCTTTTTTTGTTGTGTTTCTTTAATATTGTGAAACTCATTCGGCTTTACACTGATTACACTTCAATGCCACTTGAATTTAATCCAATTTCAGTGCCCTGGCTTTAAGTCGCACTATCTCTCTCCCTCTTTCTCACTCTCTATCATCTATCTCTATCTACTTATGACATTCTCTATGCGTGCCATATGCCTTTGGGCTAACTAAGTATCAGCCCAGACCAGCAGACCGCAAAACTCATTCACAACTTACTTAACATTCAATTGCCTTCAATTCAAAGGCGACTCGCAGACTCAAGTAACAACAGCTCACAAATCAACGCCTACACAACAGAATCTCAGCTCTCTATATATAATACATACATACATACATATATACATACATACATATATATATATAGATACTCATATGAAGTCGTTGAATGATAATCACAACTAATGCGCCAGCTTTCCTGATGGACTTAGTTACTTTTGTGTGCTGGAAAAGTGAATGAATAAAGGAAAAGACTTTTCCAACAGCTTAAATGAAAACTTGAAAATGTTTAAAAAAAGAAAGAGACAGACATGTATATATATATATATATATATAGAGAGAGAGAGAGAAAGAGAGAGAGAAGAAAATATAAAGCAAATACTTTAAAATTTATTTGTATTAAATTGTTGGCCAAAAAGTTAATGCTTGAAGTTGCTTTTTCATATGAAAACTTTAATACCAAATTGTTGTTAGAAAAAGGTCTAAAGTTTATAGCTAAAAAATAACGTTTTGCTTTTTTAACTTTTTGTACTTTTTTTAACTCTTTAAAAGGTAGTTAAAAATTACAACAAAGGAAGAAGAGGGCAGAAAATAGCTTAAGTTTCATATCTATTTGACAGCCGAGCTATAAGCCAAACTGCTTTGTGCCATTGAAGTCTTAACAGCCACAGCTGTAAGCCACCTTTCAGCTACCTATTGATGGCTCTAACTGTTCATGTACCCTGTAACTAAGCTGACTACCAAAGGGGTATAACAAATCTTAGGTAGGAAATGTTACAGAACAAACTCTGAGATACAATTTAATTCTTAATATTTCCCTCTATATTTCAAGCTATCTCTTTGCAGAGCATCTTCTGGTTGTTCTTCAGTAATTTCTTGTGTTTCCTTTTGTGCTCTCTCTTCTGCCTTAAACATATATATACGTTGAGTATATTCGTTTCTCCTTTTGCCACTTTCGCTGACACTGACATTTAAAAGCATTGACTGACTCGGCAGCTAACGACTGCCAATAAGCCAATATGGAAGCTGCATTGAAAAACTTGGCAATGCGACAATAACAAGAACAGCAACAGCAACAGCAACAACAACACAAACAACAACAACAACCGCAACAGCAACAGCATAAAGAAAAAGAAGAAGAAGAACAGCAACAAGGGCTATAACAACCAACTGGTTACAATCTTACACATGATTGGCTTCTTGGCTTCTTTGAGGCAATAGTCGTTCTAACAGTACATGCAACATGCAACAGAGTGGGGCAAGTGTTGTAAAGGGAAGTGATGTGAGAGGTGGCAAGTAGTGGGGGTTACGTGTAAGTTGCAACAACATGATTATTTCTTGTTTATTGTTATTTTACGCTACTTTGTGCACTCGCAAAGCAAAGGCTAAAAAGAATATGGCTAAGCGGCAAGCGGCAAGCGGCAGGCAGCAGGCAGCAACATCAACTTGCAGCATTCCCATTACAAATAACTTTTAAAGTTTTTAAGTGCCTTTTCCTTTTAAATAAGGGAAAATGGGGTCAGTTAGTGCAACTATCAAATGTATGTAACAACCAGAAGGAAGCATCTACGATCCTATAACCTATATGGATATTCCTTATTAGCTTTAATTGAATCGATCAAGGTATGTCCATCGGAATTCTGCCTCTAATAATCCGTCTTCTTTTCTGCTCCTTCGCTTGTCTGTCTTCCCGTCTGTCTTCCATTCATCGGTCTAACGTTTCTACCTCCGTCTTTCTGTCGGTCTATCCACCCATCCGTCTATCCATTTGTCTCGTCCTCCGTCTATGGGGCTGTCCATCCGTCTATTCATTTGACCCTCTGTCCGCCTATCCGCTCATCTGTCCGACAATAGATCCGTTCATCCTTCCGTCTATCTATCTTTCTATCCTTCTGTCCATCTAACAAATTCTCCGTCCCTCCTTACGTTGACCTTTCAGTCTATCAGTCCGTTTTTCGGTACATTTGTTTATATTCCTGACTATTCCTTCCTTTCTCTATCCGTCTGCTGCCCCTACCGTCTATCCGACTGCTTCCCCTACTGTCTATCCATTTGCTTATCCGTCCGTTATCCTTGTCCATCTGTCTATCCGTCTCTATAAAGCTCTCATTCTATCTATCGCTTAGAGGCACCAAATTGGGAAAGTAATTTCCAAATTTTGTAGGGAGTTTGTACAATGCTGGGCATATGCAGACAGGGGTAAAGGGTCCGTCATAGTCGGATACAATCCAATGCTGCATGCGTGCTTATAAAACAGTTTTGAAATGGACCCAAAAGAATTGAGTTTTATCTTTATCGATGTTGAAAACTCTTGCAACATGTGTGGCAACTTAAAGGGTTTTCAATGTTTGCCGCTTCTTAAGGGTTTTAAAGGGGCTCATTTTATTCTCTGGCTATTTTCTGGTTATTTTTTCGGTTATTTTCTGGTGTTATTTTGTGGCATGTAGTGTTGCTGCTACTGTTGCGCCTTATCGCGCTGGCAGTTAGACATTTAATTTCTCGAAACATCATAAATCGATTAACATTTAGAAAATTTACAGACGCTGCTGCTGTTGCGGCTGCCGCTGATGTTGCTGTTGTTGGTATTGCTGCAGCATCATTAACAGCCGCAAAAGTTTCAGACAGCCATTAGACCCTTTTCAAAAAACTGTTTTGACTTTGGTTTTTTGGGTGTTTTCGGTATGGGGTTTGAGGTTAGGTTGAGGCAAGTTGTACATAGGCTCTTAAGCCTGAGGCGCTAATTTGACTTGCTGTAAGTGAAACCAAGCGAATGACTCTACTCACACTGGCAAGTAGTCCCCTTCCCCTGTCTGTCTGGAAGTTGGTCAAAACGGTTAGAGCCAAAACAAGGCTGCAACTGACAACAACTTTTCACAGCACAAAAATTAACAGCAAACATTTCAATGTCTGCCTGTCATATTTGACATTTTGCGCTAATGCATTTAAATAAACGTTTGTTAACTGGGCTAACATTGATACAGGCTCTCACCATTAATACCATAAGCCAAGCAGTCAAACAGTCAGCTAGTCAATCCTTCAATGCCTCAAGACATTTGTGTGTGTATGTGTGTGTAATAAATAGTTAAAGTTTTGCTTCTAAGCAAAAGGCGTTTGCTTTTTGCGGTTGATTTGGTTTCTTGGCCTCTTTCCATATCCGTTTCATTCTCACTCTCTGTCTCTATAAGCCAGCTGCCTGTCAGTTGCAACAGTTAAGAAGCCTCTTACTTGTTTTGTGGTATTACACACACATATACACATATATATAGCGCCTAGAGCTGTAAACATTAATCTGCGCATCATTAACTCAACTCGCAGTTCAAGTCTTTGCTTGTCTTTTGGCCATTTGATAGTTGGCTGTAAGCAACCAAGTGTGGGCTTTAACTTGCCACAAAAGATTTACTATGAAAGGTGAGAGAGTTGGCCAATATAACAAATGTGGGATGCACATATACATATATAAATATATTGGCTATAGTTTAAACACTTCGACAGAAAACTAAAGTTGGTTATAAACAATTTAATGGTAAGTGCTGCTGCCCAAGCTATCAAATTGAGTAGCTTTAACATAAAGCAGATCAATCAAATATGCAGATATATATATGGCATACATTTTCCCACAGTTTCCCATGATTTCACAGATCAAAACATGTCACAGCTGGACACGCCCACAGCCCAAAACTTGTGACAATTTATGTGTATGTAAATATATTCATAATTCATTCGATATAAAAAATTTATGCAAATCACCTGAAAAACTCCAACAAAACTCCAACAAAACTCACTTTTCTGTATCGATATAACAAATTATGCGATTTATGTTACACCTGTAAAATAAACATACCTGAAAAGAGACAAAGAGAGAGAGAGAGAGAGAGAGTGAGAAAGAGACAGAAAAAAAAGCAATTAGTTTTTATGTTTATTTTTTATATTGAGGTGAGTTAAAGTTAATTTTTGATAATTTGAATACTTAGTTTATGGTTTTAATGAGCTGCTTTTTCAAAGTGACCAAAAATTTGTTACGCCCACAGCAAACACACACAAACACATACTAATACACATACACAGACAGCAACATATATAAATAGAGTGCGGCTTACGAGGCGTATGAGTGATGTTGCTTGCATTTTGAAGCTTCAGCGCAGCGTGAAATTGTTGAACAACTAAACAAACTGAAACCATATATACACAACAGCAACAATAAGCGAGGGAGAGCAGGAGAGAGGAGAGGGAGGACCACCAGCTGTGAGGCGAGTGTAGCACATAAATTTGGTTGTTGCTGCTGCTGTTGCTGCATGTACAACTCATTTGCATGACAAAGTTGGCCAAAATATAAAGAGCCGAAAGAGAGAAAAAAAAAAGCGTTACCAACTCTGCACGCTTCAGCTGTCCAATGTTGCCTTGCCCCAAAAGCAGCAACACATTGTGGGCGTGTTAATTATCCACTAATGTTGCCTGTTTAAAGCACAGCGATGGGCCTGAACTTTGACATATGTACATGTACATGTACTGTGTGTGCCACACACATGCATTCAGACATTAGACATTGGACATGAACGCGCCCATTTGGCCTCCATTCGAGTTTCAATGGAACTGCGACGACGACGACGACGAGTGTCACTCTTCCCGTAGCTTTTGCGCTCCAATATTAATGATCTGTCTTTTGGGGCCATGAAGCTTAAGGCGCTAGCTGTATGCCTCATACTGGTTACATTGGGGTACTCTTCGTGTCGTCTTGTGGCACAGACTTGGAGTACTCATAGAGACAGAACTGTGCCTAATTGATTTTCTGTGGCCCTTTTCGGCCGTCGTCTGCTAAGCACTCGTAATGAGCTCTGAGGTTGCACAAGACTCTCGTATATGTGTGGCAGAGGCATTGTGTGTGTCATTAGCGCCAACATATTGTGGCACGTTTTGTAATTATAACTATATAATTATGCATTATATTTCATTCACAAGACGATTTCGTTGTGCCAAAAAAGCAAAATTGATACAAAAATGAAAGTAAATGCAACTTAATGACAGCTGTTAATGTGGGTGCTGCTGCTAAGTTGATGCTGCCAGATCTGAGGCATTAACACACCCAAATTTAGGGTCTATTAAGAGCTTAAATGGTGTCAGCCAAAGACTTCATTATATAGTGTATAGGATTCTATATGATTTTCATTATATTTTCTATTGCAATTAAAAAATTTTCTAATGTCTTTTCCATTAAGTTTTCAGTTGCACATTTGCAGCTTAAAAGCAGGGGGAAGGGAAAGCGAGAGCAAGAGCGAGAGAGAGACATAAGTGAATCAGCCAAGACATGGCTTAAACGTGTCAGGGTTGTCAAGTTTATGAGCTGCTTTCAAGTTTTAACAACTTATATAAGCTAAGCACTTGGCCCCTTGGCATTGACCAACAATATGGCCAGCATATGGAGGACAGCTTTTCGCTCTCTGGCCCCTGCCCTCTGCTCTCTGCTCTATGCTCTGTGTTCTATGCTCTCTGCTGGATGTCACTGATAATGGATAATGACCAAAGCTATTCACATTCACTGCTGATAATCATGAGCTTTTTTTTCTCATTACTCGCTTGATGGCATTTCCTCTCTCTCCCCTCTCGCACCACTCTCTTATGCTTTGCTACATAATCTACAGTTATTTTCTTTTGCCCTGCAGCTAAATTCGCACATTTCCATTGGCCATTTCCCAGTTTTACCCTGACGCTGATGACACCAAATTGTCACCAACTGCTTGTGTATGTGTGTGCGTGTGTGTGTATGTGTGTGTGTGCTTACCTTGGCTGAAGCTAAGTTCCCATTTACTTTGCTAATCATCTTCTGCATCTCTGTCCAATGTTATTTTTCTGCTATTCAAGACAACTTCAAGTCCTTGCCACACTGCGGCACGTCCTTTATAATCTGCTCTTTATCTAGTAGAAAAGTTTGCGTTTTTCCTTTTGCAGCTTATTAGCAATTTTCCAGCTGATTAATATTACTTACAATTCCATAAAAATATTTGAAAATTTAGTTTCATTTGCTTTAAGCCAAAAGTCAGCAAACCATTTGTGAAAATGGCTTAAAAAGGACACGCTGCAAATTGTTTAGGCCAGCCAGGCTGTGACCCAAGACTATTGTATATGGCATAACAACAGCAACAGCAAGAAGAAGACGAAGAAGAAGAAGAAGAAGTACAACAACAATTGTAGAATTGCAATAGGTTCAACGCACAGCTGGCAGCAAAAGCAACAAAAGACAAAACACATTAGAAAAGCAGCTGAGCAGCAGGCAAAAGCACTGGCAGAGGCAGCGACTGAGACAGAGGCAGAGGTACAGTAGCTAACTGGCCAAATGTCTGCTAGCCAGGCTAGTAGCCGTCAGCGAGTTCATGGCCAACTTGGCCAAAGAAAGAAACAATTTTGCACGCGGCTGCAGACGAAAATTGCAGCCACGCAGGAAACCAACTCGAAAATCTATTATTGAAATCTATAAAAGAAACTGAGGCGAACATTTTGTTGCCTTCTCTTCTATATATATATACATACAGATACATATATATATATATATATTTTGGACAGGTTTGCTTAAGAGCTTTATATACATTTTTAATATGGCCAAAAGAGAGCAGGGCATACGGGAACGCCGCATATACTGCAACTGCAACTGGCTAACTAACTGGTCAGCGCAAGGGTCGAGTTGGGTTGAGTTGTGTTGAGTTGAGTTGTGCCGGTGTCGGGGTCGGGGGCAGATTGCACGATAACAGTTAAACAACAAAAACAACGATTGGCAACTAAAGTAGCAAATGATGTTTACTTTTTTTCCACATTTTTTTTTGTTTTTTTTTTGTTTTTTGGGTTGCATTTGGAATGAGAAATGGGAGTTCCCATTGCTAACAAGAGAAGGCACGCGCATAGAAAATAGATTAAAATGGGAGTTGCCATTTGGCTGATGATGGTCTGAAGACAAGCAAAGAGACAAAGAGGGAGAGAGAGAGAGGTAGTTGGGGGGAGAAATACAAGCCAAAACCAAAGGAAAAACCCGAAGCAAAGCAAATCACTTCAACTTGAAAATAATTTCAAATCTGATAAGGCGGCGAAATGCATTCAACCGATGTAAAAGCAAATGTAAAAACATAGAAGAAAAAAACAAAAAAATTTAAAAAAAAAAACAAAAATAAAGCAGAAAATACACACCAAAAAAAGAAACCTCAAGACGTACTTCAATTTCAATGCGAAGTCCAAGACCAAATTGTAGTACAACTGCAGACAGGAATTCATCGAATTGCAGCAGCGACGGCAGCTGCTTTGGCTCGCTCTCTATATATATATGTTGTGTAGTGGCGCTTTTGGCCAACAGAGGGCGCTGCACTAATGCAGTCGTCGCAAAGGAAATTGATGATGTGGATGAATGAACATTGCGCAAAGTGATTAAGATTACGTTAGAATGATAACGAAATATACACACACACATATACGCATATATACACGCACACATATATATATATACATTTGTAAGCAGAAAAGTAAGAAAGTTGAAACGAAGTACACAATAAATCGAAGCAAATAGAATCCAATGAAATTGCATTAAAAAAAATAAAATCAACTTTGATTGGGATGAGTGCAGCTTTAGATATAAATATATATATAAGATTATATATATATAAATATATATATATAATAGGACATGCTTGGACAAGCATTAACCAAGCAACTTCTATGCAAAATGGCAAAACAACTTCAATTTTATATTGGAAAAAGTTGGCAGCGGTGGCAGCACTTAAAATGATGAGCAGAAAATAAATAAAATTATAGTAAAAAAAATTTTAAAAAAAATTTGTATTTTTTATAACATTAATCAAAGTTTTAAGCAACTAAAAAAAATATGATTTATGCACTGAGCTTAGCTTAAGCCCAAGTTGGATTAACACCAAACAAAAGTTATTTTCTTCATAGAAGAAACATATGTGTAGAGTCTCTGCAAGGTCTATTCCCACACACTTACACACACACACACAGAAATAAACACACATTTTGAAGTCTCTTTAAAGACAATTCTTTTATGATAAAGCTTTAAATAATATCGCAGCATCTTTTCAATTTTATTTTCCTTCTTTTAAGCTTAAACGATTTCCCATGAAAAATGGGCATAAATGCATACAAAATGCTTTGAAGGCGTTTAAATCAGGCACTGAAAATGCGACTCATCCCTTTTTGTTTTGCTTACTGTTGTTGCAGTTGCCCCACACACAACAAGACACACACCAACACACACACACACACACACATGCAACATTAAATTTGCAACACTTGAAGTGTGGATTTCAAGAAAGCCAATCAAAGAGTCAAAGAGCCAACAGGCAGAAGACTTCAGACAGCAGACAACAGACAGAAGACTGAAGGAAGCTCCATTACATATGCATAAAGATGCAGCAAGTCGCAGCAAGACAAAAGGAGTGGATAGAGGGGGGGAGAGTAGGAAAGCAGGGACTGGACTTGAGCCCACATCAATAGTTGCTATCAATTCTGCATAAAATGTGTGTGTGTGTATGTGTGTGGGGGAATGAGTGAATGACTGAATGAGTGACAGCTTGAACGGACTTTGAGTTAAGTTGAAGCTGAGGAGGTTGTTTTCAGTGCACATTTTATGCACTTTTAGTTAAAGTAAATTCTCTCTCCATCTCTCTCCCTCGCTCGTTGTCTTTCTCTGTCTGCTTCTCATTGTTCGGATCAAACGTACATATATTTAACACTTGACTGCTACGACTGACACCTAACACGTTGTTGCAGCTAGCATGCTTGTTGCATGTTGCTTGCTGCCTTTGCTAGCTGCTTGCTGCGTCTGCCTCTGCTTCTGCCCAGAAGCTATTGTATTGGACATTGAGCAACTGACAGGCAATCAACACAAATCGATCAAATCGTACGGATCCACTGACGTCTGACCATCTAGAGTGGTCAGTGGTTGGGCCAATTTAGGTAGAGGGTTGCCACACGCCCGCTGCTGCTGCTGCTGTTGCTGTTGCTGCTGCCACAACGCCTGTCGCCAAGGCGTCTTGTCACCACTTGCCGCGCATAAGGGCAATGCCAAGCAGCAGCAAGCAGCAAGCATCAAGCCGCAGACAGCAAACAACAGCCAATGGACATTGCATTGGATTGTTGCAAGTCATGCGCGGTATAGTGGTGGCATGCTGCATGCTGCATGTGGCATTGTTGCATTGAGCTTGCAAATCAAATAAATCAGCGTAAATTGCATGTGAAATTAATGCAAAGTACACGATGCTCTCAAGTTGATTCCGTTGTGTACTTTGCCACATGATACTGCAGCATCCTCTTCCTTTGCTCCTTTTACTACTTTTTATGCCTTCTGCTTCTTCTTCCTTGATTCCTTATATTTTTCATTCATTTGCTTTTACTGCTTCTGCTCTCTTAATGAACAACAACTGAAGCGCATCGCTGCCTTAATAAGTTTTCTGCACTGTCCGCAACGTTGCTTGGCACAAGGCGTATGCCACATTTTGGGCTGTTTTTTGTTACTGAAGAAAACTTCATTTTTATTCAAATTAGTTGCAAATGAAACTTTACCTGCTTAATTTGCAATTAATACCAAAATTTCTTACAGTGTATGCAAGATTTCAGTTGGTTTCCATTAAACAAAAAAAAAAAAACGCTCAAAATTTTTTAATTATTTTCGTTGAAGCAGAGCGAAGGGTAGAGCAGGGTATGGAAAGGGACGGGTGGGGGGACAAGCGCAACGAAATATTTATTGCATGCAGCATCATTTTTTGTTGCCTGATTGTTGCGTGCAACATGTTGCAAGCTGTCTGCCGCTGCTGCTTAATTTATTGCTAAAAATGCTAATAAACATGTTTATTATGCGGCAGCAAAAATTCTTCTCCTTTGCCGCAGAAACGCACAAATGAGAAGAAGAGAAAAGAATAAAAAAATCCATAATTTTTATATAAAGTTTTCTTTTTCTTCGTTCTACTTTTTTTGATCCTTTCTTCTTCTTTTTCTTTTCGTACTTTTGCCTGGTGTCCTTTCAGCTGAAGGAATTCTCGTCGAATTGTCGTTTTATTTCATAGGAATTTTGATGAAATTTATATGCGTACGTGCTCAAAATTATCCAGTCGATCAATCCTTTTGCTTCTTCTCTCTCTCTCTCTCTCTCTCTGCTTACCCCTTCTACTCCTTCACCACCCCTCCTTAAAGTTACTCCTTTCATTTCTGTGCTCTACGTGCGTTACAAATGCGCTGCTTAAATTAGACTTTAAATTGGCTAAAAATGCGGCGTAGCGAAAATGTTTGTGGCAACAAGGCAAAATCGCATCAAAGAGACGTCTTGACCATCTTTGGTTGTTGCATCTTTGGGCCAGAATCATCAGGCCAACTTATACAGCAAACCATTTGTTGAGTGTATCGATCGTTCGTATGGCTCATTGACTTTTGGTATGCGCCAAGTTTTTTGCTTCTTCTTTCTCTCTTTTACTACTACGATTTTTGATTCCATTCCTATCTTTAACATTTAGCATCAAGAGTTGCAGCTAGAAACTGATTTATGTGCTCAGTTGCATCTTGCAACACTCATAAAACGAACTGCCAGCTTGGCCAGTTCGACAACCGTGAAATTTGTAAATACTTTTGGTCATCCCCGATGCACCACAGATAATGAAGGTAAGGGAAATTCCATCTAACTAACAGATAGTTGAAACT
This sequence comes from Zygothrica quintamaculata, assembly GCA_037044455.1. Lineage (NCBI taxonomy): Eukaryota > Metazoa > Arthropoda > Insecta > Diptera > Drosophilidae > Zygothrica > Zygothrica quintamaculata. The sequence continues at coordinate 70,200 of JBAMBS010001781.1, forward strand.
TAACCAATAGATAGACGGCTTTAAATGATACTCAGGGATCAAAAGATGCTGCTTTAGTCTGTTTAAAACACATTAAAGCAGCAGCAGAAGAAGTGTATATATATGTAAGATATAAATAAGCACACTTTAGGGTATATCCAACTGTTATAGGTATCTAATAGATAGTTATCTCACAGATAGAGTATATAGTTTGTTACTTAGAAGAGAAGATGCTTTAATTTGTTTAATACTTATTAAAACTGCGCAAGAGTTGAAACTGAAGCAAGTAATAGTTAAGTATAGTAGTAAAATGGGGTATATTCGACCACTAGTAGCCTCTTACTATATCGGAAACTGCTAGCTCTCAACGCTAAAGTTTTTATGCATAATTTTCATATTCATTAGGAACTCTTTATAAATATATATGTATCTTATGGGGTCAGAGTTGCTTCTTTCTACTTGTTACATGCATTTCCCCTAATCCATTACTCCCCTTTTTACGCTTTTTTATAGGTTAAAGCAACTAGAAACTAGCAACAAAAGTCTGAGAGAAAAACAAGGCAAAACGCAGCAGACATTTTCCCCTCTCTCTTGCTGCTCCCTCCACCAGTGCTTGCCGCTGTCTGGCTGCCACATTTTGTTGCCTGCTACATGCGTCTCACACACATTTTAATTTATGACTTGAAATTTATTTAAATTAGGAACTCATTAGCTGGCAATGTTGCAGCGCCAGCTTCTACCTGCCCTGCCACATAACTTGCCCCGCCTACAGCTAACTCCTGCCTCTTACTAACTCTTTGTACTTGTATATATATTTATATATATTATATTATTACAAACAAATAGTTGTTAAAGTGTTTGCAATTGTGGCATGTGGCAGCAACCGCGACACGTGCCACATGCACGACTATTTGCCGTGCACTTCGAATGAAAAACTCAATCAAAAATTTGTCATAAATAAAATTAAAAACTAAAGCTGCAACCTAAATAAATACAAAGTTGAAAGGGAAAAAAATGGAAAAACAAGGAAAAACATAAAATGAAAATGAAAAGGAAAAGTTGCAGATAAATTAGCGATGGATGCTCAATGGGTGGCGGAGGGGTGGCTGAGTGGTGGGTGGGTTGAAAGGCAATGTTAAAGTGCCCAAATACTAATTTTCAATTCAAATGCAAACAAAATAATGGAAAACAAGTTAGGCCAGGACTAGGCCTAAAGAACAAGAGGCCTTAGCAAACAAACAAGCCGAAAAAAACAAGTGGATGGAAAGGCAGGAAAAACGCAGGAGAAAAGCAGGAGAAAAGCTGGAGAAAAGCTGGAGAAAAGGCAGGAAAAAAGGCAGCAAAAAAGGCACAAAAAATAAGAACAAAAAAAGTTTTACAAACCGCAAAATTGTTGCGGTTAGTAAGGGAAATGCGAGCAAACACCCACAACTACAACAGCAGCAACAACAACAGCAGCAACAACAGCAACAACAACAGCAACAACAACAACAATAATATAGGAAATGGTTTACCAAATGGTTGGGTCCTGTCAAGTATACTTTTAGGCTGTTTGACTTGAAGTCGAGTGTTTGCTTGGGCCATAAAAAATTAAGCGCCATTTCAATTGTCCTGCTTCAACTTCTACACCAACTCTGGCCTACTTTCAATTGCTGCTCTTCTTCTTCTACTACTCCTTCCTCTTGTTCTTCTTCTTCAACTTGTTGTTGTTATTGTTGTTACATCTAAAAACTTAACACGATTGTTTGTATTGTGCTTAGGTTTTCTGCCATTGATTGCTGACGCATCGAACAAATGAAGCAATTTGTAGGTCACATATAAAGTGTGGCATGTTGCACAAGTAGATGTAAAGGATAATGTTTATTAGAAGTAGAAACTGTTACCAATTCAGAGCATAACTTAAACTCTTACCAGTTAAATGATTTGCTGCCTCTTCAATTGCCCCTTTGCCTAGCCTTAAATATTGCCCCTTTGCTTTGCCTCAAATGTTGCCCATTGATTTTGGTTTCAGTTTCACTTTATAATATTCATATTGTTGCCTAGCATATGTGTGGTAATATGGGCGTGTCGCCGCCATTTTATATATATTTTTGAAATTGCCACGTCGCGTCTTTAGTTATTTTTGTGGCAGCTTTTCGCAACGTGCGCCAAAAATTCAACGACAATTTCTACGGTCACGTGCCACACGCAATTTGTGGTAACAACAAGAGGCACAGCGAGTGTACAAAGCGAGGAGTGGAAACAGTACTTGCTGAAGATGAAGCGAAAGTATTTGTGGCATACTTATTAAGCCTCATTTATTGTAATATATGGTAATAATAATTTTATTAGATAAATTACCTGCAGGCGGCGGCTGCTGTTGCTGTCGCGTTGGCAACATCTGTGTCGAAAATGTGTGTATGTGTGTGTCTGATGTTAGCATATGTGTTGCCAAACAATTGAAGAGACAGTGGCAAAAAGAGAGATAAAAGAGAGTGCAAAAATCATTCTTTAAATGAAGTTATTTTTAAGGCAAAAGAGAAAAAACACAACAAAAGAATTTTCCTCAATTTTGATCAGATTTTTCAGCTTAAATTTCTATATACTTTTATATACTTGAAGTTGTCTAATGTTGAGCAGCTTTAAGCCACATCACATGCCAATATTAGTGGCACTTGAAGCAACTGTAAAGCTGCTGCTAAGCCTTTGCCCTGGAGGCTTCACCTATTTTGGCCAAATGGATTACAAAAATTAATAAGGAAATGCATTTGGTTGCTTGACTAAAGGCTATAGGCTATAGCTTTTGCCAAGTTAAGTTAAACTTGGGTTTAAGCAGCACATAGAAAATTAGGCAGACAATAAGGCTAACAAGAGGCTGGGGAGGGTTTAGGTAAAAGTCGTTGCCAAAAATAGGCAAAAAGCCAACAAAAGACAGCGGCAAAACAGGCAGCAAAAAGGAGCCAAAGTTAAATGCTAAAACACAATTATATGTTAACGATTCAAGCGTATAATAGAAGACTATATGTGTGTGTGCGAGTGTGCCTACATATATATATATATATATATATATATAATTTTTCTAGCACAACATACGATTAACTTCAAAGGATGCCTTTGACGGCTAAAACGCGCTCAAGCAAGAAACTAAGCCAAACACGAAGAAACGACAGGCAGCAGTAAAGCAAGAGAGCAACAGAGAGAGAGAGAGAGAGAGAGATGGAGAGAGAGAAAGGGAGAGTAAGAGGAAGGGACTGTAAGGCTGTGCTCTACCAGTTAGGATGATAAAGATTAGCCGAGTCTAGACGAAGTCTAGATACGCTCTAGATACGTTGCTGCTGCCGTCGAAAGGTAAACCAAAGCTGTTGTCTGCCTGTGTTCCACGCCAAAAGCTACCCTTCAGTACCCCTCCTCTACTGTTCTTTATTGTAGTGTAACTGTGCGCATTGGTTGAATCCTAAATTTCACTTATTAAGGCACAAAAAGTGAGCGAATTAATGCAACCAACTTGAAGCATAATAAGCACAGCTGCAGCTCAAGCCCAAACCCCAGCCCGGACACAAACCCAACTCCCAATTCCATTGGCATTGCCATTGCCATTGCCCGTCGCTGTGCTGTGAGTCTGCTATGCCATGTCTATGTCAATAGGTGACAAAGTCGTCCACAAAAGGTTTGGCTCTGGCCAGAGGCCAAAAGGGAACACAGAGCCACGAGTCTAAAAGATGCAAGACAATAGTTGCTTAAGTATTCAATATGTGGCAAGCTACTTTTAGTTGCCACGGCAAGCCATAGTGAGCTCTTTGGCTTTTTGGACTGCTTTAAGCCAACTTTAGTTCTGTTTGCTTTTGTTTTGTTGTAGCTGTTGTGGCTGTTGCACGATAGTTCAGTGTAGATTAGTTTGGGTCAATAGCAACTTTAAAAGGAAATCAATAAATTATTATGGTTTATTAATAGATAGCCCCAGTTCGACTTTGACTCCTCTCAGAGATATGCAAGGGGCGTGACACAGACAGAAAATATATAATATGTATATAGATATGTATGTATATGGATAATATGCGCAAAGGACTTACACTGAGCGCTAACTGCAGCTGCCTTTTTGGTGTGGGCGTTGAGTGGGTTTGGGGCAGGCAAAGGGAATTGTTGGTTGCAATTTCGCACAGTGCACAGCATAGAGAAGAAGCCGCATAACAATTGCCTTTACAATAACTGCAACAATTGTGGCACACAACGGGGGCAAGTCGTAAAAAGCAAACGGAAACCAAACTAAACGACTCGCTGTGGCAGGCAGACGGCAGACCAACAGTACTACAAAGCCGGAAAGGGTAAGGGGAGGGGAGGAAGAGTATGAGGCTGATGATTTGCCATTGCTGATTAGAGGATTTGTTAATGCGCTTTTAATACACACACACACACACACAGACAGATATAAAGACACACAATGGGGCTACCATAATTCGAGTCGCTTCGTTGCGCCTTGCCTCGCCGCGCCTCGCCATGCCGCTGCCTACACTCCTTGCCATATCTGTGCCACTGCATCAACATCAACATCATTATCATAATAATAATGATCATCATGATGATGATCATTGTTAGGCAACCAAACGACAATACAATTAATTATAAAAATTCGCCACAATTTATTTGCGTTGAGCATTTGCCGCCTTCACTTGGATCCCCTATATAATGCCTTACTCTTTTATCCCCCCTCTTCGCTTACCCCTACACTTTAGCCTAATTATGTTCGATTGTTGCCATTGTTCACGCACCTTCAACTGGTTGCCCTGCAGCAGTTGCCGGCTGCCTGCAGCAACAGTTGCTGGTAGCCGCCGCAGCAAAGATCCAAATCAGCAGGCAAAAAAGATACCAAAAGGCGGCGACTGCGTTGGAGTTCAAATTGGATCTGAAGCTAAAGTTGGAGTTGGAGCTCGATCCCCCAATAAAAAAAAGGGTAGAGAAACAAAACTGAATTGGCATTGTTTGTTCTTTATGTTGTTGTTGTTGTTGTTGTGCTCTTGTTCTTGTCTGTTGTCTCTTGTCTCTTGTCTGTTGCCTTTATTTTGGGTGTGTTTTTTGGCGTCGTCGTCGTCGTTGTATTTAAATTATATGCTTTTAAAAAACGTTTAAGGATTAATTGGATTATATTGTTATTATTATATATTCTCTTGATTCCTTAATGGATTTTCTTGATTTTATTTAAATGCAACTTTGCCTTAACTATGCAACAAGCAACAAAACCGATAAGCAACTGATTCTGCCTCTTGCTCTAAAATCAAGACAAAGGCAAAAGGTAAAGGGGAAAGGGTTTTGCTTAATAAACAAACTATAAACAGTTTAACTGCCATATAGAATGGGTTTGATTTAAGTGTCTCAAAGTTATTTATCTACCGATTTATATAGTTATATATATAATGGCAGTAAACTGTAAAAATCAATTACAACTTTGAAAAGAGAGACAGAGAGAAAGAGAGAGAGAGAAAAGCAGCCCAAAACAGACACTTACCATAAATAATAAAAGCCGGGCCGAAAGACCCAGCCAAAGATAGAAATCTTTATGAGCCCAACCAAAAAAAAAAAAAAATAAAGAAAAAAAACTATTGTGGCCATAATATTGTGGCCAATACAATCAAAGCCGCATTGCTTACCGAACACAATGGATTTGAAGCTGAAGTTGAAGCTGGAGTCGGAGTCCCGCACAATTTTGATTGCATTTTGATCGACAGCCAAACAAAAACAGACGCATAACATAAAAAGCCAAAGAGAGATGGGCAAAAAGAGGGAAGAGAGGTAAAAGAAAAAGGCCAAAATCATAAGCCAAAGCGTAACCAAAAAAGCAGCGAAAGATGAGACCGCAACGAAACGAGGCATAAAGCACAGAGGGCGGCATAATCAGATAAACTTGTTGCAGCCGTCGCTGCTACAGTGAAGCCTCTGCAGCAAGCAACCCAATATAACTCTATATATATTATTAGCTGAGCAGCTTGCTTATGGCCTTACTGTAATTCACTTTAAGCCACAATTTTAACTGGTCAAAACTAGTTGAGACATTGGTAGAAGGGGATGGAGGGAAAGGGCACGGAGAGGTTAAACTTATGAAACCAATTCCATAACGAAAAACTTATACAAAATTCAAATGATTTGTGCATTTTCTTTGGAAAAGCCAAAACGATTCGTTTCAATTCATTTTGAATTTTCTACGCATCAATTTGAAAGATTTCCACAAAAAGATTTCAATACTAATTTGCATTTATATTAAGTTTAGTATAAAGCCTAAAGATAGTAGGAATTGGAAAGGTGTTATACCAACTGTAATTGCCTTTGATTGATATGAATGAATGAATGAATATATTTTGGGTCTCCACATATGAAGGTATTCACCTGACAGTAAATCCTTTAAGCTGAACTCAGGCATGTTGTCAAAGAATTTGACAGTTTTGAAAAAGAGTTGGAGAGAGAGAAAGAAGGGGAAAAGAAGAAGGAGTATAGTAAGTGTAGAGCTCTTCATATCATTTTGGGAAATCAGCTTTTGGCCTACGTCTTGTTATTTTTTATGAGCCTTGTGCAATGATCCTCATCAGCATCCGCATGAGTATCACAGTCGGAGTTGGGCTGGGATTTGGACTTCATCTCCGTTTCAGACAGCTTCAAATTGGCATTGTAATCGACATCATTGAGCAGCCTCTCGCTGAGCTCTAAAGAAATCTGAGCTGATTCACTTCTCATGCCACAATCCACAGAAGATCTTCTCTACATCCCTTTTCCCTCCACCTTTTGCTGTTCTTCCTTTCGTTCTCTGTTTCTTACTGTGTTCTTATCAGAGTTTAATAATCTGACATTTGGTGTCTAAATGAGTCGTCTTGACTTGTCTGACTGTCTGACTGACTGAACAACTGATGGACTGCTGTATATTTATTGCTGAGTCATTATCCAGCTCACAACTTGCCTTTAATATAGCATTTAATGCTGTTCCGATCTGACTTCACTTTGACACTTTTTGTGGGCAGCAGCAGTTGCAACAGCATTTGTCATTCAACTGACTGACATTTAGTTCACATTGCTACTCATTCAGTCATTCAGCCATTCAGCCATTCAGTCATTTAGTCATTCCGTCATTCCCCTCTAACATATTATTAACTCTATACAAATGTCAATCAATGCTCGCTATGGAAATGCCTTTCATCTGGCAACAGTCGAGGGCGTTGTGTGCATTAACTCAATTATGGGTCAAATGTATACAAATAATGCACTTAATGGATGCAACTGGTTGAGTGACAATTCACATAAAACGATTCATAAAATAGTCAAGTAATAGCTCTATATATATATTGCTTTTGGCTAGGGATTTCCTGTGTATCAAAGGATAACCGAAAGCGATTTTAATTCTATGCTAAGCATTCCCCTAGGAATATCCTTATATTACGAAAACTTCAGTTTATTATTATAGAGTATAATACATATATGCATTTAGATATATCCAACCTTTCTAAAGGACCTGTAGTACGCCATATATCATTAAACACCTAGAGTCAGCTCAATTATGAGAAAATAATATGCAGCTGCTTCCTAGGGAAAAGGAAACATTCTCAAGTGTCGCTAATCAGTCACTTATTAGCTATAACTCATAATACCTATATCTGACTATAACTTTCACTTACTTTAAGACTTCATAGTATACATAGGGAATTCTAACAATCAACATCTATCTTAAACCAGATCTAGCTGAACGAATTCACTTATCCCCGCAGCCAATGAGCAACTTCCCTAGATATCGCTAAGATTTCAATCAGATATTAGGTATATATAACTAACTATAACTTTCTCTTACTTAATCACTTCATTCTATATAGTTTGCCTGATATCAATCTCCAGCTAAATCCGCCTCTTTCTTAGGAACTTCTTGAGTAACAAAGGGATACCCAAAGGCAACTTTAAGTCAATCAACAACTTTCCCTTGAAGTTGTCGCTCTCCGACTTCAGTCAAGAGTCATCAGTTATATTGTAGTATGCCAGTTAAATGCCATGTAATGAAATATGCAAATGAATTGATGTTACGAGTATTATGCCGAGCGAAACTGAGGAGGGTCTTTGGCTCTACCTTAGTTCCCTCACCCCAACATCCACGAATCCTATGAAAGTCAACAACCTACCAGGCTGAAGACTGAAATAATCAAAACAAAACCTATAATTTGTTTTAACAAGTGAAACGCCCCAAGTTTCATAATTTTAACCCCCCTTCAGCTCCTCTCATGTTCTCCGTCGTACATGCTTCTATTTTTTCTGCTTTTTTCATTATTGAAATGAAGCTGAAGCCAAAACGACAAGCGCCACATCGAAGTATGGGGAAATTCTTAAGGCAAAAGGGAAGAAAAAGGTGGCAGGGCAGTCAGGTTGCAAGTGGTGTGTGCTGCCCCCTTGATGAAATGGGGCAAGGCGAGGAAAAGCAAGTCAATGCAAAGTAAGGGAGAAGCAGACAGAATTGGTGCAGACAATTTGCATTATATTTCCGAAGGCTTTGAAGTGTTTCGCAGAATTGACGCCACAAAGAAGCAGACGAAGAGGCATACAGACAAATAGAAAGAAGAAGAGACAGAGAGACAGAGAGAGTGGTGGGAGAGAGAGATAGGTGGAAGAGCTGTAGGAGTAACCATTTAGCAGCAGGCGGCAAATACTTGGCATGTTTCTGCCTTACTTCAATGGGCTTCAACTAGTTAATTGCATTGTAATTGTGTGAGACAAAGGACATTCGCATGTCCTGCCAATAGGGACACACTAAGCCAAAGAATATTAAAAAAGAGTTCGATGAGAAAGTGTCCAGACAAAGTGACAGTGATATGTGTAGTAGAAAAAGAGAGCTTAAGCTTATCCTTTTGCAAGCAGCATTAAAATGTCCTTATGCAACCAATATGAAGCACATAAAACAGGACTAAAAACAGAGCAAAAACACCAAAACAAAAAAGGAAAAAACTAACGTTTATTTCAATTATAAATACAAAACATTTTCATTTTCATACACAACGGTATTAAGTTGCCATAGAAACTTTTGGAAGCTGCCACAGAAACAAAAAACATACAGAGAAAAATTAACAAAACAAAAGGGAGACTATATGTGGAGGAGAGGAGAATGAAGGGAGGGGAGAAGTAGGGCAAAAAAAGAGTAGAGAAACACTCAAAACAGCTTCATTTAAATGGCACGCAAGGGACTCCTCTGGACAGTTAACCATTTCCCATTTTCCATTTTCATTTCAACTGCCGCACGGCGCATAATGAGAAAAAATTTCACACACAAAACAGGGAGACGAAAAGAGAGCGGAAGAGAGAGCGAGAGGTGAGAGATGCTACCAACAAATGTCGAGCGCGTATTAAATAGTTGCCATTTTTTTGAAACCCCGCACAGGCTGCTACCCTACCCCTCTCTCTACCAACAGTCTCTTCCTTCGTACTCTCTCTTCACTCTCCTAACTGCTGCTCCTTTTTTTAGTGCGCTGTCTGAGCCTTAAGGCCTTTGCTCTATGCTCCTGTGCCTCGTATTCGTTCGCTGCATGAAAGTAAATAATTTTCAGGTTCAAGTGGCATATAATTTTTTTCACCCCCTCCTCCTTCCCCCATTCCTTATTTTGCCCCTCGGCGTCGCTCGACAAATTGCACCCGGGACAACGTTCCATTGGCATTTCTCCGAGTGTGTGTGTGTGTGTGTGTGTGGGAGAGTGTGTGGGGTTCGAGCTGTAGGTCGCAGCGCCCACATAAATAACGCCATTAAACATGTTCGGCATTGGGCTAACGTTAGTTGGTCCAATGTCCTGGCACTGCCTACTCGCTGCCACCTATTGAAATCGGTGCTTGTTGTCCTTGCTGCGGCTGTCCCAGCGCTCCACTTTTATCAGCCGCCCATTTCAAGTTTCTAAACAACATTTTTTTCTCTCTCTCTTCCTATTCTCGTTTGCTACGTCTTTTTTTCTGCCTGTTTCCTTCTATTTTTTTTGCTTTTTGTTGATAGCATCAGATCCTGGCATGTACTGGTCTCTGCTCCAGGACCTGTAACCAGCAACAGTACCAGCAACAGCAGCAGTAACCATTGCCAGGTCCTGTATCCTGGCTGAGTCGCTGCCTCTGCTATATATCAAACGAGCCAGCTCATGTGTCTGAGCCCTGTCGTGCGGTTGCCTGACTGCCAGCCTGTTTAGTGTCCTGTGTTGCAGCCCCTGCCCAACACTTACCCCTCCCTTAGCCACTATAACATGGCTCGGCTTAATTGCCAAATGTGTTTAGGTGTGGTTTTCAGCCATGTGCCACTCCAGCCAACTCCTGTGTCCTGAGAGCATTAAAAATGCGTTCAACGAGCATATTGAAGCCAGGAAACAGGACTCTCAATCGTTGGCTCTCTTTCGCTCTATTGGTCTCTCTCTCTGTCTCTCTCTCTCTCAGTTTACATTGAAGGATTCAAAAGCCAACAGCTGTGGTCTCTTAACCATTCGATACAACGTAGAAAATTTGCATGTTTTGGTTGAAAAAGGAAGCTGTAGTACAGGCTATGCTGCAAGGATGTACGGCAAGGATATACGGCAAGTATATATGGCAGGATATATGGCAATTGATTGGTTGAAGTTGTAGGTAAAAACATTGAGCATGACTTAAGCTAATGTTCTAGGCAAAACATCATGAAAAATATGTGGAAAATTGTGGTAAATTTTAGAAAACTGTTAAAATTTTGTAGTTTAAATATATTTGTTATCCTTTTCTATACATTTGCAGTACTTTAGACATTAAAAGCTTAACAAATAAAATGCACAACTAATTGATTTCTCATGTTCATGGTCAAAATAATAAAGTTTTATGTGGCACAGGAAGTGTGTGTGCTATATGTGTGCTGTGTGTGTCCTGGCATGAAGTTCAAAGCCACAGGATGCGGCACAATGAATGGCAGGTAAAACGGCAATGGCAACAACAAGGATATCAACGGAAAACCAAAGTAAACAATGAAAAAGCAATGCAAATAAAATGTCTAAGCGAGTTACGTGATAAACGCGACAATTTCATGTTATAAACAAATTAATCGACTGAGCGAAAGAGACGGAAAGAGTTGCATAAAAGTGGCAAGAAAGGACTTGAAAAGGATAACTCATATACAACAGAGAAGAGTGGGAGTCGGATAGAGCAAAAAGAGAGTACATAAAGTACCCGTAATAAATGATTAAATAAGCGTAATTATCACCTTTCTGCTGCGACGTCGACGGCAACAGCGACGACTGACGTGACGTGACAATGCCGGATGCGACAAGGACACAAAATGAAATAAAAGATGGCGACACGCAAGACATTTTATCTATGTATAGAAAGAGAGAGAAGAGAACTGTATCTCATCTATCGTGTAGGCGACATTAAAACAAATTTTATTACTTTAATTACTTTATTTACATTTGGCCAAATGGCACTGAGAGTGTCCTTAAAACAGGAAGCGCGCAGCAGCGCAAAGGACACGCCAACTAAAGCGGAAGTCAACATTGGCACGCAAAATAATATAAGTAATATGACTACATAAATCTAGACAAACAAAAACTTATGCGCCTCAAACATATCCTGTAGCAAAACAAACACAAGGACCTTCCACAGAAGTTGCAAGAAATCAGCATGGAATATGTAAAAAATCCTTGCTAATAATATTTCTGGCTAGCTAAGATCCTTCTCAATTCTCTGTCTAGTATATAGTCTGTTATCTTTCATAGTTTCAGCTGCTTAGAGCATGTCCTTTTTGTGGCTTTGGCTGCCTACAGGGTACAACACAAAGGCACAAAAAAGTTGACTTTACTTTGGGGAATAAAAGTGTAGAAAATATGCCTCTGCGCGTGTGTGTGTGTGTGACAGCCAGTAGTAGGAGGCGTGGCCTACGGGTAATTGCTGTCCTGATGAGCAGAGTCATGCAATGTGTTAACTTTGACAGTTGGCAGCAGTTGGAGTAGAAACGCTAGAGAGGTAAAGCTGGAGGGGTAAAGAGGCCTTAGGCAGCAGGGGAATGTGCCCTTGTAACGGTACATTAACATAGCCATAATTTAATTAAAGCGTCGCGGCTTTTGTTACACTCCAGACTAAAGCTAATGACAGATTTACAGGACGAAAGCAAAAGTACATGAGTGATAACAAATGGTAAAAAAAAAAGAAATAAAATATTAAAGTATGTGCGTAAAAGTTGTTAGCCAAGTTAGTTAAATGGTTAAAAATTCAATTTCCGTTGTAGATAAAATATAAGCCAAAGCATACCCAAAGCTTATATCCTTCAAATCCTTTACAATTTGAGCCTTTTGCATTTTTCATAAGCAGCAAATTGCCTGGCTGCAGGGGGCTATAGAATCAGCATTATATATACATATATGTAGATATATATATCTGCCTCAATTAGCCTTAAGTTAAGAGTATAAATAACAAGTCATTGGCTTAGGGTTTTGGCTAAAGGATACAAAGGGTTTGGCCCAAAGGTTTATAGGCAAAAAGTTGAGGTTGAAATTGGCTAGAGAAAATTGTAGGCAAAATTCTCACAATAGTTAAGCTGCGAATGAGCATTAATCGATTAACGATGACTATGTATAATTAAAGAAAATTAAAGAGAAATATGTAGAGAAAGGGTATGGCAAAGAGGGGAGGTGGGAGGAAGAGTTTGGCAAATGTTGTTGTGGCATTCAACAATTAGAAACACGCACGCAGCAAACGCGTTTTAAATGCGCTTTTAAATACCATTAACAGCGGCTAAGTAAAAGCTGATGTTGAGTTAATAATGAAGCAAAAAGTAGAGAAGAAAAGAAATATAGAAAAAAGAAGAGAAAAAAAACAGGTGCCAAAACTCTTTGATTGCTCTACGCATTGCCAGCAACTGTTGCTGTTGCAAATAACTCTTGAAATATTTTTTTTCTTTTTGCTTTTAGCTTGAAGATTCATCAAGTCTCTTGAGCTTTGATGTTTTATTGATGATTCTGGTGATTAGAGTGTGGTTGGTAGTTGGTAGTTGGTAAATGGAAGTTGGCCAAGACACAGAGCAATGTAAATAAGTGCAAACATTTAGCTATTTGACTTTTAGCCTCTGCTAACGCAGAGACAGAGAGAGAGAGAGAGAGGAAGAAAGCTTTCGCTTTAATTAGTATTTAATTTATTTGCATTTTCCCAGTAAAAAAAGCAAACAAACTGAGGGAAATGTATGGAAAATTAGTGGCAAGTGTATGCTTAAAGAGAAGTGAGTTAAATTTAGGCAATTTTCATATAGATGGCTGGCTTAATAACTGTACTAAAATGCCGTTAGTTGGCAGTAAAAATAAACTGTACAAAAAAGCCGCAAATTAAATGAGTTGCAAGAAATGTGGAAATTTGTGTCTCATTTGGTTAATTCATAAATACAAAATATATGCCAGAGTTGCCACAGCTATTTATGAGGTTGCATGCCACCTGTAAAATGCTGCTTCTACCCCCGCAACCCTCTCCCCACCCTACGAAAAGGCGTCAATAAAAATGCAAACGAAAAACTGCAAACACACAATGAAAACAATTAAAATACACACAAGACACATTAATTGAAGCAAACATTTGTATAAATGTGCAACAACAGCAGCAACAAGAACACCAACATCATCAGCAACTTCATTATGAATATCATTATGTTGATTGAGCATAATTTCAGTTAAGCAAATCCACAACACTTGACAAAGTTTATGAATATTTCATTTGCTTCAAAAAAAGAAAAAACTGAAAAAAAACCTCAACGAAATGAATCAAATTGCATTCAATTGAATTGCATTGAATGTCATTGAATTGAAATGATTCAAATTGATTCAGTTAAGGCAAGCATATACAGTATTTTGATTGTCATTACCATAACCATATGTCAACTGGCAGATTTTTGGCATTTAATTGCGCTGCGCCGCAATTTTCAATTAAAATTTATGAATTGAATGCCAAATGAAAGGCAACAAAAACTGACAACTGCACAGCTGCCCCTCTTTTCCCTCTCTAGACAAACTGTTTGCATAAATTATGGAAATTTATAAACACCAAAAAGAAAGCTCAACCATGTTGCAATTTTCAAATGCAACCACCCAAAAATGTTGCAACATAAATTTTTGTTATGCCGCGTTTTATTTTTTTTTTGGAGGCTTTGTTAAATGCATAAATATTTATCTGAAATACCGTTACTCGTTACCATCTTTTTGCCCTTTTTTGGACAACAAAAATTTTCAATTTTCAATTAACAATTATTTTGCATTCATTGCAATTGCAGTTGCAGTTGCAGTTGCTGTTTGCTGCAGCTGCAGCCACTGCAGTTGCCTTCGAAAGGACGACGCTCGCTCTCAGACCATTTATTATGTTTGTATTTGTGTTGCTCTGTGTGTGTGTGTGTGTGTGTATTTTGTGCGTATGTATGTGTCTGTGTGTATTTTCTGGGGCTGATTTTGACATCAAGCAAATTGAAATGTAATTGTTTTTCCAGCCGTAGACGCTTCGAATGTGAAAACTCTTTCATTTTCAACCAATATTGAACTGACAATTCCCTCGCGAAATGTATTGCAACGCAATAACAACATCAACATCATTATGAACATCATCATTATTATAATCATCATTATCATTGAACTCCAGCAACTCCAATGTGTTAATGATGCAGCCACAAAATGCCGTTTGCATATGTTGCCACTCCCTTGTGGCAACACCAAGCAACATACTGCAACATCGCTCGTACACACTGCTGCCCACAATCTGTCTGAGGCTGTGGCAACAATTGTCGGTTGCACATCAAAGTACAACGTATTTTAATTTGCCACAAACAGGCCAAGATTAACATATGTATTCCAACTGATTGAATCAGCTCAGGCAATAATTATGTGTTGGGTATCAATCGGGTCTCTATGGAAACCTAACGAACTAATCTTACAATCTAACACTTACAGTTATATTGCATTAAATTTTGCATCAATTTGTCATTTTGCATCAACTTAATAGACAGAAACTTACCTGTAAAGAAAAGAGCAATATAATTTGATTATTAGTAAGAAATTTTAATTAATTAATTAGCAAAATATTAAAACTTAATAAATTATTTATTGCATATTCAATTTGAAGTGTAAATAAACTATAAATAATATTAAAAATTAATAAATAAATTATAAATTATATGTAAATTAAGAAATTAAAGTAAAATTCATAAATAGAAGATAATAAATATAAAAAAATATATAAATTTTAATAGGAAAAGAATATAAATATTTAAAGGGAAAAAATAAAAACTAAAATTAAAATAACAAAAAGAAAACAATTCTAACTAAATTAGTTTATATAAATACATCTAACATATTACTATAAAAATAAACTACTAAAAAAAATCATTAAATAAATTATGAATATAAAAAAATAGTAAAAGTATAAAAAATATAATTATAAACATTTAAAATAAAATAATATTAAAGCCGAAGGTTCCAGCAGCCAGTGCTCGTTTTAATTATTAAGCTTAGTATTTAATACTAGACCTAACATTATAAATAAATAAATAAAATAATATTAAAATTAATAAAAAAAATATAACAATAATAATAATTTAAAATAAAGACATAGTTAAATAACCACAAAAATAAATAAAAATAAATATAATATAATTATTAAAGAATTTATTACTAAATTTTAAATAAATAAAAATAATAATAATAATTTAAAATAAAGAAATAGTTAAATTACCATAAATAAAAAATTTATTAATCTATTAAAAGTGCATTAAAAATATATAAATAAAATAAAAATAAATAAATATAATAAAAATATAGTAAATAAAATCAAAAATATGTATAAATAAATAAATATAAAAAATATATAAAATAAAGAAATAATAATATAAAATTAAGAAATATACAAAATATGAACTAAAATTGCACAATATATTCTTGAAAATAGAAGGCTAAAATAGTGTACAGTTTTTTGTATCAAAATTTGACAGCTTATACAAATAAAAAAGAAAAAAAATATTTTAAATAGTCATTCACTGTAGGCTTACACTTATGTAAACAACTCCAACAAAATTTGTTTTTTATTGTTTTTTATATTTTAAATGAAATTATTTGCAAAAAGTTGTTGAAGTGCAATTCGAGATGTTTTCAAAAATGAGAGCAGCGAGAAATGTAGCGAAGGTATTACCCTTCGATGTATATCTAAAGATAACTCCTTTCTGTAGCAAATGGCCAACGCATTGTTGTATTATCCTTAAAGCCTATCGAATGTTTCAAGTGACATTTTATGGCGTTCGAGTGGTGACGATTGTGCTGGGAATTATATTATTTTTGTTTCTATTGCAATTCGCTATCTGTTACTACAGACGACGCATACTAAATGTAAGTAGTCCTTAAGGCTATAATTTGTTAATAATATTGATATAATTATAATTTTCACAGAAAGCACGACGAACAATGCAACTGGAAAGAGATCTAGATTTATATAGAAAAAGTCTGAGATGCCTGCAGGCCAAGTACAGTCGACAATTATTATCAGGAACCAATATACCATCGTTGGAGCTTATTAACAGTTATATTGAGAGTGAATCGAGAACATCATCGTTTAGCACCGAAATAACTGATTTTAGAACAGCATCACAAGGTTCCCTAACACAGAACGAATCGAAAATAATGTCATGAGATTTTTCAGTAGATTTTTCTTAGTTTTCTTTACACATTTTTTTTTTTTTTTTTTTTTTTTAATTTTACATATTAGTTTTGTAGTAAGTTTTAGCAAAGCATTTAGAGCAACCCTCGCAGCGTTAGATAAATTCCACTTAATAACAACAGCTGCAACTTAAGTATGGCACACACCTTATGTTGCATGTTTAATTTTATTGCCTCCAAAAAAAACGCGTCTAATTTAAAAGTGGGAAAAACTATTCGGAAAAGCGCAAAAGGAATGCAAATATTGGTAATTTTTTATTGTTATTTTGCTTTTTATATTTTCTTTTATATATATTTTCTTTTTATATTTTCATTTGCTGGAAAATGTGGCAATATTTCACATCAACTTCGTTTCCCTCTGCTAATGTTTACTTTTACACCCCTCGCCCTTTTTGTACACCTCTTAATGCTTCCAGGTGAGTGCACATTATTCATTACGAAACATACCCTTCGCGACTAATACACACACACACACACTTACACACACACACATACACTCATACAGTTGTCCTGGGACACATACTGAGCGAGTCAAAGTCATGTGCTTAGGCTCGTCGTGTTGATGTGCATGTTATTATCCATTATATGCTGCAAAAAGGTATAAGGGAACCCTACAGCCATACAACGCTACAACCCTGCACCTACACAACACACACATATATACAAACACACACATATGTGTATGCTTTTAGCCCAAGGAAGGGCAATTTTTACTTTTGTTTGTCTGTTGTTTTCCACGTTGCCTTTTAAGTATTATTAATTGTCTGCCATGTTTGCGCTTGCCACAGGATATATGTCTGTCTGTGTGTGTATATACATGTGTATATTTGTGTGGGTGTGTAAGTAGCATTATATATATATATATATAACATGTATGTTACTTCAATGAGTCTCTGTCTATTTGCTTTGCTCACTGATAAAAATCTAATTTAGAATTTCATATTTTTTCTCTCTCTTTTGGTTTCTTTTTTAACGTATTTGTTAGGCATCGCATATGCTGCTGGGGTTAAAGTTCATTTCAGTTAATATTTCCTGTGATTAATCTATAGCTATTTTTTAAGCGTTACGCCTATTTTATGGCTCAGTGAGCTAATTTTGAGTGCCTAATTTAGCAGAAAATGTGGCAAGCAGTGGCGCACCTTCCAGAGGAGGCAGCACTCATTGGACACATTTGGTCCATAAGGTTTAGGCCAATTAAATGCACTTCACTTATAGCTTAAACTATGGCATATAACAATTGGTATAATTTTTAACAGTTTTCTTACTTTTTCCTAGTGAAAACTTAGGCAACTTTTACACATTGCTTTAGTTTTTCCTTGGTTTGTGTTCAAGGCACAAAGCTAATCATGCCCCAATCACTATATAGTATATAGTATATATATATTGTATTGATTCCTTTTGGTAACTGGCATATCATGTGCAGTTGCTTACTTGGCACAAATCATAAATTAATGCCACGCCCACTTCTATGTGCTTATAGCCCTTACAGCTGCATTTGTAATGCAACAAAGCAAAAGCAAAATGTAATGCCACAAAAGTGCGCCCTGAGGACATGGAAACAAAACTACAAATTACACACGAGTTGTATGGGAGAAGGTTAAGAATGAAGAAGAAATACACACAAATGGAGAGAGAGAGACAGAGATTGAGATGAAGAAGAGAAGGAAAAAAGAGAGAGAGAGAAAGAGACTGAAATTGTTGCGATTTACTGGTTCAATGATGACGTTTGCCGTGGTTAAAGCAGTTAGCCAGTTGGCTGGTTGGCTGGTTGGCCCATAGCTACAGGCTAGTGACATGCCAATTTTCACAGTACATATTGGAAAGAAGCAGACAAAGAACAAGCCGAAGAGATGAAGAGGAAGGCGAAGAAAGCTTAAGGGAAAAGAACAGGTAAGCGGAAAGAGAGAAAGGCAAAAGGCAATTGCACATAATTTGTACATTTTATGCATGAAGCGGCTTAAGATTACAAAGATCAGAGAGAAAGAGACTGTAGAATTGTATAGTCTGTAGAAATGTGTGTAGTCTGTAGAATTGTGCATAAGTTAAGATCTTTATTTAGGCATTAATACGACTAGACTTTGGTCATAATTTTAACATTCATATAGCAACAATTAACTCGAATCTACACTAAAAAAGAAAAAAGATAGAAGAAACCAAAACGAATCTTCGTGTCTTCTGTGCGTGTTGTGACATGTTAAGTGAGACACTTTGTGATACAAAATTTATGAGTACTGATAGAAAGCGACAAGCAGCTAAAAGTAGAGACAGAGCCAGTTTTAGATCTAGTTCTAGTTCCACTATCAATACCAATTCCAGTTCCAGTTCATATAATTTATGCGATGAGCTTTGAGGCAGTTGTTGACGCATTCAGGCAGATTGGATTTGTGTTTGTATTAAAAGTTAATGTCTTAATCTGGCTATGTTGTTGGTTAGAGACAAGTTAACACTGCGCAGCACTTAAGACTGCTCACAGTTTTTGCCCAGATCAGAGCTTGGCCAATTTGAGCTTAAGCCAACTTATCAAATTTAACATACAACTGACAAATATTTGAGTCATAAACTAAAGCTTTATCTATTGGTTTAACAGTGGCGATAAGTCATGACTTGCATAATATGCAAGCAGGGGTGGCGACTCAAGGGGGGCATACATCATATATATAATATATATAGCAGCTAGTAACTGGAGTATAAGCTACAATTTTGACTACTTATCATTTCAAGTTTTCATTTTAAGCCCCCTTTATGCGACGCCACTGCTTTGCAGCGCATCTTTTAAGTAACTAAATATGACATATATACGACATAATATATATAATATATATATAATCGTTCACATCAGCTGTTATGTAAGTTAGAGCTTGTATTTCAATTTCTAGCAAAAAGCGTAAATGATGTGGAATGCAGAGCACAAAGAGAACGAAAACACAAGCAACAAACGGTAATATCAATTAGTAACTCAAACACTGAGAGAAAAAGTCCACTCACTAAACATTAACAATAAGTTTTAGGAGTAATTTGCGCAGCAAAAAAAACAAAACAATTTTCAACTAAAAACTTGCTAATTTAATTGAGTTTTTCTTTCAGTGTTAAACAAAACAAAGAGAGAGACAAAGGGAAATAGAGACAGCGAGAGCGAGAGGAATGCAGCTAAGTGCTAAAAGATAGAGAGCATAATAAAGGTACGAGGTTCAGTCAAGCGCAGTCACTTGATCATGACACATTGGTGGCTGAGTCTCGGAGTGCTGATCGCATTTGTGGCATGGATATGTCTATATCTGCGGCGTACATATCGCTATTGGGCAGATCGGGGCATACTATATGAAAAGCCCGTATGGTTCTATGGCAATCTATATAGTGTGGGCAAAACGACAACAGTGCTGGAACCATTTCGAAGATACTATGAGAAGTACAAGGGTCAAGCACCC
This sequence comes from Zygothrica quintamaculata, assembly GCA_037044455.1. Lineage (NCBI taxonomy): Eukaryota > Metazoa > Arthropoda > Insecta > Diptera > Drosophilidae > Zygothrica > Zygothrica quintamaculata. The sequence continues at coordinate 90,256 of JBAMBS010001781.1, forward strand.
TTTGGAGGCTTCTACTTTGCCATGCGCGGAGCTGCCGTATTGCTGGACTTGGAGCTGGTGAAGCTGGTGATGGTGAAGGATTTCGGTAACTTTGCACATCGCGGCAACTATTACAATGAAAAGGATGATCCCATATCGGCACATCTCTTCAATCTGGACGGACGTGAGTGGAGAGAGATGCGGAATAAGTTGACGCCCACATTCACCTCGCTGAAGATGCATCAAATGCTGCCCACAGTGGTGCACATAGCGCAGAGATTCGTGCAGGTGGTGCAGCAACAGGTGGATGATAAGTTAAGGGATAATGTGGAGACAGCTGTAGATGTTAAGGATCTGCTGGCACGTTTCACAACCGATGTCATCGGCAGCTGTGCCTTTGGCCTGGACTGCAATAGCCTCAATGATCGTCAGGTGGAGTTTCGTCGCTTCGGTCACAAGGTATTCACACAGCGGCGACATGGACGTCTGGCCTTCGGCTTGATTAGCAAATACCAAAACCTGGCCAAGAGGCTGCACATTAAGATGGTCAGCGATGATGTCAGTGAGTTCTTCATGCGTGTGGTAAGGGAGACGCTGGAGTATCGGGAGCAGCAGCAGGTGCAGCGTAATGATTTCTTGAATCTGTTAATGGAGCTGCGGAATGAGCCAAGTGGTGGCTTGACCTTTAATCAGATTGCGGCACAGGCTTTTGTCTTCTTTTTGGGTGGCTTTGAGACGAGCTCCAGTACCATGGGCTTTGCGCTGCATCTGCTGGCACTGCATCCAGAGGTGCAGGAGCGTGGCAGGCAGGAGGTGCAGCAGGTGCTGGCCAAACACAAGGAGCTCAACTATGCGGCCCTCAAGGAACTTAAGTATATCAAGCAAATCATTTATGGTAAGTTTAAGCATACTCTAAGGATCATAAGGATCATCCAGAATCACTTTCTTTATCCCTTTGCAGAAACGTTGCGCAAATATTCCATTGCTTCCATTCTCCTACGTAAGACCCTGGCAGATTATCAGGTGCCTGGCACAAATTATGTGCTGGAAGCAGGCACACCTGTGGTCATACCTGTCGATGCCATACATCATGACCCTGACATATATCCCGAACCAGAGAAATTTGATCCTGAACGCTTTACACCCGATGCCATGGACTCAAGGCATGCAGCTGCTTTCCTGGCCTTTGGCGCTGGTCCCAGAAATTGCATTGGTCTGAGATTTGGTGAAATGCAATCCCTGGTGGGTCTGGCCATGTTACTCTATAACTTCAAGTTCTCGGCTGGCAAGGATACGGAAATCCCTTTGAAAATCAACAAAACAAGTTTCTTTTTGCAATCTCAAAATGGTATTATATTGCATGTGGAGAAGGTTTAACAAAACTCTATTATACAGTTATATATATAGTTATATATGTAACTAAATTATATATTTATATATTAGTTATGTTTTAAAATTATATATGTGTGTGTTTTCTATTGGAAATGTTAACTTATTTTTCATTTCAAGTTTCTCCAACTCAATTGTTCTGTCAGAAGTTTCTTTGACTGAAACTCCTTTCTGACAGTTTCACATTAATATTTCAACAGCTTCAAGCCTATATATCATGGTTGATTGTTGTTTACCTGTTTGTGATGATTATCATGCAAACAACTTAATTAACAATGTGACAGAAAGAGAGGGAAACAGAGAGGGAAAGCGATTGAGAGAGACAGTCAGCTGCTGCTCATGATTTGTCACACAATAAATTATGCAATTTCACATGCCAAAAATGTAGAAGACACTTCAAGCTTGTCTGCTGCGTGTGTGTGTGTGTGTGTGAATGTCGCTAGGCTTGTGCATGTCTTTCTTCAATCATCATCAACTACAATCAACCATCAGTCAGTCCATCAGTCAGTCAGTCAGCCATAACAACAACAACAACAACAACAATTATTATTATGTGCCTTTGCATGCCAAATGCTCGACAACTCACTCGTTGGCTATCCCTACCTCCCCTACTCTTCCCTTCCTGTGCATATAAATAAGTAAATAGTTGACTTTTATATACACACACACATATATATATATATATACATGTATTGTAATGTTGATGAACCTGAATTATCACATGCCATTTGATGGACTGCAAACACGCACAAAAACTTTTGGGCACCTAACGCCAGTTGCTGCTGCTGCTGCTGCTATATGAAAAACCTGGAACTTACACACAAGCACACATACATATTAATATATACTTGTGTGTGTATATTTGTGCTGCAAGTTAACATTGAAGAGTCTGTTTGGCGTCTGTGGTCGACTGTCAACTTGATAATCTCTCGACACTTTGATGAAATGCTCTTGTATACTCAGTCTCCCCCTCTCGCTCACACACATACACCCCCTTTCTACCTATCACTCACATAATCTCTCTTTCACTCTCTCTTATTTGTATACGTTCTTCTTTTTGCGCTGGCATTGATAAATCGTCACAAGTGACAAACAAAAGGCAACAAGCAGCAGCAAGCGAGAGTGTGAGTGTGACAACGTCCGCTAGATGTCGCCACATTGCGCCTCTGCCTTATCAATTTAGGCTGTAAATATTTCTGTTCGTTTTCTTGCTGTTGTTGCTGCTGTTGTTGTTGTTGCTGCTGTTGTTGCTGGTGTTTATTTCATTGTTTGTTTTTTGTCGCATTTCAACATGTAAACGACTCGGACATTGATTAATTTCATAGTTAATTTGTCAGCATTAATCAGTATTAACTTAAATGAGCATTAACACGCCTTCACGCATAAGTCTATAGGTATTTACTGACAGGTTACCCCTACCAACCCGCCCACCCGCCCCTTCCCCACTCTAATCAAGCTGCTATTACTACAACTTAATTAATTTTTGCATAAAGCCAAGTCTTAACTTAGTTTTGTAGTGCTTTTGTGCTCATTGAAGCGTGTTTTTTAATTAATTGCAAAGGATTTGCTCGCCCGGCTGTAAGCTCAAGGATAATGCAGCAATTAGCTGTAATGCTTAGCTTTCTCTCCTCTGTCTCTCTCTCTCTTGCAGCTCAGGTGAAAGTTGATAGATAAATGACATATAAGCCAACAGTTAACAGTTACTTTGATACGTTTATAATTTTGATTCCGGCAACATTTTTCAACGTTGCCCCACAGCAATTGGCAGCTCTGTAACCAGGCAAACAGTGTTGCCACTGTGCACGTTCCATTTCGTGTAACTCCTTCGCTGCAATAATGTTTACATACACGCACTCACACACACCTTTACGGATAGGGAGTGTGTGTGTAGGGGGCGAAGCCTTTAAGCACGTTTACGGGTTAAACAGAGCAAACATAAATGTAGCATGGACTTCCTTTTAGCTAGGGAAACGCTTAAAAGGATGTACACGCTGCGAGTGTGTACATATTTCCGTTATTTCTTCTTCTTTTCACTTCTTCCTTACTTACACACTTCTTACATACAAAATGGCGGCAACGTGGCGCACCTGTCTGCACTTAAGCGTGAGTAATGGTAGGGGTTAGGGGTAGGACATTGGCGAACTAATGCAACACGGCGAATTCAAGTGCCTAACATAACGGTAAACATGCTAAGCGGTTTTTGTGTGCGAAAGAGATAGAAGAGGGAGTAGGTAATGGAGCGATAGAGATAGAGACAGAGAGAGCAAAAAGTCAAATGGAAAAATGTTTGCCAAAGCCAAAGCTGACAATAAAGACAGCAGTATAAATAGAAGGATAACAGCGCTAACAGAAAAGGATAGAAAGAGGAATGATGATGATAAAAATGCAAACACTTTTAACGCTCACTGCAGTGAAAGTGTTGCAAAGCACTAGGAGAAAGGTGAAGAGAAAGAGGAAGCAGTAGTAGAAGTATGCTTTATGTCTGCCCAATTGCGGTTTATTGTCTGTTTTACCCTATTTTGCGTTGTTCTACGCCATCCTGCGTTGTCCTGCCTTGTCCTGCCTTGCCCTGGCTTATCCTGTCCTGTCCTGCCTCGTCCTGGGTGCCCGCCAATTGACGGCTACTTGACATTTTGCTGCTGTTTACCCACTGTGTGCTGCGCTCAAAGCCAAACACTCAACACTTGGCCAAAATGGAGCACTCGATGAGCAGCCCTTACCTACCAGCCACTGTTGCCTTTACTTTGTATGTCAACTACATCCCTCTCACTCCCCCTTTTTCTCACTATTTTTCCCTCCTCCCACTCACCCTCTGCCCGCTGCCTTTGTGGACAGCAAAAATATTATTTTAGCGTGTGAAATGTCTAAAGTGCTATAATGTTAGAAAAATCTACTAGTATAATAAGAGTTTTCCTTTAGAAAATATACACATACATGCATACATATACATGTATATACTTTCAACACACACTTAACGTAACTTGAGTCAACTCAACTTGTATAAGTTTTCTTATTTTTTTAACTGCAACTTCAGCGACAGCTCTACAAATGTTATTCTACACTTTGTTTGATTTAAGCTGATCATCAAGTGTTGCATTGACTGTAGCCATATGCCATGCCTCTGCTTCTTCTTCTTCTTCTCTGTGGCATATTGTTTATACTTGAGCTGCTTGTTAAGTGCAGTGCATAGTTCATGGTACTATAAAGTACCGTTATGCATCACAGCTCCAACAGGGGAAACGACATTTAGAATGGGAATTTTAGCCACAATTTACATTGGTTTAGGCTAAGACTAAGCAACTTTTACTGCTTCTTTCTATATATTTATTTGCTTTTTTTATAATTTTTATGTGCATCCACTGATCACGTACAACTTTCTATGACATTTTCCCAGCACAGAGAGAGAGAGAGGGGTAGAGAGAGAGGCGCGTGTGAACTTGTCAAAGTCAAAAAAAAAGTGGATTCAAAGTGTAAGTTTTATGATCAATTTCCGTTGCACAAACAAGCCTAGAACCATGTCACACACACAAACACACACACACACATAGTACATACATCACGGAAATAGTATGCAAAGCTATATAATATATATACTCCCCATGTTTAGCTGTAACCGCACTAAATATGAACATTAAAAACCATAAATATTAAAACATAAAAATAGACATAAAAAAGGCAACACGCCGACAGACAAAAGCAACAGCAACAAAAACAATAAAGCAAAAGGAATTTTTTTTTTATATACATTTTTTTAGTATGAAAATTGCTGTGGAAAATTAATTTCTAAACAATGAAAAACAGCTGGGGTTCCAGCGAAGTGGTTGGCCACCCAAAATTCTATATAGCAGTCTATACAATTAGTCACAAATACACACACACACACAAACACACACACACACAAACATACACACATATACATGTAGGAAAATCAATTCCATTGTGTTTGTTTGTGTGTGTTTTTCCTTTATCGAAATGCATTTCCATTTACAAGAACTTGCAGCAGCACTATCTCTCAGAATTAGTGTATTAAAAAAAATCAATGAATAAATAAACAGTTCGAAATGTATTCGAAATCTATTCGAATTGTATACTAAATGTATTCAAAACACAAATGTGCAGCATTTTCATTCAATTTTCCAACTTATTTCCACTGTTTTCCTCTGTTGTTGCTTTGATTTATATTTATTTTGTTTTCATTGTGTGAATTCCGTCGGCAACGGCGACAGCTAAAAGCTTTGGCGGCACACGTCTAACCGAAGCCCCTGCTCCTATTTCTTTTACTACTCCTACTACAGCTTATACTACAACTTCTACTACTACTACTCACACTCTTACTCTTCATGCTAGTCCCCCTCCTACTTCGTCTTCTACTTTATCAGCTAGAGACAGCAGGTTAACCTAATGAGTCTGCGTGCTAGGCTATCGAAATTGATTTACTATTCCCCAAAATGTTAATACCTAGAATGCTAATCTAAGCATAATAAAAACTTAACAACAACAAACACGTTTCATTCCACTTGTTTCAGCATGCTAACGAAACGTATATTAAGCGCTTGCCCTCACTCTCACACTCGCTCTCGCTCTCTGTGTGCTAGCGCTAGCAGGTAGCTCAGGCGTTTTTGTTATTGCTGCCATTATTCATACTAATTGTAAATATGTATGTTTGTGTAGGTGTGTGGGGGCTTGCATACCTATAAATAGAATATTAGCGTAAGTCGACCGCATGTTAGTTAGTCAAATATGGCGACGGATCATTTCATGTGACTCCGTGGCGCAACGGTAGCGCGTCTGACTCCAGATCAGAAGGTTGCGTGTTCAAATCACGTCGGGGTCAATTGTGAGATTCTTTTTTTTTTTTTATATTTATTAAAATAATAATTATAATACCATGTCAAGTATATTAAACTATATAATGAAAATAATAATAAAGTAAAGCAATTTTATACATTTAAATATAATGCTGATCGTTGCCAAAAATTGTTTGTTTCTTTATATTTATAAATATATATATGTATATATATATTGTTGAGTACCAATTGAAAATGTCAACAGTTGTCGCTTCAGTTCATACACTACACAACATAATTACAATTTCAGCAGCAGCAGCAGCAGCAGCAACAACAACAACAGTTGCTTTATGTGGGCTTTTACTTAAATTCCACCCCTTCTCTCTCTCTCTCTTTCTCTCTCCTACACTCAAAGTAAAACATGTTGTGTGTCAATGTCAAAAAGTGTTAATTAGTCGCCCAGCGAACATTTGGCACTTATGCCCGGATGGATCATATATACACATATATATATATATATATACAAATATATATGTTTTCATAATTTTTTGGTATTTTTCTATTAAACTGTTCGAATGTTAATTAAGCTGCGTATATTTATATGGGTGTATACAGCATATGACACTTCACTGATTTCCCCCGTTACCATTCCCCACCCCCTCCCCTAACAGAGTGTAATACAAATGTGACATGTGACATGTGTTTAAGTCGTAGTAATTATGCCATGAAATATGATACTCAATGAGGAAAGAACTTTCTATTTAATGCAACAAAATTGATAAAAATTATATAATAATTGATAAGAAATTAAGCTAAAAATACTTCATATAAATAACTGTTACTATTTTAGTATATAGTTATAAATATTTCCAACAAATTAAAGAGTATTAAAGTCATATACATTATCTTTACTTTAGACTTCCGTTAAGCTCGAGTGAACTTTAATATTTATGATACTTTGACACTTAATATTATTGTCAATAAATATATAATTGATTTTCTATTATGACATATGAAATATGCTAGACATTGATTGATGGAAGAAATGATATTCGTTTATAAAAACTACAAAAGAACAATATAAGTTACTGTTATCAATCAAAGATTGATACAATTCACATGACTTAAAGGGTGGCAACATTATATTAGTTTTAAGTGTGACCAAACTTTATGAAATGCTGCATATAAGAGATTGATTGTACTACCTTAATATCAAAAATTATTTGCCTTGAAGACACTCACCTAAAAAGAAATAGAGAGAGATAGATTTAAGCTATAATTAATGATCATTTATTATATTTACAATATTATTATTTCTTTTATAGTTTATTAAGCCAAAAAGTTAAACCATCCATTATATTAAATAACAATAAACAACATTTAAAACTGTAATTAAGACACAGAAAAAATCTATTTTTTTTATTTTCAAAATTTTCTGATGCGCATTAAAGTCAGCGCACACGCCCACTTAAACACACACACACACACATATATATATAAAGAATAGTTAATGGATATAATCACATGAATCAAAATCAAAGTTGTGGCAATACAAGTTCAAAGAGCACTTGTCATTGCAACAACAACAACGACAGTTGTAAAAATTCCCACAAGCAGCGCAAAACAGAAAACGCAAATGGTCAATACAACTAAAGCAGTGCAAAGAGTAGTAGGAATAGTGTGTGGAGTGGGAAGGGATAGAGGAGCAGGAGTATCCCTCATACATCAGAGCGTAGCATCATATTTTGTAGACATTCATATAAACAAATAAAAACCCATTAACGAAAACCAACAGCAGGCCGCAGCAGCAGCAACAGCAGCGCCGGCAGCAACAGCAACTCTGCATTGATGTGTGCGCCTTTCACTCTCCCATTTATCCATTTACATTCACTTGATCTCTCTCACTCTCGCATACTTTACACTATTTTGTGTTGTGATTAACGGCGCATTGTGAAGGGTGCAAGAAAGTAGCGGCAAGCAATTAACAACTACAACAGCAAACAGCAAAGTGCACAGCATCTCACAAAAAGAGAGTGAGAGCGAGAGAGCACCATGCTTGGCATATGTGCGGGTGCAGTAGGCAGCAGGCAGCAGGCAGCAGCATGCAAAGACAACAATAATGAAAAGAGCGATAAGCCGCAACGGTCGCGCTGTCGCGCAGTCGCTGTTGGCGTCGCTGCTGCAGTCACTTCAACTGCAGCCCATTAGATAAGCAAAGCGACGCGCTCGGTGGGCCACTCACACTGTGCGTGCGAGGGAGAGACAGTGTGAGAGGCAGAGGCCCAGCTGTGTTTGTTTTACCGAACGGAGCAATGTAAAAATAGCGCAAAATACCAACAACAACAGAACACACACACACTAATACACTTATATAGACATATGTATATGTGCTAGTTAATTTTTTCATGTGAAATATTTTAATATTTACTTACAAAACAAAATGCAAAGAGACGCAGAAGTACAACTACTTCATACGCAAATCCACAAACTCTGTACACTTGCGGGCAACTAACAGCGTGCTGAGTGCTAAGGAGGGGGTAGCGGGTAGCGAGGGTTACCACTAATGTATTTCTTGGACAAACACTCAAGCGGGGCAACAAGCATTGCTAAATATGTGGGAAACATGTTGTTTTTGTCAACTGAATCAAAACACAAAGCAAACAAAGGGGATCTTTATGTCAATCAAAATAATATATATACATATATATATAATATATATAGAAATATAATCATAAGCTAGATCGCACAAAGTATTGCGTATATAGAAACCTAACAATGAGTAGCTAAAGCTCTAACAAAGAGTTCCAGAGATAATGCAATGAAAACAAAGCAAAAAGTACCAAGACTTGCTAGGCTCATTATTCATTCTTGGACTTCCATCGAAACTTGGGCTTATCGAATTGTGATTATCGATATATATATGTATATAGGATTGATTCACAAAACACTTTAAAAAGTGGACATCTGTTAATGTGCAATATCTGCCCAGACACTCGGCGCGACATTCTTGAGACTTTGCCAAAAAGCTAAACAATCTCTGATAACTAATCTCAGAATAATCTGAAAATAACCACAAAGTAACTTGCATATAACCTCAAATTATATATATACTATAATCCCCATAAAAGTTTGGTTTATCTGCTTGATTTAATCTGAATAAATTTTGGGTTTATTCCGTCATTTTCATTGAACTAATTTGATTTCTTTCAATGGGAAATCCCCTTTAAAAGTTGCTTCTACGCTTCAAGTGGAGAAGTGCTAAATTGCGTCAGTCTAAGCAGACAACTTACATACATATAACTGTATATATTTGTTTAACTTGTTGTTTTGGTTTTCTTGTGTTTTCTGCTTTGTTTTTCCTTCTGTTGTAATTTCAGGGCTAACATCGCATTCGCATTCGCAGAATTTCAATCGTTTTAGCTGCTTGTCACATGCTCGTAAAATCAGATGAGAATGCAGGCGACTGTTGTGACACTTGGCTTGACAGCGACAACAATGAGCGGCAGTATAACACAAGTAATAAGAAGAAGATGTACCAAGAAGAACAAGAAGAAGAAGTAGAAGCAGAAGTAGAAGTAGAAGTACCAATTGCAGTTGGTAAAATGTTTTAATGAGTGACAAGCAACCAAAAGCAGAGAAATCATCTGCAACTGCGGTAGGTTCTAAATCAGCCAGAGAGTTGGCACAGCAAGGGAATATAGCTTAAGTAGTATATGAATGTAGGAGGGTTGAGAGGGGATGAGCTAATGTTGGGGATTTAGCAGGGGTTGGTATGCATTTTATAAGCCCGTAGAGCTCAACCCAACCACCCACACAAAATGCGTTGCTTTTTGCATTTTGTGTCAGCTGTCAAAGCCCAAAGTGAAGTTCCCTTTGTATTTTTATGTGTGGACTGCCGATGAAGAGAGAGAGAGGGAGGAGGGGCGGAAATATAGTACAGTGTTGGTTGTGTGCCTGCGGGCAAAGTGTCCATTATGTTGATTTGAAAAATAAAAGCAACGAATGTAATGCCTCAAACAGCAAACAGCAAAGGGAAAGGGAAAGGAAAGGCAGGGGAAATTTAGTTGATTGAAAGACAGTTATAAGGCAAGTATTTTTATGTCCGAGAGAGAGAAAGAGATTTGTGGATGGGTGTGGGGTTAACTGATTGGGTAACTGTCAATCAGATAACGTCTAGAACTCTCAAATAGAAGCAGCAGCAGCATCTCAGCTCTAGACCAAAAATGTTAATCATAGAAGTCCTTTTTATTATTAAATTTTCCTAGTAGTAAACTTATTTTTAGATTTGGAGTGTGACTGAAGTTTTCGAACAGAATTAAAATTTTCTTAGTCTTTTTGAATTTTATTTTATTTTATTTTAAATAAGCTTTGCGATTAATTTCAAAACTTACAAGTTACTTGTGTATGTGTAAGCGTTATGTATTGTATTTTATTTGAAGCAGAACTGATAAAAAAAATTTTATAAACAGAAAATCCAAACAAAGTGTAATAAGGATAAAGCGGACCTTACCTCAAAATTCCAAATTTTCTTTTCTCTTTAGCATCTCTTAGAAACCATACACAACAGCAAGGGAGACAAAGAGAGAGTGAGACTGACACAGCAAAGAACAAAAAGAAAAAACATAGAGAAACATCAACAACTCAAAGAGCATGTCCTCTTTTCATAAGGAGAAACGCTATGACTTTCTATCTAAGGAAGTCATAAACGGTTACTGTCTTAATTATTTGGCTAAAAGGAATCAAATTGCAGCAGCAACAGCTGCAAATTCAGCAGCAGCAACAACAGCAGCAGCAGCAGCATCAACAGCCGGAACAACAACAGCCGGAACAACTACAGCAACACCAGCAACAACTTCAACAACAACAACCACAACATCAACAACAACTGCTAATAATGAACTTCATTATGATCTAACACCAAACCTGGATGAAATCATAAAACGTTTAATACGTATGGAAGATGTTAACGGTTGCGAAATATTGGAGGATTACGAAATAGTTGCCATCTGCAGCAAAGCACGCGAGATATTTCTCAAGGAACCGGCACTCCTCAATGTCAAGGCACCCGTCAACGTGTTGGGCGATATACATGGACAGTATATCAATCTATTGAAGTACTTTAAGATGACAGGATTCCCACCGGAGACCACATATCTATTCCTTGGTGATTATGTTGATCGAGGCAAGAGATCCATTGAAACCCTAACCCTGCTACTAGCCTATAAGGTGCGTTACCCCAAGCATATACACTTGCTACGTGGCAACCATGAGAGCGCTAGTCTGAATCAGATCTATGGTTTCTTTGATGAATGCAAACGGCGTTATACCGTTAAATTGTGGCGCAACTTTGTGGATTGTTATAGCTGTATGCCAGTGGCAGCGATCATTGAGAATAACATCTTCTGTTGCCATGGTGGATTGAGTCCCAGTCTCTTTACCATGGATCAAATACGCATGATTGAACGTCCCTGTGATCTACCCGAACAGGGTATGCTCTGTGATCTGTTGTGGTCTGATCCGGATGACAGGATCACTGGTTGGGGTCTAAGTGAACGTGGTGTAAGCTATACCTTTGGCTCGGATATCATCAGCTCCTTTCTAAAACGACATGGCTTTAGTCTCATATGTCGTGCCCATCAGGTTGTCCAGGATGGTTATGAACTCTTCGCCAAACGGCAATTGATTACAATATTCTCTGCACCCAATTATTGTGGCCAATTTGATAATGCCGGCGCCATGATGTGCGTTGATGAGAATCTTCTATGTACACTTCGCATACAGAAACCGTTAATCTCTACACGTTGCTCCCCATTGGCCATGCTTAATTTCTTCAAGTTGCCAAACTCCTAAGCTCTCTGGCTAATACTACTCTTGCTTACTCAATTCAAGTCAACTTTAGTTTTTAGACGATTATATATACCGCTTTATATACGCTATATATCCATATCAAAATCTATGCATACTACAGCATTGGGTCTATTGAATACTCATTGAATATGAAACGTATTCATGACTTATCTAACTTATATGTATATATGAATGTATATATATATTTATGTATATATATATATATATATATATATATATATATATATATATATATATATATATATGTATATTAATGTATCTTTGTACATATTTAACAACTTATATGTATTTATATGTATATGTATACATATATAAACATATTTATGTATAGAACATAAAACGACAATAGGCTGTGCGGGGTCGCTTAATGTCTTGAAAACTTGTCAAATAGGATAGTCTGACCACAATATTTTTTACACAAATTAAAAAAATTTTAAAATTATTACCGAAAATTACAACTTCTTGTTTAATTTATATATATATATATATAGATATTTGCCTCCACCCCCCTCTCTATATCGTTCTTGAAGCAAGCTGCGGAGTAACTTAAAGATCGCAATAGAAATTCATTTGATTTTGAAAGTAAACGTTGACTCAAGTGAAGATTAGAAATGGCTTACAGATATGTAAATCTATATACACATATAAGGAAATATATATAGCAATATCGGTAGAGTATATATATATCGTATATAGGGTTGCTGAAGCAGATTTGAAAGCTGCTTTAAGCCTACGCCGAGTTCAAGTGATTGCAAAAAATTTTTTCGACTCAAGTGGAGCTGAGAGATGGATTAAAGATATAGATTATAAAGAAAATGTCTATATAAATGTAATGTATATATATGAAAATATATATATGAAAATGTAAAAGTATATATTAATAATATATAAATGGATCTTTACGCTAATTAAAAGACATATTTGAAAGCATACTATAAACACTTTTTCGAATAAATTTTCATCTCATTTAAAGCAAATTTTCAATTAAAATAAATTTGCCTTTTGCTACATAATTAATATAGTTTGTATAAATAATATAAAAATTAAAATAATTTATATATTTATTTAATGGAAAACACATTTATCGCATGAATATTTAAACGTTTAATTTTAGTGCGCAAATTTGTGTATAAAGAGTTTCTGATTAATGAAAATTGCAATTGGAAAATTAACAATAGGGAGAGGGAAAAAAATATATTCATTTAGCAAAAGTTTTAATTAAACAGCGCAAAGTGCTTGCATTCACTATTTGTTTTTAGTATACATTAATTAAGTAATTAATTTAGTCAACAATTTTTTTTTTTTTGTTGATTCCTTTTGGAAGTGTGAAATTTGTTGCAGAAAAAATGCAATTGAAATTTGTTGCACAAAAAAAAAATAAATGGAAAAAGTGCAAGCAATAAACATTAATTTTGCTTAATTATTTGCCATTAATTTATATGCAGACAGTGATAAAATAAATTAAATTATGACCAAGTCTAAAAAGGTTAACAAATTCAACACTTTTTCTGGCTAATTGCAAAGCCATTTCGATGCTTGTTAATGGCCACAAATAATTGCAGTGTATAATAAAAAAAACTGATGAAATAATTACGAAAATGCATTACGACACGCCATATTTTCCATACAGAGTGGAAAATTCCAAAGAGGGGGCGGGAGGGGCTCAAATGACATTGCAAATTGTATAGGGAATTCATTAATGAATGTCCAGCAATTGGTGGGAAAATGCTAATGCGATTGAGTTGATGATTTGCTTAATAGCTGAAAAACCTTGTTCCAATTTATGTTAGAACATTCACAGAGTGGGGGAAGGCGGGTTTTGGGTAGGGGTTAGGTCAGGGGTTAGGTCAGGGGTTAGAGGAAGGCAATTACAAAAGACAATCACTAAAACAGCAAAGCAACTAATCAGTGAAAGAAAAAGCAGTGTAAGGATACTCTGCCTTGTGCTATCTTTTTGCTGCTAAAACTTACTAATCAAAGCAAAGCAAAGCAAACCAAGGGAAAGCAAAGAAAAATAGAAAACTTAGGAAAACTGCCAGGAAGTTTGGGCGCAATACAAGCGAATCCTGGCAGAGATTTGAGCAAACATGACAAGCAGTTGTCATGTCCTGGCACTGAACGCTGACTAACAACAACAACAGCAACAGCAACAATAACAATATTATATCAGTGACCAGACACACACACACACACAGACACAGGGGAAGTAGAGGAAGCAACTGTGTCCTGTCGACCCCCAAAAACAAAGTCAAAGCGCATAAATTTTGTTGCAATGTCCAAAGGAAACTAAAGTCAATGACAGCCAAAATGGGAGTAGGGGCAAATAAGGAAATAGATGCAAGAAAAGATAGACGACAAGGACATAGAGAGCTAGAGACACACACACACACACAAGAGGACATACATAAGCCGAAATATCCACAAAACTAATCTGCAGGCGGCAGACGAAGACGAAGAAAGTGCAGGCAAGGATTTACATATTAAGCCATTTTTAATTTACGACTTGCCAGTAGTAAAAGCTACCCGAAGGATGTGTTCTAGCCAACCAACCACATACACGCATACATACATGTATATATACTCACACAGACACACACACACATTCATACGCCTGACTAAACAACAGATAACGAACGAAACGTACGAAGAAACTGAACACAGATGAATGATAAAGGCGCCAGTCGAGCAAAAGGATAACGACAGCAGCAGCAGCAGCAGCCTTACCAAAAAATGGTTGAAAATGCTGTTATCCCTGTGCCCACGTAACAGTAACAGTAATGTTACGCCCATCCAACAACCCACTGACAACCCAGTGACGACCCACTGAAACCTAGCAAACTTGAGCTCAAGCCTGGCAACCCTGTGGCAGGTTGAAAGCGGAAACACTGCGCCAACAATGACAGTAATAAAATAAAAGTAAATCCATGCTTTACCCCGCTCTTTCACTTCCCTTCCTCACTCTCTCTCTCTCTCTCTCTCTCTCTTACAGTCTCTGTTGCTGTATCTTATAGTCTATTTGTTTATGTATTGCTTTCTCTTTCTTAAGCTGTCTCGCTTTTACTTCTTGGCTTCTGTCAAAGTTGACATTTTGACGTAGAATTCTCGGAAGTGAAAACAGCGGCGACGACGACGACGATGGCAACGGCGGCAAATGTTTAGCTGTTTTTCATGTTCTGAGGGAAAAGTGAAAACTTTTTGGAATGTTTTGAACTTGTTCACGACAAGTTCATAAGAACTACGCTAGCTTCACCTTGGCATTTAAAACGATGTTTTCCTACACTCCAGACTAAATCTTTAGCCAAAGGATGTGCCACTCAAGCTAATAATTGCAGTTTCCTTAAGACACAAACTGTATATATATATATATCGGACATTAACTCTCTATATATATTAGCATAGTGCTTATATATAGAGTATATAAGTAGTGAGTATAAGTAGAGTTCCCTTACATCCCTGGGGTTAACATTAAGGAAAACATGAAACTCCCTTTGCTCTTCCCAGCTCGCTTGGCACAATCAACATTCAAATGCAACAACAGGTGCGAAGACTTCTTACAACAGACAAGAGACTGTAAAATAGGAAGAAGAAGAATAATAATAACAAGAAGAAGAAGAAGTAATAGTAGCAGCATGAAAAGCAGCTATCAATCACTTGGCTTTACAACAAGGATGAGCTTTAGTATAGCTAAACCCAAACCACAAACCACATATGCTTAGGTATTTTCCATAGAGCTGTAGCCACCCCTTTTTTGTGCTATAGAAACTGAAACTCAAGTTTATTTACTTATACCCTGTACCTTCCAGACAGCTAAGGCTGCTCAGGCTACTAACTAACTAACTAGTCTAGTCTTGACTTTCCTATTATCTCCCTGGATTGAGCTGCTGAGTTTATCCTTTATTTTGTTCCAAGCTTTCCCTTTACAGGATATCTTCAAGTCTATCAGTCTGCTGTAAAGCGTTCTTGATTCTTTTTATACTTTTGTGGCATTTGTGGCGTCAAATGTGACGCTTTTTTTTGGGGTTGCAAAGAAATTCCCATTACTCCCGCACTGAAGAGAGAAAAAAGTTTGAGCCCGCCAAACGGAAGGAAATGTACCCCTGCCCCGTGATGATGATGATGTTGATGATAATGATAATGATGATGATGTTGTTGTTATTGTTGTCGGTGAATTGGAAATTTTTAGGGGTTTTGGCTTAAGTTTTCTTTTCTTTGCCATTGCCTTTGCCTTTGGCTTTGACTCAAAGAGAGAAACAAAATAAGAAAAAGTTTCGCAAATGTAACGTATGTGACGCTTGTCACGTGACTTGCAGGGAAAGTTACTTAAAGTCGTTTGAATGATATTAATGAAATGAATTGACTAACTTTATAAATATGCAAAGGGATAACTTAACTTAAACAAATTGCTTAACATACAGGTAATTGCTAATTATTTAAGCGCTTTTGTTACCTCTTTTTTTGTTGTTTGTTGGTTAATTTAACCCAAAGCATAAGGCACACACTCACCTGCAAAGAGACAAAGAATAATGATATTAATTAAGAGATTAAGAATAAACATAAAACACAGAGAGAGAGAGAGCGAAAAAAACCCTTTTCAAAATTGCTAAACCGCCCGCAAAAAAGGTTAACCAAAACGAAGAACAACTCTATTAAAAATATGTCCAGGAAATGATTTATAACCTTTTTCCCTCTCTCTCTCACACTGTTCTCTTGTTAACCCTGGCCAAAGGACAAATGTGAAACTCATGCTATATAAAAAAATATCAAAAAATATAATGGTGCATCATTAGGGTGTCCACCTTTATATATATATATAAATATATTATTATAGGAAATGATAAAAATGTGTTTAAAAATTTTTGACAGGATAAGCGGGCGCTTTGCTGGCTGACAGTGAAAAATGATGTACTCACAGGATACGCGGCTAAACTAGGGATACAATATGAAGGAGGTGTGCCTGGGGGGGAGGAGTGAGTGGAGTAGGCTTATTGGTCATGATGAGTTGTCGAATATTATTGAGGCTGATTGGGTTAGGGCCTAAAGATGCCAACTAATAGAGCATCTAGTTTATAGGTATAGGTTTCTAGGTAAGCTCTACCCTTTCCCTATACCCTACAGATTGTGGGTCAAGAGTCGTAAATGCTGCTCTACAGCTGTTTCTGTGAAGGAGTTGCGGCGGCCTTATCAAAATATAAGCTACTTTCTCCATTGTCATAGAACAGCTGCATAAAAAACATGATTAATCAGTAAAGTAAGCAAAGCAACATCAAAAATGAAAATGAAAATGGATGAAGCCAAAGTCACAACAACAACAACAGCAGCAACTACAACAGCAACAACAAGAATAATAAACAAAGTTGCAGTTATGGCTCAATAAGCTAACAAAGGCGTGTCTCTGGCGGGCCTTAGCTCGATGATGATGAAGCATTTTCCCCCCACATCCCAAAAAGAAAAGAAATGAAAATAAAAATAAAAATAAAAAATAAAAAAAACCACAAGCAACAATAGCTCGACTTGATGAGCAACAACAATAACAACAGCAGCAAGAACAACATCGAAAATGAGCAAACTCAAACTAACGAGTGTAAAAACCACAATGAAAATTGAAAAACATTTATTAGAAGAAAGCAGAGCAGCAGCAGACACAGCAGCAGACACAGCAGCAGCGACAGCAGCAGCACAGGCAAAACCAATAGCAAAGTCAGCAGCAGCCTGTATAAGCGGGGGCCATATGCAGATGCTAATGAATATGTAAAACCCGTTCCAAGGAGGCTTTACATAACCAATAAGTACACACACACACATGCACAGACACACATAGAGAATATTACATGTGCAAGTATTTTGGCTACTGTGTCGTCCGTTGTCATTTACAATTTGCTGCTTGGCAGACATTGGCTGCGTTCAGCGCTACTCGGCGTCAGAGTTGATCACTTTGACCAGCCAACTGGTTACTTCCGCATTTCTGCTATTACAATAATTAACGGCTTATAATAAAGTTAATTTGATTGGAAAGTACTATTTATCGTTTAAATAGGTTATTTATATAAACATTTTATATAGGAAAATTATTATAGTTATGTAAAGCAATCAACTTTTATTATAGAGTAAGCAAAATTATTAAGGTAGCTCCATACGCTACTTTTTATGCCATTTTTTAATGCATACTAAAAAATTATTTATTATCAGTAAAATGTGTCTGCCTTTTGGACAGTTAATATTCACAATAACCATAAGAAACAGTGTACAAAACATTCAGCATTGACTTCTGCTGAACGCAGCCAATATAAATGATGAGGGTTAATAATCGATGCGCGATTACTCAGACAAGATAAGCACAGCCTACGGCAGCAACAGCAGCAGTAGCTCTCTCTCATTCTCTTACTCTCAGGCGCTCATCGCTCAAACCACTTCTTCTTTCTGCACAATGCGTGTGTGCATGTATAAGTGTGAGCGTATGTGTGCGTTATCTTGACTAAGCAAAAGGAATTTTTTTTCTCTTTTTGTTTTTTTTGTTGTTTTGTTATGCAGCAGCAGCAATGGATGCGGGTGCCGTTGCTTGCACTGAATAGAATATAAAAAGTAGAAGATGGCGTTGGAGTTAGACTTGTAGGATGAAGAAGAAG
Source organism: Zygothrica quintamaculata (assembly GCA_037044455.1). NCBI lineage: Eukaryota > Metazoa > Arthropoda > Insecta > Diptera > Drosophilidae > Zygothrica > Zygothrica quintamaculata. Next base: position 108,902 of record JBAMBS010001781.1, read on the forward strand.
CAGTAAGAAGTAGGCTAGAGAGTGAAGCTGCTTATATAGTTATTAATAATAATATTGATTATAAAAATATGCATAAAAAATCTTTTGTGTGCGCAAATTAATAAATTATAAAATATAATCAATCACTTCAAAGAGAGAGTAAGAGAGAGAGAGAGTAAATTGTATAATAGGCAAACACCCACTAGTTCATATATATTGAATATGAATATGAATATGAATATGAATAAAAACTAAAGAAATTATAAGAAATAATATATAAAAAATTGCTTAAATCATTTGACAATCATTTGATGACATTGATTGATGGCACATTAAGAAGTATCAGAAATGAATAATGAATTTGATATATAGATATATATAAAGTATATATATAAAGTATATATAGTATACTATATCCTTTATAGCTCAATACTGCATACTGAGTGGTAACTATTATAGCCATTTCTGGCACCAACAAACCATTCGGCGAATGGCAAATGCCAAGAAGTTCATCAGTTTTAACTGCATTTTCATAACCTGATGAACAACGGCAACAATGGACTTTATACATATATTTTTTGTATATGTTGCATGCAACTCACGATCAACAATGGGCTGGGTAAAAGAAGAAAAAGAAAACAAAAAAAAAAACAAAAAAAAACAGAAACAGAATTATGAGGATCTATTTCTTTTATTGTGGCGCTGCAACATGCAACATGCAACAGTCAACAAATCAAAGAAAATGCAAATTTAAATTTAGTTTCAAGTCCGGATTGAATTACGACTGCCTGCAACAACAACAACAACTGCAACTGCAACAACAGCAACAACATTCAGAAAATAATCAACATAAACGTTTTCGAGTAAAACCGCAAACTGACCGAATGAGCAACTCAGCAACTTGGCAAACTGACAAACTGAGCAAACTGAATAAGTGAATAACTGAATAAGTGAATAACTGAGTGAGTGAGTGAGTGAGTAAGTGAATAACTGAGAGAATGACGTACGCTAAATGCAGTTTGGCTGGAGATTAGCGCGAGTTGATTATTTACTTTGACTTGGCAATTGTATAATGTATATGCCAAAGTGTGTGTGCGAGTGTGTGTGTGTGTGTGGGTTAAAGAGGGGTTAAACAGGGGGGCAAGTAAAACAGATATGCTCAGCACAAAAGGGGAGCAAAGAGGTGTAAGGGTGTACACCACTCGCCGCATTATTATGTTAATGGCTACAAAATGCAGTTGCAGTTGCAGTTGCTGATTTTGAGTCTTTGCAATTTGAATGTTGAACGTTGAACGTGTTGTCCATGCGGGTCGTAAATCTGCAGACATAAATTGCAAGCAAATATATATAAAGTCCAATCTCTATAGCACCCCTGCCCCCCCCCCCCCAACACTACACACCATACCATAACCCACCTCCATCAATTGGAGGCCAAGCGTGTTGCATGTTGATTATTTTATTGCAATTGACAAAATGCAAGCAAAAGCTGTAAAAGTGCATTGTAATTGGCCAAGACGCACAGCTGCGCTCTCTAAAACGTAGCCAAGTTTTAGTTACCCCCCGCCTCCCCCCCCCCCCCACACAACAGCACCCCGCTACTGCTACAACTAATACTTTCAGCCAACCTCAAAAGCTACCTCAAAATTAATGTCACAAATTAAATTGGCAACTTGCATGCGGCTTAAACATACAAAGAAGAAGGAAGCAAAATGTATACGAATGTTGTGCATACATTGCGGCTCTTTGTGGCATTGCTTTGTGAGTTATTCGCAAGCTTTGAGAATGTAACTGTACTTGTATAGTCGACAGATTAAGCAGATAAATAGATGTAAGAAATGCAACTTCAAATCTAAGCACAAGTATTTATAAGCAAATTGCAACCACTCCAAAGTGACTTAGCAAACGTTTAAGGATAGTGTGGAAAAGAGAAATAACAAAATACTTGACTAAAAATCTTCACTGTACTTAATTAGTACAGTAAACACATTATAGTATAAGTTTCCAGTAAATTTGCATTGATCGCAACGCAACGTTTAAGAACAAAGCCACAAAGCAAAATGCAATATTATTCTAGCTTAAGGACGGGCTAAAGTTACTTAAGACTTATAATAAGTTCACTCAACTAAAGTAACATATTTCTGTTAGATTTTCCTTAGATTTGCCACACACTTTTCATGGCTTTTCCCCACTTTCTTTAGAGTGTCAGTTTTATTAGTGTTTTGGGACACAAGTCTATAACTTTACAATAAATTTCGTCTACTTATCGCAACATCTTTTAAATTTAACAAATTACCTTAGCCAGAGTCCAGTCAGAGTATGTTGAGAGTATGCAGGGTAAAGTAGAAAGGAAGATAGAAAGATAGAAAGAAAGAAAATTTGAAAAACTAAAACTCAATTATGCAAATCAAAAGTCGCACTAATTTGTAAGTTGTCGTCATTTTCTGGGGGCTATTAATGATTTTACATGGTCATAAACATAAATATATATCTATCTTAGATATATGTATATGTATATGTGTGTGTATGTGTGGCATATGTCATTGAAAGCTTTATCAGCAACGGACAAGTCTGAGCATAAATTAGACAGGCGACAGGTGTAGGCAGCTGTGAGAAGATTGAGATTGAGAAGGCAAAAAGACTTTTCATAGATTGTGCAACACACAGATACATATACATACATATATATATATATACACTCACTAGATTATCCCATGAAATTCAATAGGTATACTCATCCCAGCATGAGTAGTATTACGAATAGTTTGAATAGTCTGCGAGTAGCAGCAGCAGAAGAGCTGCAGAGTGGGAGGACAAGTTGACAGACAAGACGCTGTGTGACACACTTTGTTTAGTTTTAATGCTCGATGACACTGACAACATATCCCTAACACACACACACACACATACGTACTGCATACATATACATGTGTACATGTTGCATGTTGCCTTCAGGTGTTTGTCTTGTCGCTTGTCCATTGATAAGTCACGTCTTGTTTATATCTGCAATTATTTGTCTTTGAAAGTTTTTTGCCTTTTGACTAATTGGGCGGCATGTGGCAAGCTGCAAGGATGTTGTTGTTGCAAGTTAGATTATTGGCCAATTAAACTGCTTAACTCAAAGTTAACTTATTTAAAACTATTAGCCATATTGAATGCAAACCACAGCAAACACAACCACAATGACAATGGCACCACCGTAATCAGCTCGAACAAATCAACTTTCCAAATGCAAACCACCAAAAGCGACCACTGCAACCACAACATGTGAATGTCTGAATACATATATATATATATGTGTATGTGTGTGTGTGTGTGTGTATGTATCAATGTTGCAGCTTTTGGTTAGAAGCTGCAGCCAGCAACTGGCTAATGTGGCAGCATTTGTCAGTTGACAGCGCCAAATAACTGGCAGACTATATATCAAAGGATAACTAGGATAACTAGAAAATCAAGTGGGCGTATGCTGGGTGTGGCAATTGTTAACTATGCAGTATAGATTTCAGAGGATAACTGCAAAATTAAGCGGCAAAATTAAAGTGAAAAATGAGTTGGAAAAATGAGATTGAAAAATGAAGTGAAAATTTTGCTGCGCTACTTATGAATTTATATAGAGACTTTTGCATATATAAAATATATATATAAATATGTATGTATATATGTTTGTATATATATTTATATATATATATATAAACTTATAGTTTATATAGTAACTAAAGTTGTTACATGCACGTACAGCTGCTCCTGTTGAAAGGGAAAATTTTCTATTGAATTCCAACACCTTCGACGACACTTGAGGGTCGCTCCAAGAGTTCCCATTTCACTCATTACCAGCGGAAGTGGCAAGCAGCATATAGAATACACTTGGGCAACTACTTAAATATACATTTTGTTGCATGTATACTAATGCAGCCCACACACACACACACAGAACTAGTGGCAATAGTAAATGCAGTTGACAGTTGCAAGCAACAAAATGCCAACTAAAAGTGAGAAAAATATGTGAAAGGAATAGTTAAGAGATAGTTGATATATTTATATATATATACATATACATATACAGAAAGGATACTTGTGTGTCCTTATACAACATTTCACTCTCCCACCTCTGCTACCTCACTTTCCCCTACAGTCAAAACACATGATATAATCTTTAAGTGGAAATCTGTTTTCATTTCAAGTGTTGCTTTTCTGCCTCTTTTCTGTCTCTTTTCTGTCTGTTTTCCTGCTGTTGAAAATATTAAAAAACAATTTCTTTTAATCCCCTCTGCTTTTCATATACATTTTCCTTTAGTTTTTCTTTTATTTTTTTGGAATTTTCTTTTAATTAACCCCAAGCAAAAGACGCACTTGAAGCGTCTCTAAAGGTAAATCTCTGGCGGCTCTTTGCTCTCAATTTGTAAATATTTGTGGTAAATTTTCTTTACACACACAATTTTCCTAGACAACTTGACAAAACTCTATACACACACACACACACACAAACACACATACACACACATATATACAACTAATTACTTGCCACGCACTTGAACTAGTTTCAGCAGCTTCCTCAGCGTGAAGTATCTGCCGCACTGCACTATATAAATTTTGTATCTAACAGATACAGATACATATATATATATATAGAGCAGACTAACCTTTGACCTGAGACTGTTACTTAGCCATAGCTATAGCTACTTCTACGTGGGGTGTAATAACACTTGAGTTGAGTTTTCATCTTAATCTCTTTTCAGTTTTTCCTTCTTCCTTTCGAAATGAAATAAAAATTTCCAAGAGTTTTGCTTTGAAAATGTTGCATGCAACATATACATACATAATATTTAGACTAATTAATTAGCTAAGTAGTTGTAACTAACTCTTAACAGCACTCAGACTTAAGCTGCAGTTAAAACATTTGGTGGCAAGTTGAAGGTTATTTTTGTGGCAAGTTTGTTTCTTATGTTTTCTGTTTGTATATCTTTAGACAGTTATTCAAGTGGCTTTCAAGAACAAAAGAAACATTTTTTTTATTTTTGATTATCAACAAAGAAAAAAAGCTAAACATTTGCTTTTGTTTAAATTTCTTGTTGTAGTTTTTCAAGTAGTTTTTCCCCTTTTCCTTTTCGATTTAAGTTTTTATATTGAAAGTTACATTTTAAATGAACAACAATCAAACGTCACGTGTCAAATATTTGTACATGGATTGCATTTTCACGCCGCATAATTAGACAACTAAAACAACAACAACAACAGCAGCAACAACAGCAGCAACAGTTGCAGTTGCAACTGAAACAACAACTGCCACAAAATTCAATTGAAATGCAGCGCAACACAACAAAAGCAACATTAAAACTTAGTTAAAAAACTACAAAATTTAATTAAATGCCAAACGCAACTTGTAAAACAACAACTGAAACAACAACAACAACAATGAAAGAAGCAGAAAAAACAACTGTAAACGGCGTTCAAGAAGAGACCTAAAAATGCAAATTTCATAAAGCAGAGAGGGAGGAAGGCAAAGGCTAGGCTTAACTGCTTAACAGAGTGTGGGGCAAAGGGGTATATAGAATGCGGGGAAGTGGGGCAGGGGCATAGGGGTAAACGTATATGCACGCTTATGGTAAAAAAAGAAAAAAAAACATGCCTAGCATATTCTAAGCGTTAATCAGCCAGATGAAAGCGTGACCCATTTGAAATTGCCGATAATATCAGAGGGCAAGGAGTGGGAGCGGCAGTAGAGAGGAGGCCAAAAGGGGTAAGCAAGAAAATGGTGTGAGAATAGTTGAAAAACGCTTTGGAAACCATTTAAGGAAAACTGTCAAAACTGGCGGCACTTTAACGAGAGTTAAAAGCAATGAAAATTATGGGAAATTGTGTAAAAGAAAAGGAGGAAATGATAAAAAATAAATAGTAAGATATATGGATTAACGATAAGATATTGGATATGTGCATAATTAAAAGAAAAGCTGAAATTTCCATATATATATATATATATATATCTATATTCTTTCGATTCTAACAATTATCTCAGGTAAAGCCTGGAGATGCCTACAAAATTTGATACAAAAAGCCTGAAAGTAACAGAGAATCGAGTCAAATTTGTAACTATATCTTGGAAAAATCGTATATATATTATATATATATAATATATATTTTAGTATATATACTAAATTTATCATCATTCTGTAGCCTTTCTTATAGCTGCCTCAACTTTTCTGCGCTCTGCCAATTTCCTTTCGAATTACACTTACTTTTACTTTATAGCAAAAGTTTTCTATATAAAATTTACTGCCTTTCACTTGGCACTAATTAATTATTAATAATAATTAGTTAATTATTATTATATTAATTTAATCATGATTTAAACTTACCTTTTTACTATACGAAGTTAACAAATTTCAGCCGCTCCAATTTAAAATTTTGATTCTTTTCACTTTGTTTTTGGTTTTTTATTTCTTTCTATTCACTTTACTATTTTTCACTACACATTTGTCACATTGTACACTAGCTCACACACACACACATAAGCATAGTACACATGTCTTCCTTTGGTTTAACAGTGTGTGTGTGTGTGTTCAACAATATCGAATTTAAATGCAGATCAACAGATAAGAGCAGCCAGCAGCACGTTGACAAACTTCACTTAATAAATTCAATTTGAATGCACACCGTTAGAGCGTCGCTGCTGCTGCTGTTGCTGTTGCTGATATTCAATCAATGCAATTCCAATTAGCGTACAAAGCGTACGTTTGACAACGTCACAAAAGCGCGTGGCGTCCTTCTTTTTTTTTGATGTTCAACGTTAATAGAATTTCGCACGCTTTTTGCAATTTTTTTTTTACTTTGCTCTTTCACTTAAATTTTACTTTGAGTATTTTATGTTTTCGTTTTTCTTGCTATTTAAACTTTAACACACATTTTACACATTTGTATAGAACGTTTAGTTTTTTATGCGCTGCACAATGCAAAAATTTACGTAAAATGTTTTCTATTAAACGACGCACAACGACGACGGCAACGCAACGACAACAAGACAGCAACAACGCTCAGATCACAACCGCACGCGACGAGTTTCGCTTTACAACTGGCGCCTTCCAATTGGAAGCCACAGTACCAAAGCCAGAGCCAGCAAGCATAACTAGCGGCATGCGTGCCTATATATGTGTGTGTGTGTTGGTGTATGTTCTGTGGGTGGCTGCATATACTTGCTTCGGCTATACGAAATGTTTTCGTTCGTGCTTGCCGTCGGTTTGCTAGCCCGTGTGTGTTCGGCCTGCGTATGATGAGAGAGCATTTCGTTTAGGAATCGCATGCGAGAAATTTATATGAGCAAGTCGACAGAAAATATCAAGCAGTTTGCTAGAAAATACAAAAAAAAAATTATTTTATATTTTTTGAATATAATTTTTATAAATTCTTATGAAATATATTATTTAATATTTAATAATTTAATTATATTCAAAATATTTTTTATTATTACTATTTCTTATTGACTGCCTGCTAAAACTCGCCTGCGATAATTTACAAAAGTTGCTATAAACTTGGTTCAGTCTCTCAGTTTATAGCAACGCTCTTCGCATGCCGGCAGACAGTAAAGTTATGGGTACTCTCATTGGAACTGGAAGTAAGAGAGAGAGCAGTAAACAGCTGTTTTTTGTTTATTTCAAACAAATTCTCTGTTGTTGTCTGCTTTATGGCTGGCTGCATGTGCCTGTGTCTGTTTGTAAGTACGTACGTATATTTCTTCAGGTATGTGTGTGTGTGTGCCTGTGATAAGCACGTGTTTTTATTGTCGGCGAGTGTCAGTTTTGGGAGCGGGTGAAAATTGATGCCGTCGTCGTTGCTGTCGCTGCTGTCTTTGCTGTCGCTGCCTCTGTTACAGGTAGCGTCCTGTTAACAGCTAGCTGTAAACGTTGATGGCATATAAAAACGGCAAAATTTACAGTTTTCCTTGTATTGATAAGCATTGGGCTGTGTCTTATCAGCTCTTGTAATAAACTCAAGCCTTTAACTGCTTACTTAGGCTAAACACTAATACCCCAATCAGACATTTAATTAGCTTACTTGCCAATTAGCTTGTAATGCATTAGCTCATGCATTACACACCCCATAAGGCAGCCAGGCTCCCCTTATAGCCAGCCTATAGCCACGCCCCGTTGACCAAGTCAAATGGTACGCGGAATCGTTGAAATCAGCCGCACAATCAATTAAAATTGGATTTACTTTGGCCAAAAGGAAAGTCAACGAAATATGCAAAATGCTATTAGAAAGAGAAATAGACAAAGTTGCACGACTAGCCCATACCCTATACCCCCACACACAAAAAGGAAAAGTAAATCTATTTGAAAGCTGATTCATCCACAGTGACAAGAGATTTATATTAGTCTATCAACTTACACAGACAATTACAGGGTATCTATACGTTGCAGGTTGCTTGTTAAGAGTGTAAGAAGGGGGAGGGGCATATAGATATACCCTTGTTTTGCGTTGAATATTGCAAAATCAGCAAATGTGTCACAAACTGCACGGGATTTCTGCTTCATGTAGAAAGAAACGCATTAATTTGGCTCGTTATGATTATTGCCACGCCTTACAGCATACACTACCCAAACACCAGCCCATTACTCCAAGCCCCCCCCCTCCACAACAACCAACCGTATAAGACAAGCAACGACATGTCGCTTGGAGTGTCTGTCGGTCGACCATATGGAATTATGGAAATGTGAGTATGGATATGCCTTGAGTAATATGCCACAAATGTCTACGACGTCGGCGACCCCGTAACAGCCACCGACAGAAGACAGCAGTTCTACTATAGAGCCTCACGCACTCCCCCTCCCTCCCTACCATACCCCTATAGACCGTTACCCTGTGTGCCGCACGTTAAGTTTCCAGTCAGAAACCACCGCCAGCGGCGCACGTTAAGCGAATCGTGCACACGCCCCATGACGATGATTAATTACCTTTTGGGCGCTGCTGCTGATTGTTGTTGCTGTTGCCAGTTGCCAGTTGCTAGCTGCCAGTTGCTAGTTGCTGACTTCAATGTATCTGAGAGTATCTGTATCTGTGGCAAGTATCTCGCAGCACATTTCACTTATGCACGCTTCAAGGAACCTGTAGGCAGGCACAACAAATGCTCTTTGGGGGGTGTGTGTGTGTGTGTGTAAAAATGTATACTGCCGAGGCGGGGCGGGACACAGGGCAGGGCGGGGCGGGGCGGATCGTAGTCACTGATGAAGTTGTATTATTCATCACAAATGATTTTCGCACTCAACTGAAGCTGCGTTCCAGCAGCAATTTCGATGTTACTTTTTTTATGCTCAAAATACATCCAAAATTCAATGCACTTAAAACTGCTGCTGCACTTCTCCTTCACCCCAAACAATCCACTATATATATATATATATATATATATAGTTAAGATCAGGTTTCAAACATTTGTTGTTGAATGCAGTCGCAACTCTTTTTGCCTTCTGTCAGGACCAAAAAAAAATCGATAAACTTGAAATAGAGCTGAATTTCTATAGTTCACTTGAAGTTGTTGCTGCAAGCGGAGGGTGTAGGAAGGGGGGCGGGGGGGCAGTGGCATGGGTAAGGCGCAAATGTTTCACAGAAATTTGAAACCGCAGTCAATGAACCAAAACAAAAGTAAAACAAAAGAAAAAGCAAAGGGGAAAAACAAAACACACACAGAACACACATGGAAAAACAAATAGAAATAAAAATATATATATATAACAGTGGAAAGGAGTAAAAGAGAGAAAAGGAGAAAATTTTCAACAATTTGACATCTGTTTCAACAATTTCAATGCTCAACTCGATGAGGCATGCAACAGCAAAAAGGACGCCACATCACGTAGATTGACTTGTACTTCATAGAGCGAAAGGCATCTAAAACTTGTTACTCCTTTTTTGCCTTCTTTTGTGTTTTCTTTTCCCTTTACTTTTCTGTATTTCTGTATTTCTGTTTTTTTTTTATTTTTTGTGTCTGCATGTGACAAATGCCAAGGGTTAATGAGATCCTTGCCCATTCAAAGCAAGGACTCTTGTGTTAATTATCTTAAACAACGAACAGCAGTTTTTACGCTTCATTAGACAAAATACTCTTCAAATACTTTTCCTACTGAGGGGAGAAAGTGATACCGCAACACACATAACACTCACTACTTTCTCCCTCTCCTAGGGATTACATGGAAGAACATTACCCAAAAAATAATATCATATTACCAAAAAGGAAAACTCCCTCTAAAGGGAACAACATTCATTTGTGCATTTTGCTGGCAATTTGTCAGAATTAACTTTGACTTAAGATTTTATTTTCTATATTTAAAAATAAAAATAGAAAGCAATTCAATTTAATTTAAAAAAAAAATACATATATATATGAATATATCCTTAATTATTAAAAATATTATTTAAATGTAATTTATTATTTTCTTTCTTAGTTTATATAATTATTTATTTCAAATTTTCTAATTATTTTATAAATTTATTTTCTTCTGTAGTTATTTTGATAATTTCGATTTAATTTTAATTTAAATTTGAATATTATATTTTATATTTTTCGTTTTTTATTTATTTTGTTTATGTTTAATACTTTTTTTATTATTATTTATCTATTATTGCATATTGTTTTCCACTTATGAAATAATAATTTGATTTTCTTATACATTTTATTTATTTTGTTTAAATTTGAACAATATATTTAATTTATACTACTAATTTTATGTTTATTATTTTATTTATTTTTATTGTTATATATAATTTAAATAGTTAATTTATAAATATTTATTTAATCTGTTAATCTTTTTAATATATATTTTTTATAATAAATTAGTTAATATTTATTTATTTTACATTTTTTTATATTTTTTAATTTAATAATTTTCTTCTTTTTATATAATTTTAATTTATAATTTTATTTTAATTATTTTATTTTATTTATTTATTTATTTATTTAATGTCAACTATGAGCAGTATATAGAAATTAAAAACAAATTAAATTAATTCTGTTTTAATATTTTATAAATTTTATGTATTTTTTTTTATGACTGTTTCTTTGCAGCATTTTTAGTTGCTTTATTGTGTTTTTTTCATTAATTTTAATATATATTTATATAACTTAAAACATATTGCTTTCTTGGATTCTTGGAAATTCTTTCATATCAATTAGCAATTAGCAGTTCAAAGGAAACATGTGAAGATCGGAGCATCATTAGCATCAATTCAGTAGAAGATGAAACAAAAAATGTAAAATGAAAAATGAAAAATGATGTTGATGCATCTGATGTATATAATCAATGATATTTAAGTGAAGTAATTTACACTTGCCGCTAGTAATTGGCTTTCTTTTTCTCAAGTTCCAGTTACAATATATATATATTAATTAAGCATTAATATTAATGAAGGTTAAAGTTGAATGCTTTAAACCAAAAATAATAAAGAAAAAATAAAACTTTAAACAAGTTCTTCAGTATTTTTGTGCAAATGTTTTATGATTGATGACTTTAACACTTGACAAACTGTTCAAATCACTTGTGATTCATCATACAGTTGCTTTTACTGACTCACTCAACATATATTTAAAAGGTATATATAAAATACATAAAGTATATTTAAAGTACATAAAGTAAATAAACAAATCAAATGTCGAGAGGAGCTCATAAAAAAGCAATTGACATTTTCGACTGGACTTTTGGAACTGAGGAGGAAAAGGCAACTTTGACAGCTGTCGAGTCGATGGAAAACCCAAATTTTATATATATATTTTATAGCATTTAAAACATATACGTATACATACATACATGCATATATATATGTCAGTTTCAGGCCATATAAGTAGCGACCATAAAACATTAAAGCCCATAATCTACGACCACTTGACACGCATTAAAAAACCCGAAAAGACGGCGCCTCCGACAACATTTTTTAAGACAAACTCCGCAGGTTTTATATAAAATTATATATATACTTTTATATACAGATATTTACAAACATATATATAGAATTATCACTTATATTATAGTGCATAATAACTGTATAATCCACAGTAGCAAAGCGTTCTACAGTTAAGCCAAATATATTTGCTGTATAATTGAGCTTATCAACTGACTCTGCCGCACAGTGGAATTAATCAGCAATTATTGCCTCAATACATAAGTAATACAGCTACAGCTATAGTTATAGTTATAGATAAAGATATTATATATACACATCATAAAGATCTGATATGTCATTGAACAAGCTGTAGGTATTGTATTTTACAGACAAAAATATAACTTTTCCTTAGATTATATTAAGTTTTGCTATTTTATTGTGTAATTGAGGTATATAATTTAAGGTGCATATACCAGCATTATATATTCTTGTACCGTTTTACATCTGTTAGTGTATTATATGTAGTATGTACAAAAATTTAAAGATCAATAGATATTATATATATTCTATATATATTTCATTATATTACTAGCTCTTTGTTTAACTTTCAGCAGTTTTTAGTCAACATGTTTTAAAAGTAGAAATACTATATATAACAGTGTTATATATTCATGTTCCCTTATATATGAGGTACTATATATCATATGATTTATATCATAATATAAATCCAAGCAGTTTCTATATATTTTCTATACTTTTCTCAGCTTCAACTATCGCTTATAACATTTTTAGCCTCACTTTTCCCTAAGTTTGATAGATTCAATATTTGTAGGGTATAGAAAAGTCGTTGTTAGCGGCATTTTTTGTTGGTTATTTTTTATATTTTACACTTGAGCGAGTTTTATGAAACATATTTGAAATGCCTAATGACAGTTAGGAGACAAAATACTTATAGTTTTTCGGGTATGGCAATTTATCAGGCAGCAAAATGAGTTTGAATTGAGATAGAGATCATTGTAGGGGGTAGTCACGGCTATTAAAACTCCCTGCAGCTGTCAACTGTAACAAATGTCAAAAGAAATGAAGTTGATCGTCAGTTTTCGATTTCGGTTTCGGTTTCGGTTTTGGGTTTTGAGTTTTGAATTTTGGTTGTTGATAAGAGTGTATAGGGGGAGAGATAGATACAGAGAACGAGCGAAAAACTAAGCCACAAGTGAAACTGAAACTGGCACAAAAAAGGGAGGAAAAAAGGAGGAAAAAAGGAGGAAAAGGGGAGGAAAATGTCACATCATAAAAAAATAAAACTTTGCTCGTTTCCGTTGGAATAAAAAATCAAAATGAAACTTTGTAAAAATCACGTGCGTGTTGTATGTTTCTTTTTTTTTTGTTTGACTTGCAGATTTATGCGTCCTGTGCATGTCCTGTGTGTACTGTGCGCGGCTTTTATGTTGCGCTAGAGTAACAGGAAACTATCATAACTTGGTCATAAACTGAATTGTCATGCTCTAGAGTATAACTGAAGTTATATATATACATGATTCGACTTGCATATCTTTCTGTTTAAAGGGTATTTACAGGATTCGTTTTTAAGCCAAATGTAACAAAATAATTGCTGGAAATCCGGGCATAAAGTTACAAATATGAATGTGACCAAAAAGAACCAACTATTTGTATGTTGTCCTTGTGTAGCATGTGCACCATGTGTTGCATGTATTCTCGTGTCCAAGCATTCATTCAGCCAATGAAGCAACAACCAACATGCAACTTGCTTATTTGTCAGCGAATCGAGCGACTCATGATTAAAGGATGTGCATTAAATATTCATGTAAATGTCAATTTAAAGCTACTGTTCCTACTCCCAAGCCATGCCTATTGATTGGTTACGTGCTTTACCCAACAACAACCACAACAACAACAACAACAACAGCAATCAACCAACAACCAGTTGGCTGAGTGTCAAATGTTGGCGGCTTTTCTTTCATTTTTTTCCTTTTTTTGTGCTTTTATTTTGTTGCTGCCCTTCGCTGTTATTATTGATATTGCGGGTGTATCCTTTTTTTTTTGGGTGAGTAGGGAGAGAGTGTGTGCTGCCCCGCCCACTTTATGTTATACGCTTTTGAAATTCACCGACAACTGGGTGCGTGCGGATGTTTGCCTGGGGTTTTACATGAATAACAATAGATTTATTGCAAACAATACATAAAATGCATTCAAATGGAATGAAATGTTATTTTTTCATAATACACTCACAATAAGGTATGCCAAATGTGTGTTAACATATGTAACACTAATACTAGATTGGGGTATATACAGTATATACCATATATACTATATATTCCCAAACAAAATCTGCAGCTAAAGTAGTTTTTTCGGCTACTTTCTGCCTGCTTAGCATAGAAATTGCATGTTAAACTTGCAAGCTTATTGCTGAGCTGTTGCTACATTTAACTCCATATAACAATGCATCAGTTGGATATAACCGATTAATAGTGATGACATGATATATAAATAATCATTATATATATATAAAATTTAACAAATTTGATCAAAGATCAACAAATGCAGCATGTTTCTTAGGGTAAAGGCAAAATCTTTATTAGAAAATTTTAAATTGATTTTTAGCATGAGAAAACTTTGCTTTTAAGCCAAAAATATGATAAAAATTATTAACAATAATATTATATTTGTTATAAATAAGTATATTAAGTAAATTTGAATCATTTTGAATCATTGTATACTATAGCTGCCATATGATAATCGCAGTTCCAGTTGCTACACATAAAATTTCTCAATTTTTTTAGGTTTTGCATGAAAAAACTTTGAATTGTAGCAAAAACAGTCGGAAAAGTATTAATAAACTTTTTATATTTTTTAAATATAAACTAATTACAGTTAATCTGATGCATATTGAAGTATTATGACACAAATTTACTATATAATAATAATTGAAAGCCATTGCCCCAAGCAAAAATTGCTACAAAATTTGTTGATGTTGATTGTTGATAAATAAGTTAAAGGTTGGAGAGAGGCAAGAAAATAGAGAAGAAACAGTTAAATTTATATATAAAAAAGTGTTTTATATACTGTTATGAGAACAACCATAAGAGCATTAGAGTTTCGGTTTTCTTTAAAATTGTTTTCAATTTGTTTTTTATTTAGAAAAGTTGAGGGAAAAAGCAGCAGCAACTTGCAAGTTGCCAGGCCATAAAGTTCATTAGAAAAGGATATACCCATTGTCTTGAATGAATAGAAATATATATAAGCGTATATATAAATATATATAGTACACTACAGGAAGAGACATAAACATAATAATATCATATGAAAATCAAACGATAAAAACAGCAAAAAAAAAGTAGCAACAAAACTGAAAAGTTTTCGCTGCAAGAAATTTTAATACCCACGCAATATTGCTAATGCTCTATGGAAAACTGATATTATATATATATAAGTTATAATATATATATAATATTTATGCAATTTAGCTTTATTATATTACAAGTAACAATACTTAGCTATAAAATATCGATTATAGAAAATATCGCACGAGATCTTGCAACCCTTTGTTTGTAGAAAGAATAATATTGAACGTTTATCAACACTGTCTGTAGAGTTGACAGTTAATATTTTAGTGAGCCCGAAACATTCATAGGGTTAATCAGAGAGAGAGAGTTTTAGTCTGACAAAAAAGCTTAGTAAATAATTATTTAAAAATATTTTAATTTTATTTTTCTTAGAAACAAGAGAAAAATCTAGCATAGCGTGAAAAAAGTTAGAGTATGTCGACGAAGAGGAAAGTGAAAGTTCGAGAGCTTCGCAGTCCCGTAACAATATTACAATTGCCGCACGAAGAGCTACAACAGCAGCAGCAACAGCGACAGCGACAGCAACAGCAACAGCACCATGAACATGAGCAGTATTCAAATCCGCATCATCTGCTGCAGCAACATCAGCTGCTGATAAACGATGAGCCACATGGCGGGCCCGATAACGAAATGCAATTGGAATTTTTACAGTTTCTAAAATCATTGGACGATGTGCCACGGGACATAGGCAATATGAGCACTGATGGGGACAACGATACTGCATCGATTGGGGCACAATCCATTAAGAGTGAGTTTGACCCTCATACAACAGAGTTGCAAGAGCAGCTAGAGCTGCATCAGCAGCAGTTGCAACAGCAGCTACACCAACAGTTTCTGCAGCAGCAGCAGGAACAACAGGAACAGCAGCAGCTTGAGCTGAAGCAAGAACAAGAGGAGCTAGAACAGCTGGAAGAGCAACAACGACTACGGCAACAGGAGCAGCAGCAAATGCAACATCAGCAACAGCAGCAACAGCAACAGCAGCAGCAGGAACAGCAGGAACAGCAGCAAGAACAAGAAGAGGAAAAATATGATATACAGCAGCAAGAAGAATTTATTGAAGAACAGCCTGAAACTGATGCAACCACTGGCAACAATAATGTGGAAATCTTCGATATATCCCTATATTCCCGAATCGATCTACAGAAGCATTATAGCACGCTGGTACATCAGAATTTCATACATAAACTATATATATCGGCGAGCAGTGCTTATGTGAAGTTTCTGAATTGGTCAGTGGATGGTGAGCTGCTGCAGCTGGACTACTTGGGGCTGCAGGAGCATCTGGGTAGCTATCACAGCATGTTCAAGAGTCGCAGCGTGCAACAGTTTGCACAGCAGCTGCTGCAGGTGGGCTTTGAGCGTGTGCAACAGGTGACGGAGGAAGAGGACAAGCCGCAATTATACTTTAAGCATGTTTACTTTAAGGCCAATGAACCGGATCAATTGGAGCTGATAGCAACGCCAGAGTTTGAGCAGCCTGAGCCAAAGGCAAGTGGAGGACGTGGTGGAAAGGGGCATAGACATAGGGGCGGCATTGTGTTGCACAATGGCAAGGATTTGTGCTCGATGTCGCAGCATACGTATACGCCGTTGCAACTGGCACGTGCACGCTTCCACATGCTGCTGAACTATCACAATGATGTACGATTGCTGCCGGAACGGGATGTCACTGCAGAGCAGCTGCAGCCACGTCGTGGACGCAGCTCCAACACTCGACCAGCAACGCAGCAATTGACGCATAGTTTGGCCGCGAAGCATGTGAATCCTAGGGATTCGGTGCTGCAGTTTGAGTCGGGACATATACCGGATTATGCTGGATTCTATGGCCGTGTGGAGCCGACACTGGTGCATGAGTTCTTTGCCGAGTATCTTCCACGTTATGGTCCCAGAACCTGCGGCTACAAGGATGTCGTTGTCGATGGCAGCAAGGCCAATACATTTCAACAGAATCTACCCATTGGCATGGGCTACTCCGAGGATGATGAAGAGACAGAAGAACATGAAGCTGGCCAGCCACACACCTCAGCTGCTGCTGCCGCCGCCGCTGCAGCAGCAGCGCGTACTCTAAACGAAACGCAGCTCAACAACTTGAGCAACAATTTGACGCAAGTAGAGGACATTGAGTTGGAGCATGTGATGCAAGAATTATGTGGCGTTGGTGCCGAAAGTGTGGAGGATATAACCAAGACTGATCTGACACCTGTTAAGCCCAAATTCCGGAAAAAGAGAATCAAAAAAGCTGAAACTATAGAGATCGAAGTGAAGACTGATGCGGCATTAGTTATCAAAGAGCCTGCTGCAGAGGAGTTGCTGCAAGTACCAATTGTGGCAGTTAGCAAGGATGAGCCGAAGCCGGCGAAAACAACGCAGCGACAACCGAGACAACCGAAGCAACCCAGGCAGCAAAAACAGCAGCAACAGCAGCAGCAGCAACAGCAGAAGCAGCCCCAGAAGCAGCCGCAATATGTTGAAGAAGAGGCTGATGTACGTGAGGTACGTGATGTACAAACTCGCATCAGAGGCAGCAACAAAAATACCAAAGAGGAAACTGAAGAAAAGTCTGTGGTAAAGCGACGTCGCTATGACTTGCGCAATTCAAAGGCAAAGCGAACGCGTTAAGGATAACATAGAGATCATATATATATATATATATATATATATATGTATATATATATGATCTCTATGTTATCCAATCAATCTATATATATATATATATATATATACTGAAACTGGCAATCCGATCGAACAGATCAAAATCCTTTGCCCAAGTTCCTTTTATCCTTTTATTTTTTGTGATAATCAACAGTTGTGATATACTTGAAG
This sequence comes from Zygothrica quintamaculata, assembly GCA_037044455.1. NCBI lineage: Eukaryota > Metazoa > Arthropoda > Insecta > Diptera > Drosophilidae > Zygothrica > Zygothrica quintamaculata. Next base: position 126,928 of record JBAMBS010001781.1, read on the forward strand.
AATGCACTTAAAAGGCATTTTAAAAATAGAAAAAATATATTTAAACAGAGAAGAGAAAATAGAAGAAAAGAGAAAAGGCTGAAGGAAAAATCCCAAAAGAAAACAAAAGACTAAATTAAAAAACAACGAAAAAAATATAAAAACTGTTTTTATTGCTTCTAGAAAAAGCTTGAAAAATGATTCAAGATTTACCTGCAAGTTGCAAGTGGTAGATAGATACAAAATGTGGCATTAAGTGCAACATTGTGGCAACAACTTGTTGCCTCAACTAGAATTTCAACTAAAACAAAACTATACACATTTGATTCACATTGATTCACATGCATTCATTAGGCATTCAAATTGCTATTCATAAGGCAAAGCACTTAAAACATTTAACAGCTAATCAGTACTCATAAGCATTGGCAAGAGGTTGGCACAATGGGGAGTGTGGGGGTTTGGGCCAGTGGCAAGTTACGCCCAGTCCAAGCTGAAGACTGTAATTGTATCTGAGCGAAAAGATCTTTTGCGTTTAACGCCCACAGTGAGGCAATAAGACGGGGGCACAATCAGTGCGATGTTTACAAGTTTTATGAGCCACAAAAATCACAAGACAAAAATCAACAACAACAGCAGCAACAGCAGTGGCAGAGGCAGAGGCAGCAGCGAGTGGCACTAACAAATGTTGGGGCAAGCTAACCAAAAAGTGAGATTTGAATCTTGAAGGGCAGCAGAGCAGCTCTCCGGATTGGGTTGCCTTTTGGCTTCGATTACGAATTTCGCAAGAGAGAAGCAAAAAATTTTATTTTTATGCCACTTGCAAGCGGCAGGCCGGGGGTAAAGGCAACTTCACAGCGTGAGGCAAGACACGATTTTTATCGTCTTTAATTTGGTTTTTATTTGATATCATATTTCAGGGCAATGTTTAAGCGAATCCCAAACAAAACAAAAGCAAGTGGCATTTCTTCTTTTTTGGGACCATGTTCTGGAAGAGAATCTTCTCTTCTTCTGTCTCCTTTTTGGGGCTGTTTTGGGAGTCGACGAGGAGACGTCATAATGTCATAAAAATGTCACATACTTTTAATAACTTTATGACAGCTACAAAATCATAAACAAAATGCTCTGACAGCGACATACATAACACACACACACACACCCAGAGGTGTGGAAGGAGTGGGGGGGTTTCATCATTTGGAAGTCAAAACATAATGAGATGTGTCATGTTTTACTTCCCAGAAAATTGAGTAGCTTTGAATCATTGGACATCATTGAAGAGACACCGAAATTATGTATCTGACATATGACTAAATAGATTTTGAGGTTATGTCAAGTTGTAGTTTAAACTAAAAGATACAAAATTATAATTTGATCGAGATACTTTTCGGTTGGCAGATACTTTTATGCCTGTAACTGAAACTTATATGGAAACTTTTTTAGAACAGCAAACCACAATTTATACTCCCCTCTCTCTCTTCCACACACACACACACACACACACACATACACACACACACACCCATGCCAGCAACCTCAGTTTCAATTTCAGCACATAAATTCGCCTTGCGACAAAACGCAGTTTTAAATTAAAAAAAAAAAAGTTTTTTTTCTGCTGTTTTTTACTCAACTCGAAATGAAGGCGACTCGTCGCATAATAATGAACCAACGCACACAACAAAAAGAGATGGCTATAGGGAGTGAAAGAGAGAGAGCAGTTGAGTTATTAAATGCCAAGTTATTTGTCGTTTAGCTGGAAGTCCATGCAGGCCGGCAGTACTTCAACTTTAAGACAAGACTCTGAGACTGCTTTATGACTTTGAGTAGGAAATCTTTATGAACCCAAAATGTAGAGAGAGCGGGGAGCATAACGAAAGAGAGGTGGAAAAGTAAGAAAAGAAGTGAGACAAATTTATTGCCAATATATGAATGTGGTTATTGTGTGTGCATGTGTGAGTGTTGTGTGTGTTATTTTAATATGAAGTCGTAAACATTTTTAATGATTCAAAGCGATTGTAAAACTATTTGCATTTTCTTTCTCTCTCTCTCTCTCTCTCTCTCTTACATCCACTTACGATATTTCTATTTGAGCTGCAGATAGAGCTTAGGATTGGGATTTGAGATTTAAGATTGGAGGCGTGATCCAGAGGCTTGTTAATTGTTGTTTCTCTCCTGATGGGAAACAGTTTCATTGCAATACGGCTAGCAGCTAATCTGGCAGCAGGTGAAGGTTAATGCAGCAGAACCGCAACTTTCTAATGAACATTTACAGCTGCTGCATTGGATATCCTATTCTATACGATATAGAAATATTCTGGTAGTAAATCAATATATATCGTAAAATGGATATAAATCAAAATATAACTAAAATTTGTTTCTATTCCAGTAGTTCTTGTTCGTTAGTAAGGCGAAAATAGCAATACGATATTCAAATATCGTAAAGAAATGTTATACGATATTCCGAATATCGTAGAAAAAAGATAATTTCGTTTTCTACACTTGTAGTGTAAAGTAAGTCTAAAAACTAGGTATACGATATTCATAATATCGTAAAAGAGACTTACGATATTCGGAAAATTTGCAGGACTACGACATTTCGTATATAAATTTCTCTGATTTTTTCACTTTCAATGCAAAATAATGTAATATAAAAACGATATTCCAAATATCGTAAAAAAGTTCTTCCATTTTTGTACTTTTAGTGCCTTTTTTCTTTCGCTAGCAAAAGAAGTAAAGAATACGATATTCGGAATCTCATATGTGCCACAAATATATACTATATGAATTCCCTGATTTATATATATAGTACAGAAAGTTATGCTTATCGCAATTGTGTTGCAACTTTAAAACTCACTTGCCACAAATATTTTAAGCAATTTATCTGGAAATGAATGAAAAACTTTCTCCTGCACCTGTGTGTCTACGCGTGTCCTTGTGCTTTGTAGTTTATTCTCTGTATATTTTTTTGTTTAGGGGGGGACTTTATGATTGCACAAATGCAAAATAGAAAATGGGAAAATTGGGGAAATGGAGGTAAAATGGAAAATGTATAACAGAACTCAATTGGACCAAAAATATTTCGTACTGCGGCGGCAGTTGAAAATCTAACAAATTGGGATTTATTTCTATATAAAGAGAAAGAGTGAGACAATGATGATGATGATGATGATGATAGAGATGATGATGAAGATGATTATGATGCTAGTTGCTAGTTGGTGTGTGTGTGTGTGTTGTCCTGCATCAGGTCCTGCAGCTCGTCCCTGGCCTCATTTCTGTGCAAGAAAGTTGCACGAAAACTAAGCAAAGTTCCAAATTGGAGTCGGAGATGCTTTTACCTTCAGTTGCAACTGCAACAACAGCAGCAGAGGCAGAGGCAGAGACAGAGGCAGAAGCAGCAGAGACAGCAGAAGCTGAAGCTAACCCACTTTCAAATTGCTTTTTTATTTGCCAATGGATATGGATATGGATATGGTTTACACTCATATAACTATGGATATAAATTTCTATATATGTGTGCGAGTGTGTGTGTGCGTATGTTTGCGTGTGTGTGTGTGTGTAGTGGGAATAAATGACACGCAAATTGAGTTAAAGTAGTTTATGTAGAATTTACTAATATTTTCAAATGCAACAAGGCAAAAGTTTGGCATTGCCTTTGGGGGCTTTAGTATTGCACTGGACCAAGTTTGATAGATGAGCTGGAGTAGAGACTTGGTCAGGATATAAAAGTTAACCAGCAATTAGCTTGAGCTAGTTGTTATCCTCTGCCGGATATGGCATACAATCGCAGGCTTGTGGTGTGTTTGCTTCTATCCATGGCAAATATTGATTCACTCGGGTATAGACGCCAGGTGAGTTGGGTCTAGCACAGCCTGTCCCCCAGGAAACAATTCCAGCTAGCTGATATTGCTGGGGATCCTCATCGAAGATTACATGTAGTGGACCGCCGCTATCACCACTGCAGGCATCCTTTAGACCCACACCTAGATAGCCAGCACAGAGCATATTGTCGGTGATCAGGGCAGGACTGTAGCTAGAGTTGCGGCATTCCGCTTGGCTTAGGACTAGCACATCGACCTCCTATTGAGTGCACAAAAAGATGGGGAAAGGGTTAATGGACCAGCAGGGATACTTGAGGCAACGGAAGCAGGAGAAACCAAAAAGAGAAGAGCCATTTAAGAGGTTGTAGAAGAAAGCACAATGGGGAAAGCTACGACACTCCGATCGGAATAAATTTCCTACAGAGCGACAGGAAAGGGTTAGCTTAAAGAATGCCAGAGAAAGTAGAGGGAAAGTGTTAAATACCAGGGTGACAGACAAGATAGAGGCATAGAAAATAACGAATAGGAAAACGAGTCAAAGCAATTACAGCAACAAAGAAGGGAAAATGGGAAAATGCTTCGGGGAAAGTCAACCTGGAAGAAGGGAGAAGCATCTTACTCATAAATTAAAGAGAAAAGAGGTAAATTTAACGATAACTCCCATAGAAAGCGATAAAGAACAACAGTAGGGTATAGTAAAAGATAGGGTAAAGGACATTTTCAAGCGTATGACTCCGGGACTCTAATGATTATTTACAGTATTTAAATATTAGAGCGAATAGACGAATAAGTTTGATAGACGAAATAGTTTGCCCACTGAAGATCCCAAAAATTACCTGCAGAATATCTGTAGCAAATCCTCCCTCACGCTCTGCCCCCCAACCAGTGACAATGGCCAACTCGCCATCGAAACTGGAGCCAAAAGTCGGCACACAAATGGGTCTAATGTTTCCCTCGAAGCTCATAGGTTGATCGAGTGTTATGAGTGCAATATCATTATCAAAGCTACGTGAATTATAAAGCTCATGAATCTTCACATGGTTGACTTGACGTTGCACCACCAGTGGATCAGCATCACTGCGATTATGCTCCAGGAAGCGTACAGTAATCAGTTCGGGCGGTACACCCTCAAAGCAATGCGCAGCTGTGAGCACATGGAGATCATTGATCAACGAACCAGCACAGTAGAAGCGTCCCAGTATCAAGAGCACTACCAACCAGGGATACTGATGACGACGTGTCTCCTGTCCGCCAACGATCTTATGCAGCGTATTAATTAATCCACAGCGGCAAGTGATGCATTGCCTATTGCCAAATGGTGGCAACGCTGTTGTTGTGGGACTTTCAATTATGCTGGTTGTTGTTGCAGTTGTTGTTGTAATTGTTGTTGTAGTTGTCAAGGTAGTAGTTGCAGGAGGTGCTGGGGTTGTTGTCGGATTTGGCCAGATTATCGTTAGTAACCACTCAAGGAAACCACCTTGTCGTTCTCCTATGTAGATATGTGCCACTGGCTGCAATGTTGCAGCATGCAGACTTGCAACTGCCACTGCCACTGCCACAAGGCAGAGTAGCTGCAATCTCATCTTTGTTGCACTCAAAATGAAACTAAACTTGGCTAAGAGCTAAACTAGCTGATGGGATTACTTGCCGGAAACAGAAGACTTGATTAAATCCTGTTTCTTCATCTCAGTTTCTCTTTCTATTTCTCTTTTTCTTTATCGTTTTCCTCTTCTATTTTGGTATGAATTAACCTGTCGACCCATAACACAACACAACACAACACAACACAAAGACAAACAGAGAGCAAAGCAGCTGCAAACTTTTCACTTTTCCAAACCATTTTCCACACTGTCAAGCAAATGAATTCATGAAATGTTTGCACTAAAAACTTCAAACATTTTCCCAGGCCAAAGGCTAACACTAACACATTAGCCCAGAATCATCGAAGAGTTTTTCTATAGAAATTCGATTTGGCTTAAAGTTCTTTGCTGTTACTACCAAAATCTGGCAATAATTAACTTGAATATGGCTCTATTCTCTCTCAGTCAAATTATGTAAATGTTTGGCTTAGGCCAAGCCGTAACCCTCACCCCTCCCCCCTTTGCTACATATGAGTAGTTGCCAGTTGTCATTTAGGCCTTTGTAAGCTGGCACAATAATCTTGGTAATAGGCTTAGCATGATATATTGATGCTTAATAGCTGCTTACTGCTGCCAAATAGAGCTTGAAGAATTTTGTTGTTTTCTATTCGAGGGGTTGGGCATGGCATGGTGAGGGAAGGGGGTTAAGCTTTGTGTCTTAATGAGAGAGTTTTGGCCTAAAAATTAGTAACAGAATTTAAATAATAATTCCTTGACTAAGCCCTATATATATACATAGAGATAGAGAGAATGGAATTTCTGATTTAAGCCCAGTTAGTTGAGGGTGTAGACTAATTGAAATTGAATAGAAGAAAGTGCAGGGAAAGGGGTTGGGAAAGTAAATTGAATAAAGCTCTATATATGTTGCTGGCAGAGCTATTCAAGCTTGACATGCCTTCAATTGTGCTGCCACGCCCACCTAACGGCACAACGTAAGTTACGCTTTGACGCCCAAACTGTAACGCTACTCACTGTAACCTTTCCGGAAGGTTTAGCCCCCGTTGTAGCTTCTACATTTTTATTACAATTTAATGAGCCGCATTGCTGCATTGTGTGTGAGGAGAGAGAGAGGGAGGAGGGAGTTCGCTGGAGTAATAAAAATGCATCGCAGTAGTCCGTAAATTGTCCAATTATATAACAAAAAAAAGTTAAGCTGCTCCCAATGTTGCGTAGGTTGGCCCACAGGTAGCTTGGAGCCACATGTATCTGTCGCCAACGCTGTCATTTTTAATATTATTTCTTCTCTTTTTTCTTTATTTCTTTCTTTTCTTTTTACTCTTAATTGATATTTATGGAAATGGATGTTGTTTGAAAGTGGAGCAGAGCGAAGTTTGTTAAGATTTACATGTGGCAACTTGAACCTTGGACAGCTCATTAAGTTTAGCCTACTAAATCGAAAGAGATGTCTTATAACTTGCACACACACACACACAAACACACACTCACACACACATACAAAGAGCAGCACAGCTTAGCTACTGCACTGCGGTTGCCCAGCAACAGTAACTTGGCCAACTGCACAAGAACTTGGCCAGTGCAGAAAGTAATCCAAATCCCCAGTTGCCACAATGAGTTTTGCACTTGACCAAGAATTATTACTTAATTGCAGAAATCTAATAAACTTCAAGAAGGAAAAAGAACTTTGTTGCTGCTTCTTCTTCTACTAATCCTGCTTCACAATATGTGGCTAAAACAATAAACTTTTTTTGGGTCAAGTAAAAACCTTAAATTCTCAAGAGAAAACTAAGAAAATTTATACATATAGAACATGTGTGTAACATATTGAAAATGTGATAAGAAAATGCATACACACATATATATATGTATATATATATATTTATGTAAATATGTACTAATAGTTAATACAGTTATAAAAGATATATACAATCGATTCCTCATACAACAAAAGTACTACAAATTGCTTCAAATATTCTAGCTTCATATCTCTCCCCTTTCATGTATAAAACGAAGCAACATCTAAACCATAAGTTATATATATTCTTGTACAGCATTTATCGTTCTGAATTTATGTGTAAGTATAGCTCATGTTACTATGTGTATTTTGGTATACTTTAGTTTATTACATGATGTAATTATGCGATGTACAAGCTGTCCCTGTGAAGAAGTTGTATGAAAGACTTCACTTTATCATTAAGGTTACTCGTTGAGAGATCTTAGGTTCGAAACCCAGGCCAGACTGCACTGTATCTAGCTTTTTGGAGACAATAGCTTATAATAAGACTAATTTAACTGAGGTTTCTAGCGTAAAGCTGCATCTAATGTCTCCAAAGTAAGACCCCACTTTTGCTGACTTTTTCTTCTTGCACCAAACCCCTATGAAATTGCATGGCTTTTATCCTACATCACAGCAATATACTACATCAATACGTCTTATATCTACTACTAGACTACCTACTGTCTTATACTACTAGACTTATACCTTCTTGCTGTTATTACAACATTTTTTGTGTCTTGCCTGCAAATAGGCAGCAATTGCGAGCAAGTTGCAGTCATTTTATGGCATGCAAGAAACATTATTGAGCTACAATTGTAAGCCTACTGATTGATGCAATCAATTTTAAATAACTAAGCAATTACTATATATATATACTCTATATATATGCACCATATCTATACTACTGATCTGTATCTATTGCATACGCATATTTTGCAGTGATTCCTGGAAGAATTTCACATAAAAAAGAGGCAACTTCATTTGCATCTGATTAACTTGAACCTGTTGCAGTTTCTATAGTTTCTGCTGCTTTATATTAACTGTTTTTACATATATAAACAGTCGATAACTGTTGATGCTGCTAATGAAAAGACTTAAGAATCTTCTGTACTGCACTATCATACTATATATACAAAAAGAGGAAAAACCTTTACTTATAGCACACATAATATCAAAGGTAAAAGAAAACATATATATAAATATATATATATATATATGAAAAAGTTGTAAAAAATAAATATAAAAGTTGAATTGCCTTTTTTAATAGTATGTTTTTATATGTATATATGTGTGTGTGTATATATATATATAGATGAGAAGTACCTGTGCTGTGGAGTACGCGGTCTCTTTAGCCTCTTTCCTACTGCAGCAAAGTTGGTTCGGTTGTTAAACATGCGCTCGGGCTGCCTGTTGGCTTCTTTATCTTGACAGCATCGGGCTTTAAAATACAAGTATAAATACTACGGGCTACAAATGTACAAACATTCCGACAGTAACCCAGCTTCCCGCCTTCACTTCATGTGCCCTCTTGCCCTGGTAGTGTTTTGCCAATGAACGTCAAAGAGCACATGGGTATGGCTAAAAGGAACACGAAAGGGGATGAGATTGTGGCAATGCGACGCACAATTGCAAAAGCGGCAACAACTTTTAATTAAAAGCAACATTTTCACAGGCCACAGCAACAAGCTTATTAACAGTTACTTTTTGCAGCGTAAATCTCAGTCAGTATCTATATATATATATGTGTGTATGTGTGTGTGTGTGTGTGTGCTTGTGTCTGGCATTTAGCCACAGCAAAAGCTGTCAATTGATAAACAAGTCAACTGTCACTTAAGCTCGCATTGATAGCTGCTTATCGAAGCGAATGCAACCAACGCTAATCAGGCTCTCAGTGTCCACAGGTCTGTGATGTCCATGCTGGACCTCCAGATCTGTGTCCTGCTGCCTTCGTTGTTGCTGCTGCTGCTGCTGCGATTTCAAGCAAAGCGATAAGGCAGCGACACATGTCACAAGTTGTATTCTCTTCTTCTTCTTCTTCATCTTCTTTTATTTATTCCTCTTCTCCTTTTTGCCTTGCTTTAAATTCAATAATATATATATATTTTTTTTTTATAACTATTTTTTAATCAAAAGTGAAAATTAAACGCGGCTAATGAAGATTTTAATTGCGTGCCACAAAAATCTTGTTGCATGTGGGCAGCTTCATTTAAACTCATACACTATATATGTATATGTATTTGTATATGTTCGTACATGTCCATAGATGTTTAGACATGACTGTGTTAGAAGCTAACTACATGACCAGCGTTTGTTGCGGCCGCGTTTGACACGCAACCAACGCGTCGCATTGCGTCGCTTCGCCCATTCAAAAATCAACTTTTACTCCTAAATTCCCCCATTTTTTTTTTTTTTTTGTTGTAGCCTTATTCAAATAGTTAGTTAGCCAGTTAGTTACTAGTTTTTGATAAAGTAAGCTGCTTAGGTTTTCAGGTAACTGACGACTGTCTTCTGATTGGCCGCATTTGCATTTCGACGTTTATGACAGTCACACATATACACACATGCACACACAAACACACATAAATACATTTGATGTGGGTTTTACAGACAGACAAAACTGATTTGCCGCTTAGCCTATGAAATATTTAACGGGTTGGGCTTATTGGGAATTTGAAAGTACATTTTCAAACACTAATTGCTTCAAATGATATTATTAGTATTCATATTTAAACTCACACAGGAAACAGTTTTTTGATTTAATTGATAGTTGAAAATAACACAAAACTGAAAGAATCGAATTTAAACACGTGCTTCAAGAGCTTTAAACGAAAGACTAAGCTAGGCAAACTAACCAAAGGCTGCATAAGGCAATCGTTATATATATATGCATATAAACACACATGCATATAAATATATAACATAGAAACTGTCAAAATTAAAAGAGCATAAAATTTACGCACTGAAAAAAAAACCAACTAAGTTATATATCAATCATTGCCTCCACAGGGCGAAATCAATACGCAACTTTTTCAGTGCAGATACTGAGGATTAGCAGCGCAAAAACAAAGCTTGTGAATGTGCAGTGCTTCTTCTTACTGCTGAGCGCGAGAGCATCGGCTGAGAATGAAGATAAGCAGCAAGCCATGCATAGCTTTGTTATTGTTGTGTGCAGCAGGTAGGGCAGCATTGATAGCCTTTGTCTTTGCGTTGAGTTCAAAGTATTTGACTTCAGTTTAGAAGCAATTCGAAGAATACATGCAAAATTTTGACAGTGGGCGTAATTAATGTTAAATCTTATCAATTATTATAACTGTAGGTAAATATTTTTTAATGCATTAATTAATGAATTGATTGTTAATTTAAATAGCTATGTTTTGAGATTAATTACAGAAGATTTATATATAAAAGTTGAACTAATTACCCTAAAAGCCACTTTTAAATTCTCTTTGGCATGTACAAAGTAAAAGTGTTCAATGCTTTTGCTAAAGAAAAGTAGAAAAAAAATAAGAAGAAAATGTGAAAAATGTCACGCTTCATTTGTGTAACCCGTTCAAACGGACACCTGGTTGAAGCCAAGTGAAAAGAACTGTCAACAGAATGAAATACAAAGGAAATAGATAGTGAATATAGCTAAAGAGTGTGGGTGTACGGGTGTACGGGTGTGCGGGTGTGTGTGTGTAGGCAAAGAACTAAAAATCAACATGGCACACAAATTCTATGATAGACATTGAAACAAATGAAAACGGACAGATCGATTAGGCATACAAATGTGCAATTAGCAGTGGAAATGGAATGTGGAAGTATAAAAGTCCTAGGTATCAAAGAGAACAGATAAGACTATATAAAATGTAAGAGAAAGAGATATGAGATTGACATCCGTTTGTTACCCTTTGCGCAATAAACCGTTACAAATAGCTGCACAAAAAGCTGAGAAGAGTAGGAGTAACCAGGGGGGGTGGTAAAGATAGAAAGAATGATGACAGCACAGGAAACGTTACAAAGAGCTAACGAGCCATACAAACGACACTTACATAGCTCAAGCAATAGAACTAAAGCGAATGAACAAAGAGATAGAGAGAGAGAGAGAGGGCGCGTGGGAGAGGGGTGAGGTATTGTTGAAGTGGCGCTTTATGCGCTGTAATTGAATTAAATTTTTAAGTAATTTCCACATGTATTTATATGGCCAGCGGCTACCACAAATTTCAATAATTACGAGCAGTTTTTAATTACGGCAACATTCTATGTATGCTTGTGGCTCTGAACAGATAAGGGGGCTAAGCAGAGGGGGACGGGGGGGGGGGGTAGGTTGGTTATATATAACAGTAGATATTTAATTATTATTTATGATTGTTTAGCATTTTTCTGAAATTGATTTATGTGGTTTTATCGTGCAACGATGGTCAGTTTATTAATTTGTTAAGTCTGCAGCGGTTGAGGTCTGCCCTCCCGCCTCTCTCATTCCCTCTCCTTACATTCGATCGCTGCAATAGCTGTGGGCCTGTCATGTCGTACAGCCATTACAATTACATATTAATTAATAACAATTTTTCGGGGTGTTAATGCGTGTTTAATAAAAGTTGTAATTAAAATTTTGATTGCCAACATAAATGGATATGTTTACCGTTATATTGTGTATACACATTATGTATGTTAATAGATCGTATATAGTTTAATAAACTGATATATAGATGATACTGAGATTTGCCTATAGTTCAACATAAATTCAAAATGTTGTCCGGTTTTCCTTTTCTTCTTTTCGTTGTGTTTAATTTTTGCAAAATATTCATCAAGTTGGCTAAAAAGAAACATAAATTCTTAGCCTCAATCAAAGCATTTCCTGCTTTCGCCAGGTTTTTGTTTTTCTTTTTCTTTTTTGTATGTTTTCAAGCGGGAAATATCCCCGCGCCTCCCTTAGAGAAGACAATGCAAACAACGAACTGAATGAGCAACGCCTGCGTGAAAAATGCAAATCAATTCAATTAAAACAACAAGAGCAACATGCAGCAATAGCAACAGCAACAGCAACAGCTACATGCAGCAAACATTAAGCAACAACAATGGTGGAGACGCATGCCTCAATGCCATAGCCGCAAGGTACAACCAGCAATGATGCAAACAGCAACAACATGAGGCAAGTTACAAGCAGCAACAACGCAACAAAAGTAAGCGCACCATAAAGATCCCGCGTAGAGCTGTTGTTCCTGACAACAGCTAAACAACAGGCACAGCAACAGCAACAACAGCAGCAACAACAACAACACACATGCCACAAAAGTGTTGCAGTTACAAGAATTTTAATCAAGCGTTTAACACTAAACGCGCCACAGCCTCGAAACGCCGCGCCGCAACATCGACTGCTGCGCAGACGCATAAACAATTTTTTCAATTGTTGTTGTTGTTGTTGTTGTTGTTGTTGCTGCTGTTGTTGTTGGTGTTGTTGTTGCTGTTGTTCTCTGACATCGTTGAGCCTTTATTGGGGCCTTTGTGTTGTTGCTTTTGTGTGTTGCATAAATTAACTTGCCGCTTGTCTAGGCTGCAGCAATGCTCCTCCTCTACTCGCAGCTCTCATCTCAGTCTGCGCCTGCGTGGCACGAACAAACCTGAAACTATTGCCCGGCAATACCCCTTTGCTGCAGCTCAACTGCTGCTTAACTGCTTTCTGGCTTTGGACAAATTTAAATTTGCATGACAGTCGCACATTGATCATGCGGCATTGCCGCATGCAGCATACAGCATTCAGCAAACTGGCCAATTGTAGACTGAATAGACTTCCTTGGGATATCCAACTGTGCAAAGTTGCAACGCATTTTCAATTAACCAAAACATGCCAGAGCCAAACTCGTATGACATTTCTTGCATCTTGTTGCATTTGAATGTTGCATTTTCCACACAGCTGACAGTCCACTTAAGGCGCCGCCATAAAAAAACAAAACAAACAAAACAAAAAATCCGCTCGAAAAACCCAATGAAAACCATTCAATAAATCACAACAAATTAACATAAATCTTGGCAGTCTGTCGACGCAACTGTTGTTGTTCGTAGTGGAAGTGGCACTGGTAGCTGCCACCCCCTGCCACACAGCCACAGCCACTGCCACAGCCACAGCTCTTATTGCTGCATCTGTTGATGATGATGATGTCGCTCATAAATCCTAAAAATTTTGACAAATGTACAAAAGCTTCCTCAAAATGGGCTATAAAATATTAAAAAAAAATATGAAAAAAAATACATAAAAATTGTTGTGTGTGTGTGTGTATAACACACTAATATACACGCACACACACACACACATAAAAGAGGCCAGCGAAAGGCCACAAAAAAATTTTTATTGCATATTCAAAACTCATAGAAAAAACTGAAATAGGAGACAAAGTATTGCCTATAAAATGTTTATAAAAACGAAGTGTGAATACACTTGAATAATGTTAATATAAACAGTTAAGATCTGTACTATATATATAGTAAGATATCTGAAAGATAAAGCTACTTTTTGTATATAAATAAGTTAAACAAAATCAATCAAAAACAAAAACTTGCAACAAACTGTTTAACTTAGTCCAACCATCCATTCCACACCATTCCCTATATACCCTACTCTGTCTATATATATATATCTGTCTCTCTTCGTCCTGCTCTTTGATTGTATTTGCCTTAGCTGGTGGCAAGTAAGTCTAACAAAGCAGTTGCAGGCTATATTCATGACACAAATGTATCTTTTAGAACGCAAAATGAGTGCCATAAATGTGTACAAAGACATTCACATATACATATACAAATCCACACACACACACACACACACATATATATATATATATTTATACATATATGGTAACCAGCTGATGGGCGTTTTGGCGTCTGTGTGGGTGTGGCACTGTATGTCTGCCCCAAAAGGGTACCGCATAACGCAACATGTCTGCAAAGTGTTAATGTGAATTTATGATGCATTACGCGATGTGCTCGCACTCCAAAGGGAGTTGCTGCTGTTGCTGCTGCTGCTGCTTTTGGGCAGAAGAAACACTTCAATTTGACTGCAAGAAGTAGCAAAAGAAGAAGAAGTCCATTTGCTGTCAACGAATCTTTGAAATTTCTTTTAGGAAGCGTAATGAAAAACAGATTTGAACAACTTTTTATGTTATATAATAAAAACTCTAGTGAAGCATCTAAAAACACTAAAAACAAATAAAATTTTCCTTCCGTTTTCTTTGGTAGTAAAATCAAAGTAAAGAGTGGCAAATGTCTTCAGCTAATTTTGTTTTTTTTTTTAATTTTTAAATTTTTAAAACAGTTTCTTTTAATAATTTTTATTATTACTATTTTTCAAATTAATTTTAAAGTTTCTTTCAAGATAATAATTTCAATTAATTTTTGTACACTTTTTGCGACAAATAAATAAAATCAATTTAATTTAATTTGCAAAAATATTTTTAAATATTATTTTTTATAAACAGATCAAATATTTTTATATAAGAATAAAATATAAAAATAATTAAAATATTAATTTTGGTATTCTATTCTTTTATTTATTTTTTTTATATAAAAAGTTATTATGATCAATTTTATTAGGGTTGAAGAAAAAAAAATAAATATATAAAAAATAATTTTTAAAAATATTTGAATTATTTTTTATATAAAATTAAATTATTTTTAAATATGCAAAAAATATTATATTAGTTATATTTTAATTTTTTATATAAATTGTATTTTTTTTTAATTATTAACAAAACACCTTTTACAGCTCACTTAGAGCTCACTATATTTCAGCTTTAACTTCTCAAATCTTAGCCCCAACTTATGAAAATTTATTCGAAAAAGAATATTAAATATTTAAAATACATTATAATAATATTTACAGTTATAAGCCTTAAGTTTCAGCCAAACATATTAATAAATTTCATTTCGGTTTTCCATATGAAAACCACATGAAGAACACAACAATTTCAATGACACTTTGTGGCCACCCACAAAACACTCACAACACTCACAGCACTCATAGCACTCATGGCACACATAGTAGTCAATTGATGAGTGCTTCAGCCCACACCCAGTTGACGCCCCCCATTTGACTTGACACGCCCATTGGTTAATTGAAACCGCGAGTAGATTTTTGGATTTCCAAATATGGCTGAAGTATTTATGGTTGCCATTAGGATAACAATGAAAAAGGAGTAGAAAATCTCTCGGGTAGGTAGCATGGAATACGTTGCAGAGGTTGAAGGGTACCTTAAATATGTGTTGCTACCATTTGTGGCAAACAATTTTGGTGCCACAATATGCATGACACATTACAAGTTAATTAAATTATGGTGACGCCTCAGCCAATGCCTTCAATAAACTTTCAATTAAAGAAAAACCTAAAAATAACAAAAAAAAAGGGGGAAACTGCAGCTGCAACAAGGGGGCATATACATATAGGGGCATGTATATATATATATATATATATTTGTGGCAAGGTAATCTCTTTGGGGAAATGAGCTCATATAAAAGCAATTTGCTTCACTTCACAATAAAATAGAAAGTAATTCCTGGAGTGCATTGTGGGCGGGGGAGGGGTTGGGTGGGGTCTAGTTTTAGGGCATCCTTTAGTGTTGACAGTTGCTGCATAATTTATGTAGTTGCTCAATTTTAGGTTGCCACTTCCCTTCCCTTTCCTATATATATATATATATATGTTGCATGACGAATTTCTAGGCGTTGCTTTGAAGTTAACCAAGTTTACTGCGGCGGCTGCTGCTGTTGGTGCCAAAAGTTCTCTTGACCAGTTTGCGCTTGCCACAAATTGCAATTTCAGTTGAGGTTGCATTTACGTGTGCAACTCGTAAATAAGCCACGTTAATTGCCATTTTGTTTTATTGTTGTACGTCGGACAGTTTTTATTGAGCTCGTTTTGTCGGCATTTTGAAATTTTAGTGCTCGCTTTTAA
This sequence comes from Zygothrica quintamaculata, assembly GCA_037044455.1. NCBI lineage: Eukaryota > Metazoa > Arthropoda > Insecta > Diptera > Drosophilidae > Zygothrica > Zygothrica quintamaculata. Next base: position 143,014 of record JBAMBS010001781.1, read on the forward strand.
CCAGGTTTTTTGGTTCGTAGCAACAACAGCAACATGTGCGTTAATGAGCCATAAAGGTGTGTGTGTGTGTGTGAGTGTAACAATACCTTCAGTCATAAAGGTGACTCATTTCAACATATTTTCAATAACTTTAGAAAGAAAACATCAAGGAAAAAATCAACTCCGACTTTAAGCACTCGCAATTGGCCCTTTATGTTGCAGTTTGTTGTATTTGTTTGTTGGCCAAAATCATGGGCATTTATCAAAATGCGCTAATGCGAAAGGTACAAATTGTGTTACCCGATTCCTATAGCATTTGGCCATAAAAATGAACCACGCCAACTAATCACGCAATAAATGAACGCACATCAATTCATAGACAGTCCAAAAGGAGAGAAGACTTGGTACCACTCTAGACCAGAATTCAAGCCATGGCTATAAGCGTAGCATCAAATGAGCCAAAGGCAAAAGCAAAGGCAATAAAATTTATGTTAAGTAGCTATGCCATAAATAGCCAGGGTCCAAATAGTATGGGCATGGCAGGCGACGCACTGATATGGAGGACGATGACAGCGGCGATGTTGAGTTGATACCACCATGTCTTGGCCTGGCCTTGACAAAAGGCAAAAGAAAAATCAAAACGTAAAGCAGGAGAAGTGGAAAAAGAGACAAAAAAAAAAACGAAAAAAAAAACGAAAATGTGAATCATGGAATGATAAATGTCAAAGCAAATGACATAAATAATCGAATCGAGCGCAAAGCAGTCAAGCATAAAAGCGTTGCCAAAGGCAATGAGAAAACAGGGAGAAAAAAAAAGTAGAAGTGCTGCCTGCTTTATGGCTATCACTAACAGCATCATCATCATCAACAAACAACAAAAACAACAACATCATTATTATTATGCTACAAGCTCATTATGAGCTAGAGCAGTTCAGTCTGTGGAAAAAATCCTTTCAACCAACTCCAAGTGTGGTCCAGCACGAGCCTTGCGACTTCAATTATTGATAGATTATTTACTGTCAGCCAAGCAATGACATTGCCCAATGCCCAATGGCCAATACCCATTGGCCAATATCCATTGGCAATGGTTATTGTGCCTGGCAGTTCCAGGAAACGAAGTCATCGCCGTCGTCATACGCCTCTCCATCAGCAACTTATTTGGCTCTGCCTGTGCTCTGAGCTACGCGACTTACATTAATCATCAACTGAGGCACTTCCCTACCCTCCCCTCTCCACCTCCCTTTGCCCTACTCCACCCACTCTATCCTTCACTCTGTACTGTGTATGTAATTTGTAGTACTTGAGCTCAGTTTCCATTATGGTAAAATCACTTCAAGATGCACAACTAAAATTTAAGCCATATACTTTTAGAGTTAACTGCTCAAAAGGGCTCACAAAATGGCTTTAATTATAATTAAGTCTTAATTATAATTAAGCTAAAATAACATAAGTTTAATTAACTTCAAATTCTCTTCAGTTTCTCATCAAGTTTTTTAAGCCAAAGTCACTTCTATTGCCACTTTCATATATCATCATGCATAACTTGCCACATGCATCAGCTGTGCGGCTGCCTATTGGCCATGTGGCAGGTATATATAGACTTTCAGTTACCTGTTTTTAGCCTGAGGGCTGCCAGCATACATACGGCTCATAGTTAATTGAAAATTATTTACCAGCAATTTAGCCAAAGGCAAACAACCGGGCCAACAGACAGGTGTGTATGTGAGTATGATTCCGAACCAGTTAAGAGCCATGATGATTCATGAGCATGCAAAATTGGTAAGAAAATGCTAGCCACAAACATAAAGTTACATATGCCACAAACCAGGTCAACTGCACGCATGTCAATCACTCAAATGCAGCATCCTTATTTCAACTTCTTTCCTTCTTTCTCTTCTTTCTACTTTGCTCAATCGTCAAGCATTGATTTCCTGGAAAAATTATTGATGAATGAGTTTTGCTTACAGAAATGGAAAGCAGGCAGAACAAATTTGCTGGCCAATAGCTGAAACTGATGACTTCATATATATATGTGTGTGTGTGTGTGTGTGTGTGTGTGTTGGTGCTTTAGGCAATTTAACAAAAGTTGCCATGTCAGGGCCAAAAGAAGAAGAGATCCTTAGCTTGTGGCCTCGTTTTACGATTTGAATTTGGTTTTCATTAATTTGAATCAGTTGCTGCCGTCAAATGCAAATGATGCACATAAGCTACATACACACGCACACACACATGCACACGCACATATACACACACAGCAGTTGCCACAAGTTGCACTGTCCAAAGCCACAAATCGATGCGTAATTAATTGATGCAGCCAACTTTCGCATGTTGCATGCAATTATAAATATTGCATTTGGCTCTGGACTTGGCTTAGAGTTAGACATCTTGCTTTCAGCAACCATTGCTAGTGTACACTCCATACGCACAACAGCAGCAATAGCAGCAGCAGCAGCAACCGCACCACATGTGGCACATGCTGCTCCATACCATTCCATTTCATTGGACTCCTCAGCTCATCCTGCGCATCTTTTCTGCCTGCCTGCCGCTGGGACTTGTTTTGATCGTTTCACATTTTGTGTTGGTGTGTGGGCTCATGGGCGTTACAGCAGCAGGGTGAGGAGGGGTGGGGTGCTGAGTGTATGTTATGGAAAATATATGGTCCGTTGATTACCGCTTGCTGTGATTTTTGATTATGCAGTTTCCGTTCATTTCATTTCGTTTCATTTACTTCTTTCTTCTACTTTGTTTCACATCTCTTTTTTCTGCTCTTCTTCTTTTTTGCATAATTTCAAGGACTTTGTTGCAGAGCGTAAAACATTTTTAAATATTGATTATTAGCTGCTGCTGCTGCTTCTTCTCCAATTCAACATTTAAGCCAATTGTTTTTTGGTCATTTCGAATTGAAACTTCCCTCTCTCTCTCTCTCTCTCTCTCTTTCTGACTGCTCTCTGCTGGATGACTTATCATTTGGCCAAAATAAGCATAATTCAGTAAAGGCTTTGTTAAACGTTTAAGCTGAAATAATAGGCTCAATTAAGCAAAGTAGACAGCTCAATAGGCCCGAAAGACATGATGCCAAGTCAGAATTTAGACAAAAGGCCAAAGCGTTTAGATAAATTACATGAAATGCTTTTAAGCAACAAGTTTCAAATACTTTGAATTTCAATAACAAAGAATTGAGAAAGAGAGAGAGAGAGAATGAGAATAATAGAGAGTGAAGGGAAGAGGGAGTGGTTGATATATCGATATCCAAACATAAACTTTATACAATGACATCATTTGGCAGCGGTGTCAACGCCGTTGGTTTGCCTAGAAAGAAAGAGAAAAGAAAAGGTCGCAGGCCAGCGAAAGATGAATGAGGGGAAAACAAAAAGAACAACAGGCTAAAAGCCTTATAGAGCCAATCAATTATGAGACAGCAAATCAGCTAAAAACGAAGAAAAAAAAAAGGTAGCTTAAAGTTCCACTCCTCCTCCCTCTCCCCTCAACAACTAAAGCAAACTCCTAACACTGTAAATTGTTGTATAAGTTCAATTTCAAAAATGTTTCTGTTTCTGTTGCTGTTTTGTTGTTGTTTTGTTGTTGTAATGGCAGCAACTTGTTTGTGCTTCTATTTTGATGTATTGCTGCAATTTGTTAGCCCAGTGAATGCTTTCGATGCGGGAAATAGCCTACACGCTGTGAGCGGATCGTACAAATTAATTAAATGCCTACATGTAGCGACCAATACATATACATATACATATATACATATAGGAATAAAAACAAAAACAAAAAATAGTAAGGTCCAAAGTGGATGGACCTAAGTTGAACCTACAAAAAACTAAAGAAGATCGACGGCGGAACGAACCTAAACACAATTTGATTGCTTTGCTTATTTCTACTGCTGTTTTTACGGTTCATTTACGCAGGGGGCAAGCAGACATGACCACTGCCACTGCCACTGCCTTTGCTACAACAAACGATACACAGACACAGTATCAGCATTAACCTCAGCAGCTGCTGCTGCTGTGGTACAAGTAGTATAATGAATAGTCCATGGACCGCATGTGGTTTTAGGGTGCCATCTTGTAGTGTTCGGAGTGTGTTTTGATACAAGATAAGCCTTTAAGTTGCCAATATTTAAATTATAATTAAAAATTTGACAAAGCAAATAAAAAGCAATGCAATTCAATTTACTTACAACTGTATACATAATATTACATATAATATTTTTAAGCTTTGGCTAATATTTTAGACGCCTCTGTAACAACGCAATGACTATTAAATTAACCTCAGTGTGATTGCTATGCATATTAAACAAGCAAATACGCACAATTATCAGCAAATAAATAGAGCGGAACAAATTCTTTCTACATTTCAATGTGTACACTGTACACTGAAAAAAAAATAAATAAATATGCTTTTACACATGTTATATATCAAACAGCGCAATGACAGCTTTAAATTAATGCTATATATTTGCCAGTGCAGAATTTTAGATATGAGCACAGCAAAAACTAATGAGAGCTTAACAGCGCAACAACAAAGCACATACATGGGTTATGCTTGTTGTTGCTGCTGAGCGCGAGGGCATCGGCAAAGAATTAAGATAAGAAAGAAGACATGCAAAGCTGTTGTTGGGAATTGCTGCTGTCGGGTGCAGCAGGTAGACGCGCTATGCTCGCCTTAACCACCAATGACTGACTTCAGTAGAGCAGCAACTACATAAACATATTCAAAATATGACTTGTCTGTTGTCTCAGTTGTGCTGTGGCTTGACCCAGTTAGATAAGCGTCTTTAGCAACATCTGTATTTGTATTTGTTCTAAATTAAAAGCGACTGATAATACTAATACTATGCTACACTAGCTAAATTAAGTTCATTTGTATGTAAATTTATGTGCTGAGTTTAAGCAATATATAGTTCAATGTACTGCTATATACAAAATTCAGTATAATACAAATATTTTTGTTTATGCATAAACACATATAAAATATACAACAGTTGATTAGTTAGTTTGCATTGCATAGAATGTTCTTGAGAACAACTTTGTGGGTGAGAACATATGTTGGAGAATTTAAAGTTCTATATCAAGGAGCGTCGGTGGTGTAATGGTCAGCATAGTTGCCTTCCAAGCAGTTGATCCGGGTTCGATTCCCGGCCGACGCACAAGTAATATTTTTTTAAATTTAAATATTTTTTTTTTTTGATATTTAATGCATATTAAGTCTCAATTAAAGGTAAATTTAAATATTTTTGGCAATAAATTGGAATATGTGCGTATAATTAATTTAGTTGCGCTTAATTAAACACAGCTTAAACATAGTTACCAGCAGCAGTGGTTAACTGATTCAATATGCATATTAGAGAGAGAGAGAGAGAGAGAGAGAGATGGAGAGAGTTGCAATTAAATTTCAATCGGTAAATATTTGAGGCAGACGAATCGTCTGTAAGTTCATACATATCTAATTATTGGTATAATAAATATTGAAATGTTGCATGAAATTTTTGCATGTCATCAAATATTTGCATTGAAAATTAAATTATGCTAGCCAAGCCCATTGGCCATGTGTAAATATTTAAGCCAATAAATATTGTTGAACATGAATGGAAGTATGATTTCCAGCTTACTTCAAGGTCATTGACATAACAAAATGGCGGCTACCAGCAGGCAGCAGCCAACAGTCAGCAGTCAGCAGTCAGCAGGCTCTTAACTAATTAGTATGCCGTTTGCATATGGCAAACGCTTTGTTTGCACTAATTTCCTATGCCTGAGAAGACGTTGAGAGGACAGTTGAGAGACAAGAGACAAGAGACAACTGACAACAGTTCTTAGCCAAGATTTGTTAAATATATAAAATGTTAGGTTAAAGTCTTATATTAAATATAAAAGGACAGTTTCCCCAATGTATGCGGCATACTAACATTTTCTTTGGGCTGTTGGCCAATTGGTTTTGGACTTAAATAACATACGCTAAGACAGCTCCTGCTGTGCTCATTTACTATTCATTTCGTTTTGCTCTACTGTCCTGGCCATGTGCATGTTCTGGCCCTAACTTATGTGTATTACTGCAAATATCAATTAATACACACAAAACGTGCGTGAAATATTTAAGATTTTTTCACGCAGCGCACAAGGAACAAGGCACAAGGCAAAATATGACTCTCTGGACACGCAATGACCTTGGATTATATAGAAGTTGAATCAGTATGGAATAGGGCTAAGATAAGCTGCAGACGGTCAACAGATAATTGATTTGCCTGGCGATTTATGCGTCTGCCTTGCCGAGGTCCTTTTTGGGGTCAGAGTCACGCACACAATTTGTGGGCAGCTCAAGTTGTTATCAAAATTGTTATTGTTATTGTTGTTGGTGCTGTTGTTGCTGTTGTTTTGGCTAAGTGTGAGTATGACATGTAACATGGCCAAGTGCAATATGTAAAGCATTTGCTTGACTGCATTTGTAATCACTTTGAGCGTCATTAAGTAAATTACAAGCTGCCAAAAGCAAGAGGCAGAGCAATGCTTAAGTTGTAGTTACATTTGTTACTCAAACAGTTAACAACATTTTGAGGCTTTGGTTAACCGCTTTAAATTTGCCACTAGTTAAGTTATTTATGTTAGTTCGACTATTTCATTTAATTCCACTTGCCACACACCCCTTAAATTAACTGCTTTAATATACTTTAACCCCTTCTCTCCACCTCTCAGTCTTGCCCAATTTTTGTTGCCCTTCAGGCAGTTTAAACCAATATTTGCTTTGGCTGCCACGCCTCAAAAGAGCAAAAATGAAACACTGCGTTTTACGTTTTTGGCATTTCAATGCGTGCCACGCCCCTAGCTGTTACCTCCTTAGCCCTCTCTCCACAGTTTGACCTCCCATTGACCCACAGCTGTTACCCCACAAGTTTGTTTATTTGTTTGCTGCTGGCCAGCTCCTTTTTTGGGGCTACTGTTTGCTTTTGGCTTGCATATTTATACCACATAAGGTACACACACACACATGTATACTCTCTCTCTCTCTCTCTCTCTCTTTGTTATATTTATTATGCTGCTGTTGCTTTACTTTTGCTACTCACTGTATATGGCATATTTTGTATGAAGCTTTTGTTGTTGCCACTTTTTGTTGTGTTATGTTTGCACTGCGGCATCTTCACAGCTGAGTGATTGCGGCTCAATATTTGTCTTTGTCGTTTTAGCCAGTTTGCCCTTATGAGTCCCCAATACACACACACACACACACACACACACACACACACACATACAGCTGCCCCTATGTTAAGCTCTCAAAACATATTTGTAATTGCAATTTGCCATGTGGTTTATGGCATCTTATGTGTGTGTCTGTGTGTGTGTTGCACAACAATAATCATACGATTTATATATAATATATATATATTTATAGTAAAAATATATATATATTTAAAAGGTTTTAAAAGGGTTTTTTAAAGCTTTAATCATAAGCTCTAATTCTAATCAATTAACTTTCTTTCACTTGGCGAGCAACTTCTTGCCGCTTGTTGCCTCATTGTTAGCTGCAACTAGTTGCAAGTTGCTGCAGACCACACGCAATTTAAGCTGCACATCAATTTCAATCCTTCAGATGCCATTTCCATTTCCATTTAACGTTTTTTTACTGCAAATTGCAGCAGCTGCTGCTGCTGTTACTCTCGAGCCAATAATAATGTCTCTGTTCTTGCAACTTGCAACTTGCAGCTACAACTTCTGCTCTGCACTTTAATTAAAATGAAATGAGACTCCTCACTATATTAGTAGCAGTTATTAGCAGTAGTTAGAGCTAGTTGAGATCGCTTTCAGTTTACCCCCTCACTTCCTCCCTTTGCTCTAAACAAAACGCATATCAATTACGCAAGCGATTAAGTCAAAACAAACTGCCAACTGATTGACCAATGCAGGCCAATGCCAATGCCAATTTCTACTACCAATTTTGGTTGAGAGACTTTAGATTGCATCTACTATGTGTCTACCATTTGGTCAGCATTATGGCCAACCTCATCATCATCATTATCATCATCTTCTTCTACTTCTACTTCTGCTGCTGCTGCTGTCCGTGCCATCATTAGAAAAATTGCTGTGCGGATTGCTTGCAACGTTACGCACACGAACTGTCAACTGGCTAATAGGCATAGTGGCAAGATAAAAACTGGTTAAGAAAATTGTTGCCTTGATTGCATGTGACCAACTCGCTGGCGACACGCGCAACACCAGCAACCAGCCAACACGGGGCCTTAATTTGGCTTAAATGTTTAACCAAATTGCAAACGCTGCAATCTGCGTGTGTGTGTGTGTGTGTGTGTGTGTGTTGTAGCGTGCGTGTTAATAATTTAACAATTTTCATGCAATTTAATTTCCGTTGTCAGCCACAAAATTTTAGGCTTAAAGTGAAAAGACAGTTTAGAGCGCCGTTTAATTGGCCCGAATGAAATTTTGGTAGAACATTTCCAGCTAAGCGTTAATTGCATTTTGTTGTAATATGTTTAAGCAAAGCCATTAACCGTTAGTTAAAATGACCGTTAGAAACACAAACAGAAGTGGAGGAGCGAAGGAAAAGGCGTTGAGAACGAGCGGGAGAGAGAGAGGGAAACACGAGAGAGAGAGAGAGAGAGAGAGAGAGAGAAAGTGCTGATTATCCTTGTTTTTGGCAGTGACTTTTGCTTCACGGAAGTTGCTTTAATAAAGTCCAATAAGAATAATACTTAGGAATGAATTCCAATAAGAATAGTGACTACGAATGAATGCGGTACTTGGAAATGAATTCCCAATAAGAAAAGTACGTACAGAACAAATGAATTCCAATAAGAAATAGCGACTCAAAGAAACTTATTCAATGCAATTGTCTTTGCTACTTTTGTGCCTAGCTGCAACAATGTGCAACATTTATCGGATTGTGGCAACAGGCAACAGGCAACAGGCAACACAGACAACATCTTCCACTGTTAACAGCAACAACAACAATAACAATAAGAGCGAGAGAGAAACCAGTCACCCACTTGGCCAACACATAAAGTCAAACAATTAATGGCTCGTTCGGCATTGGCGCATTGGCGGCATGCAACGTGGCAATGTGGCAGCTAACAAGCGGCAAGTACAACTATGTTGCCACCTTGATCCCAATCAACCTTTGGTGACACTGGCGACACTGGCCAACGACGGCATCCTTAGGCTTTAACCAAAATGTGCCATCTTAACATGGCCAATAGCAATAGTTGCGCCTCAACTTCAATTAATTAAGCCAGAAGAAGATGCCATAGGCAATTTCAAGTTGTTTGCAGCTGCAACAAAACGTTGCACACAACAAAATTGCTGCAAGCTGCACTGCCACATTTGAGCCACATTCTAATTCTATTAGCCAAAAAGCACCGCAAGCCAATTATGCTGCATGATGTGAAAATACTGGCTAAAACGTTATAAACTTAATGCCATTGCAACGGCGTATTGGTAACAAGAGAGTTGGCCAAGAGCAACATTAAACTGTAACCAACTAATATACTGACCAGAGCACGTTCCCACCCCCCGCCCCCCCCTTCACCCTGTGTGTCATGCTAGCTATGCCAGCCCCCTGGAGATAGCGCTAGAACAGCGTATTAAAAGTTTAGCTTAAATAAATATAAAGTCGAAAAATGTTCTAATAATAAATGATAGACTAGAAAATACCCTATAAAATGTATAGAAAAGTTCATACAACTTTTGTTAATTAAACAAAAATTTATATTAAATTAAACTTTATTTAAATTTAATTTAGTTTCTATTAGCAAGTTGTGTATACCCTTGCTTCCAATTTTACAGGGTATACAAAAGTTACAGCACAAAAATTTGCATAGCAAATAAATTATTTTGTTTTATGTTTGCCAAAGGAATTTACGAGCTATAAAATTGTCCAGTGTGTGCGTGTGTGTGTGTGTGTTGTGTGTGTGTTGTGTGTGTATTGTGGTAAAATTAAATTTTGGAAAATTTTTTAATTAAAATTGTTAATACAAACAAGAACAGACAATGCTAAAGCAAAATATAAATAAAATTGTGAAAAATTCGTTTTAATTTTTTGCTTTTATTTTCCCCTTTCCTCTTCTTCTTCTTCTTCCTTTTTGATAATGAAATGAAATAGCTGCAACTATTTGCATATGCAAACACACACACACACACACATTGTTGTGGTGTATTACTACATAATTAAAAAACTACAAAAAAAGTTTTTGAAGCGCAACTGCAAGTGACGAGCGAGCGACAGAGAGGGAGGAAGAGAGAGCAGCGCAGATCCTGTTGGCTTGGCTCTTTTTTTAATAATGATATTCTACAGCCGACAAAACTTTTTTAATAAGTTTGTCAAAACGACTGGCAAATGCCACACACAAACACACACCAGACACACACACAAACACAAACACACACACACACACACACAGAGAGAGAGCACAACCTATCAAGCTGTCAGCGTGCACATAATAAAGATTCAACGATTGAAGTTTTGGCATTTTGCATTATGCAATTTAAGCCATAGGCAGCTGCAAAACCAACAAACACACACATATACACACACACAGATAGACAGAAATACATCAATTGACCTTTAACACCCACATAACACCTACATTTAACATATAAAACTCTTCCTTGAGCTGGCCAAAAACGAATTTGTACATTCAAAGCAAATAAGCAATCAACATAAATTGCATTTCACTTTTGCCTTTAGCTTTTCACATAAATTTCAACACAATTTTCATTTTTCATATGTTTTTCTGCATATGCAAACAAAGAGTTAAGGTATAAAGGTTCAAATATCAACAAATATTATTTTAAATCAATTGAAAGTAATTGTTATTGGAAATATTTGCAATTAAGTGAGGTAAAAGTCGAACGAAAAATAAACTAAAAATAAACATATTATATTTAAATTTTCTCTTTATTAAATTGAATTTTTTTATTTATGAAATATTTTTTTATTTTTTTAAATTTATTTATTTATTTATGTATTTGCATACTTTAATTCTAAGCTTCAATTAAAAAATTCTATTTTTCAATTCGATTAAATGTTTTTTTTCCTAAACTGCAGTAAAATTTACTCAGATATCAAGCGGCGTCGGTGGTGTAATGGTCAGCATAGTTGCCTTCCAAGCAGTTGATCCGGGTTCGATTCCCGGCCGACGCAGAAGTAGATTTTTTTCTTCAAATTTTTAATTTTTTTTTTATTTTCAAAAATTACTTGAAAGTTGTTAGAAACAACCGTTAGGCAGTAGCTCCAAAATATCTATTAAAATAACCCACAAATAAAGTTTCAGTTGCTGGCGGCAACTTCAAAAAATCCAACGAAAAAAAAAACGAGCACAAAAAAGGAAAAAGAAATTTAATGCCGCTAAACACAAATTATCCATTAGTTGCTTATAATCATTATCATGCAAGCTGATTAAACGTTTATCGATTGACATTGTTGGTGGTCTGTCCCCTTCCCCTCCCCCTTCTCCACCAGTCAACCAATCAAACGAACAACCAACTCCAAGTTTGATGCGCTCAATGAAAACGCTGTCAACATAATTAACGGCAAATGCCTGCGACTGGCGGCAAAACTCTCACGGCATGACAAGAAGCTATGTTGATATAATGATAATGATATTGATAATGATGTTCATATTGTTAATAATGATGATATAGCATAGGTACAACTCATACCAGTGGCTCGAACTATTGTAATTTCTACGCATAATTACAGAAATATGCGATGCCTATGCAAATGAGATGTGGCGACGACGACTCTACACTTCCTGGACTTGAGGCGTTCATATATATATATATATATGTGTGTAAGTGTATGTGTGTGTGTGTAGGTTTCATTTGTTGGTTATTTATATGTTGGGTGATTACGCGCAATTAATGCATCAATGCAAGTTATTGAATATTGAATACTAATGACGCCTGCCACACGGTGTGGCATCCAGCACACACACACACAAATAACGCACACAATTTAATTGAGGCCGTAAATTGCAAAGTCAGCTGAATGCCTAAGAAAATGCAATGACTTGACGCTTCAAGCAATTGAAGGGGGGGGGGGGGGGGGGGGGGGTGAAGAGGAAAGAGTTGCTTGCTAAGTGAATACACAGCAGCAGCAGCAGCAGAAGTAGAAGTAGGCGATTGATCTGCTTGTCTGTTGCGCGTTGTCATTGGGGGCAGCAGACTTTATCCAGACATAGACACAGCTGCAGACTAAAAGCCTGCCTGATGCCGGCAGCAGCAACAGTAGCAGCAGCAGCAGCAGCAGCAATAGCAGCAGCAACAGCCTGGACCGCCCTGTGGCCATATCTCATTGTCATAACGGACAGTGCTGACAGTAAATAATCCATCAATAATTGCATCTTCTGCAGCTCGCTACGAGTTTTTCCGGTTGCTTGCAATTTTAGACCGCCCCCCTGCCCCTCCACAGACTGCTGCCAGTTGGCTTTAACCATTGGCAATGGCATTGGCCATGGCTATGACCATGGTTTATGTCAATTGTGTTGACATTAATCATGGCAGTTTTGATTGCGCGACGTCGCGACGTACTGCTCAAAATTGGCCACCCAAGGGCCAATTGGCCCATACAAGTTGATCTGGCCAACAATGTTGTCATTGACCGGGCCATAAGCGAGACAACTTACCAAATGAAATGCTGTGAATTCTATGAGCTTTGACTAGTTAATGCATCAAAGTCTACAAGTTGTCAAGCCACACGTAAAGTGCCTTAAATAAATCGATAAATTTGCATGCTAGTTATCGATAACAATTGCTTATATAAGCTTACAGATTTAAGCAAATTTCAGTAAATAAACATATATTATATATATATATATAAACTGTTCATTTTATACTACATAAAACAGCCTTGGGTATCCTTGCAAAGCACAGGACTTAACTCTTTGTCTCCTTTCATAAGGAACAGAAACAGCAGCTGACAGCTGCCTTATTTAAGCTGTCAACTTGGCAGTAAAATATTGTAAGCACTTAAGCACACACACACACACACATATATACACAGAAATTGTTATACACTTGATGTAGTTTGTTTATATTTGTTTATGTTAAATATTGAAGTGCATATGAAGCCACTAACAGAGACAGAGAGAAAGAACGCCTGACTGAGGGAGAGAGAGAGAGCAGCAGCACTTGAGTTGCTTTAGTCTGCTTTTCAGGTCAGCTAATGGCTGCATTTCGGTAAAGGTAACAGCCAAAGAACAACAACAACTTACAAAACAACAACAAGAACATTTACACTGAAAACTTTTACTGTAAAAGTGGATTTTCTTTTGCGCCATTTTGCGGCATTTTACGTTTCTTTCGTGACCGTTTGCCTTGCTTGGCTTTTATTTACGTTTTGCTTCACATAAAACTCAACTGGTTTTCCGCTTTCCTTTTACACCACCAACGAGCACCACCACCATCAGCTTTACTCGCTTAAGCCGCTGGAAACAAAGTGGTGCTCGTGGCTGCGTCCATCCGCAAAAATGTTTGTAACCACAGAGCAAGCAGCGGCAGTCAGTCAGCCACCAACAGCCACCCAACAGCAGGAGGTTATTTCTGTTGAAGATTGCTTCAACTACAACATCTACACCCTTCACCCTCAGCGAAGCAGCCAGCCAGCCAATGCATTTGGGTCAGGGTTCAGCTGCAGACGGCGCAACAGAAGAAACTTAGACCTGACATAGAAATGTTCAAGTAATTCTTTGAGGAAATACTCAAGCAAAGTATGTGTGTGCGCGTGTGTGTGTGTGTGTGTGTCACTGTGTGTGTGTGTTAAGTGAGTTGCCAAAGAAAATTATTTAAAAGTAGCTAATTCTTTTCAATTCCCAACTAAATCGTTTGCCAATTTTATTATAATGGAAATTCGTTAGTTCAATAACTAGTTTAATAACAAATAACAACTTTACTTTCTCCAAAACTTTCACAACAACTTTGACAAATCCTTTCAATTTGTCACAACAAAAAAAGGTTACAAATTTCGATTCCTTTCGTTAGCTGAAGGTTTCCACTTCAATTTGTGTGCCAAAATGTGATTTATGAGCTGATTATTGCATTTTTATAAAATTCATTATTATATTTATTTAGAAAGTTATTTTATTTCATATTTTTTACATTTATAATAATCAAAATTAATATAATTTATATTTGATTTCATTTAAAATTCATTTATTTATTTTAAATAATAATTATTATAATTTGTTTATATTTATTTTCTATTATTTTTTATATTATAAATTAATTTATTTATTATATTTCTTTTTTTTAAATAATTTAATTTTTTTTAGCTTGATTTTATTTGATTAGTTTTAGTATTAATATTTAAATAAAATAAAATTTATTTAATTTATTTTAATAATTTTTTTTTAATTATATTTATTTTTTATATATTATACTTTTTTTTTTATTTTATTTTATTTAATTTTAGTTCATATATTTTTAGTCTATATTTTTTATGTATTTTCACATTTTTATTTTTTTACTAATTTAATTTATATTTTCTTTAATTAATTTCTTTATTTTTAAATTACTCTTAGGTATTTTTTAATATAATATTTATATATTTTATTATTTATATATGTTGAATAAATTTTGTATATAAATTTTGTAATGAAATTCTTAATTCTATATACATTTTCGATGATCATTAACTTCAATTGCGAGTGGCTTAATTTAATACGAAATCAGGGCCAATATATATATATAAATATTGGGTGAGCATTGATTTAGGCAGCTCTTAAAATAACGGAAACGTGAAGGCAATGTCATAACAAGATTTAGAGCGTTATAAGCTTAAGTAAAGCCCACAACAAACAGTTGATAGGCGCAACTGGAAAACTAATCCCAAACAAGCGGCAGACACAAGCGGCATAAGAGGCATAAGAGTGACAGCCACAACGGCAACAATCAAATCAACCAATCAACTGTCGATTACTTAAGCCATTTTCAATCAACACGACGGCGCCAGGGCATACACATGCCCACACACACACACACACGCACAACCACATACAGACACACACAAGCAAATTACAAATCTCAAACGCACAATAAACGCAATTACAAACGCGAGCGGAAGAGTAGAAAAGAGATGAAAATACCATAAAAGAGAGAGAGTTAGCAAGAGAGCAGAATAGAGAAAAGACTGTATGTGTGTGTGTGTGAGTGGGAGATATAACTGTATGACCACAGGCCACAAAACGTTGCAAGGGAATTATAAGCCTATTGAAGCACATGGAAATAGGCAGAAAACAACGAGGCGTATACGCAATATGAAATACACCACACACACACACACACACACACACACATACACACATACACACATACACACATACCAGCAATCAATCAATCCATCAATCAGTTTGCATATTGCCAAATTGTAAGCAGGCAGCATTTTCGATAAGTGGCTGCCACCCCCCATCCCCACTCTCTCCCTCTCACCAACGCAAATTCTATGGAAATTTTGCAATCAGCAGTAAATTATTTGCACCGGAAAACTATGCAGTGTATGTTGACAGGTCCTGGCATGTCATATCCTTCATACATAAGAAATATCATATTATTTGTTATTATCTGTGTGTGTGTGTGTGTGTGTTTGTGTGTTTATAGCATAAATAATATAAACAATCGCAAATTGTTTGCCACGAATACAAGCAAAATCAACTTTAAGGACTCTCAACTAAACCGATAAGTGACAAGTATAAAGTGGCATGTGGCATGCGGCCAGTAGCAACTAGCTTCATATGAATTGTGGTCAAAATTAGAATTTCAAATTTCAAATTTCTTACTGTAAATACCTTAACTTACACCACAATAAACTAATTCTAGTATCTTTCCATATATAAAATATTTGTTGTAGTTGCTTGTTGCAGGTAGCAGCTGCAGCTTAGGTATATATATTCAGTTAAGAACAACAATAACTTAGCTTGGCCAGGCTTAAAACTTTAAGAACCAAAAAAAAAAAATTTCTGTTTTGATATGTTTTTAAGTGGATTTCTTTCATTGTTGTTGCTGCTACAGTTGCAACCCCTGCTTGCCACTTTCATTTTCATTATGGAATTGTCTTTAAAAAGAAAAGAGATTTTTTTCTTGCCCAGCTTTTTCCGCTTTTCCATTTCCACATTTAAGTTGTCCCGCTGGTAAAATAAAGTTACAATTTTTATAACGATTTCAGTTTATTTCTGTTTTGTTTTTTTGTTTCTTTTTTCTGTTTTTTGTCTGCTTTCTTTTGTTTTGCTTTATACCCAATTCATCTGTTTTGCATATTTCTTTGTTATGCTTGAGATTTTTTCTCTTATTTTCTTTTGCTTTCTTTGCCTTTTCCTTATCCCCACAAAATCTACTCTAAATATATGCAAATAAGCCGAGTTTGCGCTTTAATTTGTTAACTTTTTCTACCAAAATGACCTTCGCCTTAAAGTTGGCCCAAAAGCTGCTACACTTGGCTTTAAAAAATAAGTTAAAAAGCAGTAAAAATGCTTCAGATATAAACTAATTACTTATTTATTACTTTTCACATTCTTTTATATATGTTTATATAGTATGATTCATTGCTTCATTCATTTGCTTATAGATAAGCAAATATCAAGCAAAGACACTTTACTATACAAAGATATATCTATTTGTATTTTCTATAAGTTGTGTCAAATGTTATTGATTTCTATAGAGTCTATAAATTCCGGAAATTTGCTGATAACTTGTTGTATAGTCGCAATTACCAGCAGTTAAAAGCAGCAACAAAAAAAAAAACGCATGAATCATTCGAAAGTTTGTAGAAAGAACCTTCAAAAACCCTCAAAAAATTACGAAAAATGTATAACATTATCTTTGAAAAGTAATTTATGTATTGGTATTACCATTTAATTAGCCAACTTAACTAACTAAAAATAAAATTTAAATAAAAAACTTACCAAAAATAATTTCCCTGCACGGAAATATCTTCAAGTTAAATCAAACTGAAAGATAGGTAAAGAAAAAAATATATATCAATAATGCGTCACAAAGTGATTTGTAATTGCATACAGTTACATGTGTTTATATGTACTATATATTATATATAAACTATATATATATATATATATATATCTGTATCTGTATAGTTTATAGATAAAGCCACTCGAGCAGATATTGTGGCCCATCGAGTGACATGCAAACAAAATTTCTGCCGCTTTTAAGCCAGCGCCCATTGAGCACTTGAGTTAGACAGTTATATACGACTGCCTAGATACCCTACAATGTGCACTATATCTTATATAAAAGCAAATTTAATTAGCTTAAATTTACCCATATTATAAACATCATAAACTGATGTTTTCTTAAGCTAAAAGCTATCAATTTGTTAACAACATTTTTTTTAACTGTTTCCTCCTTTCAACTGTTTTCCTTAACCTTGTTGACTATCTAAAAAACCTTGTTTAAATCCTTTTCTTGTGTAGCGCACAAGTGTCTTTTTAGCCTTTAATGCAATTAAATCACAGTCTGAAGTGCCACAAATTGTATTGACATGTTGGCACTCGATTGTGGCATAAGTTTCAGTTGTAAATTGTTAGGTGAAGTTGCAGGTCTATAGAAAATGTTGTTGTCACTAACTGGTATTATCCTTTTGCTGTGTTTGGGCACAACTACAGCTGAGTTAAGGGATACAGCTGTAAGTGCAAAAAGTCCTAGGCAATGCTACAGCTGTGTGGGCATCAATTGTCAGCGCACCACAAGGCAAAATGCGACTATAGCATGCAACGATCTGCTGGATATATGTGTAACTGTTTATGAAGGATGTGAGTAATCAGACAAGCAACTAATTATATATACTATATATACATGTATGTATATTACAGTTATGGTTAAGGAGAGAGGCTGCCTGCTGGAACTCTCATTAGCAGCTCGCGCCAAGTGTACGGCGCAGGACATTGAGTGCCAAAAATGCAGCGGAGAATTGTGCAATAATCAAGGACGCAGCGATTTTCAGTGCATACAATGCAATGGTGCACAGGTGAGTAGCTGTGATACTACAATTCAGGACCCTTCTTTAATATATCTCCAACACAGGACTCGAAGTGCAATACTCAAGCCAACAGTCTAGCTGCTGCACAATGTCCTGCGCCTAGCACAGCGAATGCCTATTGCTATGTGAAGGTCGCAGGATCAAATCTACAAAGAGGCTGCGCCTTGCAACTAAAGGAGCAGAAATCCTGCATGGATGATAGCAACTGCAGCCTTTGTCTTCCAGAGAATATGCTAAATGGTGTTGCATGCAACAACTATCAATTGTTCATTAAATCAGGTGCAGCACAAGGACAACAAATCTTTGGACTTGTAATAGCCATGCTTAGCCTTATGACTGTTAAGTTGTTTAACTAATTTACTTTTATGTTGTTAATAAATCAGAATAAATCACAATAATAAACGTTATCACAAAAAAGTTAAACAACTTTTTTGGGGTTTTCGTTGCTATTTTTAGCCCCTTTGCCTTTTTCTAAAAAAGAAGCAAAGCGGACTATTAGAAATGTGCAAAATCCAAAAGAATGTAACACATAGAAATAATCATCGGAGACCCCATAAAGTATATATATTCCGAATCAGGACGACAAGACGAGTTCATCTAGCCATGTCCGTCTGTCTGTCCGTCCTTCCGTCCGTCCGTCCGTATGAACGCCGGAGACTATAAGAGCTAGAGCAACCAAATTTTAATCCTAGACTTATCATTTTCGTACGCTGTACAAGTTTGTTTTTCATTTTTCAATTTCCTCCCCTGAACCCCGCAATTTGAAAAAATCGATTATTAAGCACATTTTTAAACCGATCAAATTTATTTTTTGCACACATCATAATTATGCCATTCTTGATCGATGATGTGAGATTGTAAGATTGATCAAAAACTCGGAACTTATACATCATCAAAAGTGGCGTTATTCTGCCCGGAGGGGTATAGTAGTGCGCGCAAAAAAAGAGCTAGAGCAACGAAATTTGGAATATAGATTTGCTATGTTAGTACGCTATACAAGTTTGTTTTGGTATTTCGAATTTCCTCCCCTGACCCCCGCAAATTGCAAAAATCGATTATAAGACACAATTTTCAAACTATAAAAATTTTTAGCACACGTACTAATAAGACTATTCCTGATCTACATTGTAAATTTCGTTAAGATTAAACAATAAACACGAAAGTTATACAACATTAGGCTAAAAGGAGCAATGGCTAAGTACGTGCAGAACTGTGTGTATAGCTGTATATGTAGGCAAAGGGACTCTCGTAGTCGGGTACACTCGACTACAGACTTCTTACTTGTTTTATTTTCATTGTCTGAGCTTATCGCCAGTTATTGAGCCACTTTATGGCACTTGGCATGGGCACATAGAACATGGTTAACATATGATCAATTGGTCAAAAGCAAATGCGTTTATGACCCAGAAAGCACATGAGCTGGTCGCCTTACTAAAAAAATAATCATAGTTATTAAATTTATAATAATAAATAGGTTATCAGAGGATAAGATATGTTATACTGGACTGGAACTGTGATGCTTGCGATTCTCAAATGATATGAAATATTATATGGAAAAGTTAACCACCAATATAAAAACTCAACAATTACTGTTAGTTTAAAGTTTGGACAGTGTTCTAGGAAGACTATTTAGTGCTTAAAGTGGGCCAAGAGATATGTCCTTTACAGCTTTACCAAGCAAACGCCGCTTTTCGCTAAGCACAAATTACAGCGATTGCTTGCAGTTAAGTGAGTGAATTTTTAACATAATTTTAAAAATAGTAAAAAAATATTTTATAAAGGTAATTTTTTAACAAAATAAAATAAAAATATATAAAAATAACAAATAATTTTTAATATTGTTCTAAATGTTAACTTTAATGCAATTTCTTTAATCGACTTGCAGCCTTAAATTTTGCAGCAATCACAGACACTTTGCAAAGGCAACTGCCGCACATAAGACAAATTACAAATACCTAGGCACATAACCGTTAATTATCTATCTAGCTTTATAAAGTTAATGACAAATTATCATAAATAAATAAATTTATCAATGAAATACACAAAAGTGCTTAAACTTTTGTAATTTTCAAGTGTTTTGCTGTATAATATCACTACACTCGCAAATTGTTAGTATAAAAGGCGTTAAGAATTGCATTTTGGCTTTCAATTGTTGGCAAAACATGAAACTCAATGCATTAATATTGATTGCCTGTTTGGCAGGATACGCGGCAGCTAATACAATCAAAAGTTGCCACAGCTGCTATGGCATTAACTGTCAACGGAACACTTTGCATAAGGAGCAACTGTGCACCGATTCCTTGGACTATTGTGTGACTATCTATGAAGAATGTAAATATTACCAGAGCCAAATTAGTATACCCCAATATAACAATATCCCTTTTATTATCCTTTTTACAGCTAAAGTACTATACAAAGGCTGCTCACTGGAAATACCAGTTAAACTGCGTAAACATTGCGACTCTAAAGGACATGCAAACTGTTACAAATGCAACACAGATCGTTGCAACAACCTGGGCTCAGAGCGATTTGCATGTGTGCAGTGTGATTCCAGCAAGGTGAACTTTTATTATATTTAATTATCCTTGACATATTAATGAGCATTAATGTCTTTTATAGGATACGAACTGTGCCGCTAAAGCAGGCTTAATGGAGCCAATTGCTTGTGCTGCTGCCACAGCACCAAATTCCTATTGCTATGTAAAGACTGCTAGTAACAAAGTCGAACGTGGCTGTGCCACAACTGTTAAGGATCAACTGAGCTGCCTGAAGGATTCCAGCTGCCTTCTCTGCTCCCCAGGCGACATTGAAAGCTGCAACACTGTCAACATTGCAACAGATTCAATGGCTGCCAATCGCTTTATACGCGCACTGCGGTAACTCAAAATGTGCTTTGATTTGTTGCAAATAAAAATTATTATTACAGAAATTTACAAATAATTATAACAAATATATAAAAATATATTTTTGTATACAAAATAAATATACAAAACCATATACAAATAGATTAAAAATATAGGAAATCATAAAATAATATAAAAAACAACAACAAAAATATATATAAAAAATATAGAAATATATATAAAACAAAATAATAAATAAAAATAATTTATAGAAAGAATAAAAAAATTATAGAGAAATATATAAAAAATAAATAAAAGATGAATAATGAAAAAGATTTATAAAACAAATAAAAAAATAATTATAATAACGAAATTAGTAAATAAAAAATTATCAAAACACAATAAAAACAAAATAAAAAATTTATTTACTTTTTTTTACAAATATAAAAACTTATAGAAAAAATAGAAAAATATATAAAAATAAATATAAAAAAATTTTAAAACAATATAAATAGAATAAAATAAAAAAATAATATCCGAATAAACAAAAACATATTTTAAATAAATTAAAAGAAAGACTTATTTAAATTAAAATCAAAAATTGTGAAAGGGAAATAAAAATTATTTTTGTAGAAAGATATATCCGACATTTCGTGAGACATATTTATATAGAGTCAATGTTATATATATACTATAAAAATTGATGTTCTCTAGAACTTGACTATATGGAAAATTGTTAGATTCTAAGTAAACTCAATTAATTTATGTTTGAATTGAACTGAAATTGTTGTTTATGTAGAAAATTCTATAACTGCTCTATGAGTTGACAAGAAATGAAATTGTATAACTATATAACTAACTTGCCTAATAGAGAGTTAGCCAAGTTTATATAATAATATGGAAACAAAATCAAAATGTGTATAGAATATTATTTCCATTCAATTTGTAAACATGTTTATTTGCTTAAGGCTAAGGAAGAGTTGGTAAGACAGCCTATAACAATAAGTAGTAGTTTAAGCCATGTCAGTAACAAAGGCAGCCAAATACTGAATTGTTTACAAACATGTTGAGAATTGTACAAATAAACACAAGAAATTACAGTTATCAAAATGTACTTAATTCTATTATCAAAATGCTTGACTTTGCTGCAAATGCAATATGCAATGCAATGAGAGAAAGAGATAGAACAATACAGATATAAACCGCTAGAGCTATAGACAGATAGTTGTGCTGATCGGGATCTATAACTGAAGTACACGAAAGTTTATATAAAGTCCATGGCTAGTGCATTTATCTAACCAAAACAGTTAACAATGTTGGCCCGGAAATGCGCAATTTTTTGCCTTTTGTGGCAGCTGCTGGCAGCAGGATACGTTTTGGCCTTGCAGTCCTGTTACTACTGTCGCGGTATCAACTGTCAGCGTAGCAGCTATCTGGCCACAGAGCATTGCTTAAGCCCAGTGGATGCATGTATTAGCGTATTTCAAGCAGGCGTGGTGCAGGCACAAGGCTGTCTGGAGCAACTTGAGTCCAATTGGCGAGACCCATGTGAAACTGCAAAAACGCATGATACTTATCAATGTGAGATTTGTGTTAGTGAAAAGTGTAATAATGTAGGTCCCAGTGAGCTGTCTTGTGTTCAGTGTCAGGATGCTGTGGTAAGTCTGGGAATAAACTATAAATATGTGCCTCTAAACAGTTTCCATTCATAGGACCAACGCTGCCGCAATGCACCTCAGCAACTCTTGCCACAGCCCTGTGCCATCCCACGCACTGCACGCAGCCTCTGCTATGCCAGCATCAGGCATAATAAGGTTGAACGTGGTTGCTCTCTGACCCTGTCCGGCCAACGCTCTTGCCAACTCGATGCCAATTGTCAGCTGTGTGATCCTTTGGAAATTCCACATTGCAATGATCAATTGTTGGAGGACAAATCAGTGACAAGCGAGCCACCGCTGGACACTTCAACAACAACAACAAGTAGTTCCAGTACAACCACCACTACCACCACCAGCACTAGTTTTGAAACTAACCCAACCACACAGCAACCCACTGATACCACAAGCAATCCAAACACAGATGAACCCACCACTGACCCAACAACAACACGCAAACCCAATGGTGCTTCTGGCATTTCCCAGAAGAAAATTTACTTTTGGGTTATTTTTTCACAGTTGCCTTTGCTTTTTTTTATATTCGTACAATAAATAAAAAGCAAAAAAGAAAAAATTGTGGAAAAAACGTTGGACTTAGATTTTTTCACGGTTCTAAGCCAAATCAACCTTCAAGCAATCATAAAATTAACGTTAATCTTATAATAACTTAACGATTGTTCATATACATATAATAATGATAATGCATATAGTATATACAATTTAATTTTAATTTTTATAGAAATGTAATAATTATAAGTAATTTTTATAAATTCGTAACATATCTATAAAAATTATAGATTAGTTAAATTTATTAAAATAATTTAAATATATTCAATTAAAATAAAATATCAAAAGTATTAAAATAAAATTTGTAATATATGTCAGTATAACATATATAAATTGAAAAAAATATATAAATTAAGTAAAATATAAATATATAAATATACAAATATAATAAAATAAATATAAAAATAATTTAGAAAATTGGCGTTAATGAAGAAATGGAATTTCGAAAATGTATAAATATAAAATAAATAAATTATAAATTAAATAATATAAAAAATTAAAAAAAATATAAATACAAATAAAATCATTAAATAAATATTAATAATAAAAATAAAATATTCAATTAAAAATGTAGATAAAGGTGTTTAAAAAAATGAAATAAAAATAGAAATAAATATAAACAAAATAATTGAAAATAAATTAAAAAATAAAATAAATTTAAAAAAAATTTAAATTTAGAATTCTTAAATAAAAAATACTCTATCAAAACTAATTCAAAATAAAATAATTTTAAATTTATTACTTCATGCGAGGTAGTTAATGTTGCTATTAGCTGGAATTCAACTTGTTAATAAAGTAGTTGTATATGCTTTAATCTAAGCATGATTAAAATAGATTATAGAAAATTGCGAAATGAAAAGAAAGCCAAAAAACAAAAGAAACACTAGGCAACCAGGTGGAAGGTGAAAAGAAACTAAATATATATGGAATTTGTCATGACGAAAGTATTGATTGAAGATTAAATTAATCCAATCTATCAAACAATACAGCAATATCACATCAGATGTCAATATGCAAGTGCAAAAAATATAAATGCAAATGTTAAAGGTTCAATAAACAGAATGCAAATGCTCACGTTACGTGACAATAGAGAGAGAGAGAGAGAGAGAGTGATAGAGAGGGGAAGAGCAAGAGTAGGAATTAAAGAGAAATCCAATAAAATTGTATAGTTTAATTTGAAAATACTGAAATTGGCTGTCGGTAAGTTATCAACATCAATGAACATATAATATGAACTGAAATCGATCTATGAGTACACGAGTACAACGTGTATCGATATCAGAAATTTTGTGATAATGCCAAGCTTTTGGCTTATCACTAAAATTCTTGTTGTTGCTGTTGTAGTTGTTGTTGGTTATTGGCTTTTATGTTAATTCATAGTGTGTACATACATAGAGTATATAGTAGTAGTAGATAGAGAATGAGTGAGGCGTTATAAATAATTGCGTACACAACACAAACCACAACTTTATCAGACATTCGTCAACATTATCATATAATCATACTCGTCAATATATAAGGCAATAACTTTTGCCTTTAACCAACCAATAATGATATGGCCCTATATAATTGACGACTTGCCAAAATCTATAAAAGCCGCTGCAAACTCTATTGAAAAATTAGTTGCGAGTTTTCCATATTGTTAGTAATACGCGTAGGGTCAATCCCTGGTCGAAATGAGATTGACCACAGCAGGAGCAGCTCTGCTACTCCTGGTATTATATGCCAATAATCCAGTGGGTATGTCACACGATTTGCAGCTCTTAAGGATTAAACTTACTCCTCAACAATTTACTTTCAACTAGTGTGTGTGTGCTAAAGTCTTATATAATCGGCAATTATTTAAAAAGAAAATCAATTGATAATTAAAAATATAAAAACTGTGCAGAAAAGTTTACTTCACGCTATAAATTTATAAAAGAATAATTAAATAATTTTGTGTATTGAAAAAAAATGAAATTTTCTCAGCAATTTATATCCACAATGAATAAAAAAAACACAATCATTTAATAAACGTTTTTATAAAAATAAAATTCTAAACTATAATAAAAAAATTATAAAATAATGCATTTAAATTAGAATAACAAAATTATAATAAAAGAAATTGGATTAAAACAAATTTATATAAAAGTTATTACAAATTATATAAAAACAATTAAAAAAAAGAAAATAATAAAAAAAAAAAATAATAATATAAAAAAATGAAAAAATAAAAAATGAATGAATTTAAAAATTATATTTAAAAGAATGTAAAAAATCATATATAATGAAATAAATAAATAAAAAAAATATTTTTTTGCAATTTGAATTAAAATATATTAAGTAAATAATGTATAATATTGCAAATCAAAAAAAAATTTTAAGAAAAAAATATAAAAAGAAGAAAGTCAAATAAGACACTAAAAAATAAATATAAAAATATCTTAACAATATTTTACATAAATTTATATATTAAAATTACAAATAAAATTAAAATTAAAATTATTAAAAATAAATTTAAAAAGTTAAATATGAAATATTTTCGTGAATATAGTGAGAAGTTTGTGAAATTATTTTACTTATCTATATCGAACGAAATACATTTATAATTTATTTATTATATGCTATAAGCATGACTTATATTACACAATTGATAAAGAAAGAAAATAAATAAAAATTTGTTAACGCGTTTCAAACATTTAGATGTAATAAACAAATTAATAAAGTTTTATTATATGCCAATAAACAATTTTAACATTAAATCAAACGAACTTTGAAACCTTTAAGCCCAAAATGTGACTAATATAAAAGAAAATATGCAGAATGAAAAATGCATGGCAAATTTAATAAGATGTGAAAATTTGTAACTTAACTTTGAATTATATAATCAATCGAACTTCCCAATCATCAAATAATATTATTTAGTGGACAACAAAATGCCATAAATATCACAAAAGAAACAGATTGCTTTGGATTAAGTTTTGCGAAATATTAATGCTCAATGGACTTTGATAGCATCAGCCTAAAGGGCGTATCAGTGGGGAAATTCAAAATTTATATAGAATTGATTAACTGAGATTATCTGACAACGCGTGTTCTATATTGCTTAAACAAGTTTTGTTTTATATAGAAATTATATAGTAGTAGAATTTTAGTCTATATATAATTGAGCGCTATCTTTGATCAATTAATATTTCACACTATATACTATATGTATATATATATAGTATAGGTACTAGTATATGATTATTGAGCATTGTTAAGCGATAGTGCGATTTGATAGCCATTCATAAAAAAAAAATAGAAGAAAAAAAAAGCTGAAATAAACACGGCCATTATTGCGGCAATAGTCGTAGCAATAGCCTCTAGATTGGCCCTGAATGTGCGATTATAATTTCTATACAGTTAACACAGATTTTGTTGCCAGCCCAAAAAAAAAAAAACAGTTAATACTTCACTAAAATTCAGTTAATTTTAAAATAAATAACTCAAGGATAGATCCAAAAATAAAAAGCCATATAATAAGTTAGTGACAAGAACTAAAATAGGAAGTAAAATGTCAATGTCAAAATTAAATTTTTGAAGTTGAACTAAAACTTTATAAATTAATTGAATTAAAATGTAGAAAAGATAATAATAATTTGTATTTGTTTAAATTAATTGCAGCAAATGCCTGGATACACAATTGGCACAAAGGTGCAATAAATTGTTACACTTGCGCCACAGCGGCGGAATGTAGCGCTGGTCCAGGTTTGTTAAGGAAATGTGAGGGAAATGATGGACAGAGCTGTGTGGCAGTGTTTGCTAGCAATACCTTGGTTATGCAACGTGGTTGCAGTGATCAATTGGCAGCAACATGCAGCGAAAACGTTGGAAGTTGCTACGAGTGTCGTTCGCATGGTTGCAACAATCTGAAGAGCAAAGAAAAGCTTATCGATTGTTTGCTCTGCGATACTCAAAGCGATGAAAATTGTGTGCAGAATATTGAATCGATAACAGAGACACGCAGATGCAACGAGCAATGCATCACAGCGTTGTATCCACGCAGCAGCGATGCATTGGCACCATTGGAACTTGTACGCAGTTGTTTGGATGATTTGGATTATGATGATCGTGAGGCCTGTGTGGCTGCCACAGATGATAATTGTGCGGCATGCAATACAGCAAAGTGCAATAAAGTGGAGTTGGGTGTACGCAGCAGCTGCAACTTTTGCACTGCCGGCAAATGTGACAATCCTCTGCCAAAGACTTGCCGCGCTGTGCCGGCCAAAGGTCAAGAGGAACAATGCTACATACAACTGGATGAGTCAGATAAAATCGTAGAGCTAGGTTGCTTCACTGAATTCAATCAAACAGATGCCACATTGTTGCAGCAACAGAAGCGTCTATGGCTGTGTCAAGGTGAGAACTGCAACAAAGTTTCCGCTCTGCCCAAGCCTCAATCTTGCAAGTTGTGCAGCTCGCGCACAGATCCAAATTGTGCCATTGCACCTGAACTGTTGACCTCTGTCACAAATTGCCAGCATCTAGTGAATACTGCTTGCTATTCGCTTGTGCGTGAGGATGGTCACACTGAACGTGGCTGCCTCAGCACACTGGAGGACAAAGAATACTGGAACTGTCTGCAAGGCAGCAACGAAACTCAATGTGCCACCTGCCAAGGTGATAACTGCAACATCAAGGTAAGAGCTGTATGCAACGTTGTAGGGGACTCTAACTCCATACAAAAAGAATTAAGAAGTCTGTAGTCGAAAGTACCCGACTACGAGAACCCCTTTGCCTACATATACAGCTATACACACACATACTTATACGAACACACAGTTCTTCACGTACTTGGACATTGCGCGCGCCTTTTAGCACATAACGCTCTATAGCGCGATACTTAATGTTGTATAACTTTCGTGTTTATTGTTTAATCTTAACGAAATTCACAACGTAGAT
Source organism: Zygothrica quintamaculata (assembly GCA_037044455.1). Lineage (NCBI taxonomy): Eukaryota > Metazoa > Arthropoda > Insecta > Diptera > Drosophilidae > Zygothrica > Zygothrica quintamaculata. The sequence goes on from JBAMBS010001781.1 coordinate 170,969, forward strand.
TAGGAATGATCTACTTAATATGTGTGCAAATAAGAAATTTGATCGGTTAAAAATTGTACCTTATAATCGATTTTTTCTCTCTAGCTCTTATAGTCTCTGAGAAACAGGCGTTCATACGGACGGACAGACAGACAGACAGACAGACGGACAGGGCTAGACGAACTCGTCTTGTCGACCTGATTCAGAATATGTATACTTTATGGGGTCTCCGATGATTATTTCTATGTGATACATACTTTTCGATTTTGCACATTTCCAATAGTCCGCTTTGCTTCTTTTTTACAAAAAGGCAAAGGGGCTAATCAGAGTTTAGTTCCAAAGTAAAAATAATTTTCAATTAAATATTGCAATTTGTATAGTAAAAATGTAATTAAATAAAAATCCATTTATTTAAACGAAAAAAAAAACATATATGGCGCTACATTGTATTGAAGATTACGTTAAAGTATTTTTGCTTTTTATAATTTAAGTGGAATTAGACTGAATAATTTTTTGCAATTTTTTATACGGCTTATATTGATGCTAACATAAAAATTATGACATCAAATTAAAAATTATCACATAAAGCGTTGTGAGAAGTTAGAACCGCGGGGAAACCCCTTACATAATTTTGTTATTGAGTACACAATTCCGTATTTGTTTGTTAATTTGCAAAAACATGTTTAAGTGTAGGGTGACCATGGTATAACCCTTTTCAAATTAAAATAGTAAATAACTGAAAATTTTTTCGTAAAACATCGCGTTGTAAGAAAAAGTCTGCAATTTTCGAACCGCGTTATACGAAACCGCGTTGTGGAAGTTTTATCTGTATAATAGTATTTATACATTTACAGTTGCAACCTGTGGAACGTCTAACCTGCCATGTGTGCAACACTACAACAGATGAAAGCTGCGAGAAATCGGCCGATGCCTCTGCGCTCTGTGTGCTGCATAAACCGAATCTAAGCTGTGTGACCAGCATCGATGGGAACGGCAACCTGCACCGTGGCTGTGGCGATACCTTAAGCTGCACAGCCAATGATCCCAACTGCGAGAGCTGCGTGGGCAAGGATTGTAATACGGTTAATCTGCGTCGTAAATTGGATGGACGTCCTGGTCTTTGGGATCAGCAGCTGCCGTTGAGTTGCAACATTTGCAATGATACCACCAGCTGTGCTGCAAGCACTCCAAGCAAAGCTGTTTGTCTGCAGAAAAATGAGTATTGCATGACAGTATTTGATGCAAGTGGCAAGGTGCAAGCACGTGGCTGCAGCAGTGAAATAGAAGCTGCATTTGCTGACTACTGCGATGCCACTGACAACAGCGACAAATGCCACAATTGCAATTCAAACGACTGCAACAATGCTGCAACACTGCAAGCCTACACTAACTGCATTTACTGCGACTCCAGCGAGAATCCTGCTTGCCTCTCCACTCCCAATAACATCACCACCCGACGCCAGTGCAATGGTCAGTGCATGACTGCATTGAGATCCATTAATGGACATGACGTATACGACCTGGTGCGCGGTTGCCTGGATGACAAGGACCTAAAGGAGCAGCAAAGCTGCGCCACTAACAACGATATACACTGCAAGTCCTGCAACGGAGAGGCCTGCAACACACAGAAGTTTGACATCGAGTTGCACACTTGCTATGCCTGCCAGGGCGTTGAGGATTGCGAGCTGCCTAATGTGGCTGCCTGTGTCCACTATAGTCCTTTGGACCGCTGCTATATGCTGTTCGATAACACTGCCTCTGTGTCGGCCTTGGGTTGTGTATCCGATCTGGATAATAATTTTATAGACGAGAATCTAGAGAATTTGATTTTCTGCAATGAGACGAGCTGCAATTCCTTTGACTTCATGCCGAAGCCAACGCAATGTGTGAGCTGCTCATCCTTGGATGATGTGAATTGTGCTGTGCATCCGGAACTGGTTAAGACTTTTGAGGAGTGCGATGTCTTACCACATACTAGTTGCATAACACGTATACTCTCCGATGGCTCAACGCAACGTGGCTGCTTGAGCAGCTTACAGAAAAATCCGCTAAGATCCTGCCTGCAACGTCTGGGCCATTGTGATGTGTGCGAGGAACGTATGTGCAACAATGATATTTATCCAGAGGATCGTCGTCGCTGTCACCGCTGTAATTCGCGATCTGATCCCAACTGTACCACAGCACCAAATGCCACTCAAGTGTGTCCACGTTTTGATGCCGAACTGGGCTGCAGCGTCAAGTTAGTTGATGGCGCCACATACCGTGACTGCCAAACGGATTTCATCTGCGATGATAAGGATAAGCAAAACTGCCGCCTCTGCGCCAATCGCGACAGTTGCAATGTGGTCGATCTGCACCACGGGAAAATCGGCTATCCCAATGGCAAATGGGCCACGCCACCTGTCAACTGTTATACCTGTGAGGGTGCAGGGTGTCTGGTGGAAGGTTCGGGGACGTTGCAGAAGTGCGTCAACAATACCAATCAGAACTGTGCCACAGTCTTTGCCGCCAATGGAAGTGTGGTAATGCGTGGTTGCACGGATCAGTTGTATGCTGATGAGGACTTGTTGCAATATTGTGATGACACGCCAGGCAGTTGCAAGTTCTGCAAATCGACGGGTTGCAACAATGCCAAGCAACTGAGCAGCTATGTAGATTGTTTGTTCTGTGATGGCACTGAGGAGGCAAGCTGTGTGACGGATGTGGCAAATATAACTCGTACAATATCCTGCCAGGGGCAATGCTTTACAGGGCTCTATCCCAGGTCTAGAGCTGAGGCAGATTCACCACTGGAACTGGCACGTGGCTGCTTGGATGACTTGGAATTTGATGATCGTACGGAGTGCAGCGATGGCAAGAAGCAACATTGCAAGGCTTGCAGCGGCGCCAGCTGCAACAAGAATGATGTGCCCGAGACGCGTCTTAGCTGCGTTTTCTGTGAAAGTAAAAATTGCACGGAAACTAGCACGAAAACTTGTACATCCTATCGCAGCAACGATCAATGCTATGTACATGTGGGAGATTTGGAGATCGTTAATATGGGCTGTGCCAGTGATCTAAACTCCACCTTCATTAATGACAATCGTCGTGACTTCTACTTGTGTAGCGAGGATAACTGCAACACAAAGGAAGTGCTCAAGCAAGGTGTTGCTTGCAACATTTGTGACTCTGCAACAGAGCATCAATGCATCGCCGGAAAAGCTTTTACCTCTGCCGCTTGTCAGCATTTCTTGCATCCTGAATGCTACACGCACATCACCAAGGAAGGCGTGGTGCAACGTAATTGTTTGATGTCTGCAACGGATGACCTGTTTGCTGAATGCACCAGTGGCAACAGCACCACGTGTGAGGTATGCTCAAAAAACGGTTGCAACAACGAAATATACCCTGCGGATTGGCATAGCTGCATGCGTTGTGACTCCAACACAAATGCCGATTGTGCTGCAAAACCTGGCAAGACAACCGACAACTACTGCCCCAACTATGAGGCCAACGATGCTTGCGTTACCAGCCTGGAAAATGGACGTACGCGTCGCGGCTGTCAATCGGAAATGCATTGCGATGCCAGCCAGAAGGCCAAATGTCGCATCTGCGAGGGTAAAGATTGCAACACAGTCGATTTGGCAGCGATTTCTGTGGGTGAACCAGGACAATGGCAGGATCTACCGCTCAGTTGTTATGAGTGCAACGATGAGGCAACTTGCGCCACAACCACAACAGCTACCAAATGCACTGGCAACCACAATCAAAACTGTGCCACAGTCTTCAATGAGGCGGGTAAGGTGATCGCACGTGGCTGCAGCGATGACATATTCGATAAAAATATCGATTACTGTGAATCCCACGGTGGTAGCTGTCCGCAATGCAAGTCCAATGCTTGCAACAATGCTGCCAGCCTGGACTCCTACAATGATTGCTACTTCTGTGATGCAGCTGTGGATGCCGACTGCGCCTGGACTGTGCCCACAAAGACGCGCAAGTGTCAAGGACAATGCATGACTGGCCTGTATCCACGCAGCTCATCCTTAGATTCAGCACTGTTGCCCATACGCGGTTGCCTGGATGATCTGGAACTATCTGAACGGGAACGTTGTGCTGCTGGTACTCATGCTAATTGCACGGCTTGCAGCGGTTCACTTTGCAACAAGGACAGCATTGTGGCCACTCCACAAGAATGCTTCATGTGCCAGACGCCCCTCTGTGAGGATCAAGTGTCCATAAAGTGTGTAGCCTATAGAGAGCATGATCAATGCTATGCGGCCTTCAATGCTGAGGGTATCATTGGCATGGGTTGCGCCAGTGAATTTGAGACGCAGGTCATCAAGGAGCTGGTGGCACAGAAGCGTCTGTTGCTTTGCGATGGTCAGAACTGTAACGATATGGCTACCATAGTCCCCGGTCCAAATAATTGCCTGCAATGCGACTCCCGCAATGACACGCGTTGTGCCACCAATCCTAATCAGTTGACTACCACCGATATATGCTCCCGTCTGCCGTACACGCAGTGTGTGACGCATGTGGATGCAGCTGGTGCAACCACACGTGGCTGCTTGGCCGACTTGGAATCTGATGACTTCTACGAGTGTCTCTATGGTAGCTCGGCCAAGTGTGAGCATTGCAAAGGTGCCAATTGCAATGGTTTAACTGTATTCCCGGCGAATCGTCGCAGTTGCCATCAATGTAATTCTGCCAGTAATCCTGCATGTGCCACAGCTCCGAACAGCGGCGGTGTGTGTGCCATTTATGATGAAAAGAATACCTGTGTCACCACCATTGAACAGGGTGTTACATATCGTGGCTGCAGTTCCAGCTTACAGTGCACCGATCCCACTGATGCAAGCACTTGTCGCACTTGCAACAGCAACAATAACTGCAACACAATCAATCTGCAAAAGTTGAATGAACACGGCAAACCAGGCGCCTGGCAGGAGACACCAATTGGTTGCAAGGTCTGTCACAATGCTGAACAATGTGCTGCCACCGATATACCCACAGAGCAATGTACTGGTACAGACAACTGTGTGACCATATTCGATGAGACCGGCGACATTGTTACATCCCGAAACTGCTTCAACAATCTCGACCTAACCACAGCCAGCTACTGTGACGAGAATCCGGATCGTTGTCCACGATGCAATTCCAATGGTTGCAATGTGGCCAAGATACAAAAGGATTATGTGGAGTGTTTGGTATGCGACTCTAGTGTGAATCCTCACTGCACGCAGGACATCACTAAGATCACACAGACTCGTCGATGCCATGAGAGCTGCCTTACTGCCTTCCGTCCCGTGTTCAATGAAACCGTTGATCCTAGTTACGCTTTGGTGCGCAATTGTTTTGATGACTTGGAATTGAAGGATCGCGAAACATGCGGCACGGATGCGAATAAACATTGCTCATCCTGCAAAGAGGAGAAGTGCAATAACAAGGATTTGGTTACATCCCGACACAGTTGCCTCAGCTGTCACGGCGATGCTTGCCAGGACATAAAGCCAGCTAGTTGCGCGAACTATCGGGAACAGGATCAATGTTATATTGAACTGGATGAGCAACGTTCAGTCTTTGCCTATGGCTGCCTCAGCGACTACAGCCATGACGATATATACCTGCGGCAGCTCTCCAAGCGTCTGCTGACCTGTGCTGCAAAGGATTGCAATACACCTGAATCCATACCGGAGGCACAGACTTGCGCCATCTGCAGTTCCCGCACCGATGCGCAGTGTGCACAGAATCCCGACAAAGTCGTTAGCTCCACCACCTGCAGCTACAAAGGTTTCCCTGAATGTTATAGCCGTGTGCTTACGGATGGTGGCACGGAACGTGGTTGTCTGTCTAACCTGGAGGATGACGAGTTCTTGAGCTGTTACAATGGCACCGCTGCTAGCTGCTCTGCCTGTAAGGGAGATTTGTGTAACCAGGATGTTTATCCCACTGGACGAACCTCCTGCCACATATGCAGCTCGAACAGCGATGACAAGTGTGAGACGGCACCGAATAGTCTTGCCATTTGCCCGTTGTTTGACCCGGAGGATACTTGTGTGACGAATCTGCGTGGTGGCACCACCTACAGAGGTTGCAGCAGTTCCATCAAATGTGAGCCCAATTCAAAGACGTGCGTCATCTGCAAGGGTGATGGCTGCAATTTAGTCGACCTGGGCAGTTCTGCCGATGATACACATGGCATGTGGCAGGATCTGCCGCTACAGTGCTTAAACTGTGAGGGTGCTGCCTGCAAAGAGGCAAGTATACCCAGTGCACAATGTGCCGGTAACAATGAACAGGATTGTCAGACTGTCTTCGATGAGTCCGGAACTGTGGTCCGTCGTGGCTGTGAGGATCTGATAGACGCCGATGAAAAGCTCTCCAACTATTGCAGTGGCAATGCTGCCAAGTGTCCTGTTTGCAAATCAAACAACTGCAACAATGCAACGGCCACAACTCAATACAACAGCTGCATATACTGTAACTCCTACAAGGACTCTAGCTGTCTTTTGGAACCTGCGAACACCAAGCACAAGCGTCGCCAATGCCAGGGTCAATGTATGTCCGCACTCTATGGCAGTCCTGAGTCTGGCTTGGAGCTGATACGCAGCTGTTTGGACGACAAGGAACCAGCTGATCAACTAAGCTGCGGTACAAACAACGATACCACATGTTTAGCCTGCACAACCGACAACTGCAATGTGGCAACTCTGCCCGTTGATCGCCTCAGCTGCTATCACTGTGAGAATGGAGACTGTGAGCAACCAGAGCCACAGCTCTGCCAGATCTATAAGCCCAACGATAGTTGCTTCCTGTGGACTGATGACAGCAATAATATACATCAATTGGGTTGTCTGAGCACCTTCCGTAATCAGGATCTGGAGAGTGTGATCAAGACGAAACGTATATCGGTTTGTGAGGGTGAAAACTGCAACGTGCCACAGCTGCAGCAATCTTATAAGTGCGCTGTCTGTGACTCTCGCATAGATCCCGCTTGTGCCACTACACCTACAGCCATTGAAAACTTTGCCACATGCGTTCAACAACCACATACACATTGTGTGACCAAAATAGAAAGCGGTAAGTAAAGTCAAAGTACACAAAGAGCGTATCATTTATCCTTTATCCTCTCCATTGACAGATGGTTCCACAATTCGTGACTGTTTGTACAACTTGAATCAGACAGCATTTGCGCACTGTCTGCTGGGCAAGGATCCCAACTGTGAGGTGTGCACACAAGATGGCTGCAATCGTGAGGTAAGCTGCGAGTTCAAAGTTCGTTTCAAGCATTCGGTTCACATTCCAAATTCTTCGCTTCAGATATATCCAGCGGATCGCCAACAGTGCTACACCTGCAGTTCAGCAGATGATAGCAACTGTGAGTCGGATCCCAGACGCACTTTAGCCTGTGTCTGGCTGAATAGCACGGAAACCTGTCAGGCCTGGTTGCACGATAATGTGACCACACGTGGCTGCAGAAGCGATATTGGCTGCGATGCCAATGATTATCGCAATTGCCGCAACTGCATTGGCTCCGAGTGCAATGCCATCGATTTGGCCAATCGTTTGCCTGATGGACCATATGGTCTATTCCAGCCAATACCCCTAAAGTGCCATACCTGCGTGGGAGAGCACTGTGAGAGCTCCTTGGGACCAGCTCTAGTATGTCAACCGAATAAAGAACAGAATTGTAAGACTGTCTTTGAGCCCAATGGCACTGTTGTGCGCAGACGCGGCTGCACCGATGATGTGGATGACTATGAGGATCGCTATTGTCGCCAGCATCCAGAGCTCTGCTTCAGCTGCAAGTCCAATGAGTGTAATGATGCCTGGGATGTGCGTGAATTCATCAGCTGTGTCTACTGCAACTCCGAGACAGATGAGCAGTGTGTGACCAATCCAGAGAGTGGCAACTTTGCCACACGTCAATGCCAGGGCAAGTGTCTTGTGGCATTGTTGGAGAATAAGGAACTTTTGCGCAGTTGCCTCACTGACAAGGAGGAAGCGGATCGTGTGCGTTGTAGCACCGATGGAAGTGGTGAAAATTGTGCCAGCTGCGAGAATGGCAATTGCAACAAATTCTTATATCCAGCAGATCGTCTAAGCTGCCACGTTTGCACCAACTCCGCCTGCACCTCCAGTCGTACCACAGCTTGTCGCGTCTATGAGAAAAACGACTTCTGCTTTGCCAAGTACAATAAGAATGGTGCTCCAGAGCTAATGGGCTGTGCCAGTGCACAGAATAGCAGCGATTTGGAGGCATGGCGTCAGGGCTATCTGCTGCATGAATGTGCTGGCAATGATTGCAATGATCTGACGCGTCTACCCACGAGTGGCGTGTGCCTGGAGTGTGATTCTAGCAAGACGCTAAGCTGTGCACAATCTCCACAAGATGTCAATACGACCATCACCTGTCATGCTCCATCCTCGGACTGTTTAACCCGCTTGGAGAATGGCCATACGAAACGTGGATGCCGCAGCAGCTTGAGTGTTACTGAGGGCAATGCCTGCGTGGGCAATGGCACATGTGCTGCTTGCGCTGGAGATAAGTGCAACGTGGATATATTCCCAGCTAATCGACGCAAGTGCCACATATGCAATTCTGTGGCACAAGCCAATTGTGCCAAGGATCCCAACAATTTAGCCATTTGTCCTTTGTATGATGCAGCAGATACTTGCATCAGTTCCCTGGGACCCGATGGATATCTGCAACGTGGCTGTGGCAGTCAAGTACAATGTGCCATTGATGATGATCAATATTGTAAAAAGTGCAACACAGATGGCTGCAACACAGATGAATTCAATGGCTCCACTGCACTCACTGGCCTTGGCCTAGCATTGACACTGCTACTGTCAGTGCTTGCAACTGGCAGTTGGCGCATCTAGTGGCAACTACTGCACAACTAAATAAATTTAATACTAACTCGCCATAGTATATATATATATATAGAATATAGATGTATATAGAATATCTGTTATACAAAATACAAAAACCATAAATTAAAACGAAAACTATTTAAAAAATAAAATACAAAACGTAAATTTTAATTTTTGGGTATTCGAAAATTGCTTAAAAAATAGACAGAGGAAGTGTCTTCCTTGGAAGTGTTCAGGCAGAAATTGTGGTAGATGCAACATACGATATAGATTTGGAGGTTACAATCATGGACAATTGAGGGTGAGTATTGATTGAGTAGAGCCTAGTTGATTGGCTTTAGTTAAACCTTAAAGTTACACTTTACTCTGAAGTACAACTGGCCGTATGCGTGATGCTACTTGCAAGAGGTTGGAATGGAAGAGAACTTGGTGTAAATGATAGTCAGCATACTCATATTGGGTTACACTAGGATAAAGAACAGTTTAGGTAACAGGGGCAACCTCTTTACATGCCTTCACAGTGGTTTAGTTCCTCACGGAACAACATGGGGTATGCGTAATTTGTGTTTTGGTTTAGAGTAAGCAAAGCACAAGACGCAATTAAGAGCATAGTTTTATTTAATGATATTATCTTGTAATATATATAAAGCAAATCAGTAGTAAATGTTGTGATTTTGTAATTGGTAATAAAAAACAAAAACAAGAAAAAAAAATAATTTTGCTGTTCATTTAATTGCTGTCCATAAATTTAAGCCGCAATTGCTTATAGCCCTGTCAGACAATTAAAACAAAATCAAGTTAGTTTTTGTATTTTGTGCGTTGAGTTTTTCATTGGAATTGCGATAAGTTTTTGGCCAAGTGCTGCCAGTTGACCAAAGAAATTGTCAGTTAAGCTTATCTAGATGGCAATAAACAGTGACAAATTGAACTCAAACTACAGAGGCAACTTAGTGGGGGGGTTGAACGGAATAGTATTGGTGGCGTTTGATAACTACTTAAGTTGCTCTGGCTCTTTGAAGTTAGAAAGAGAGAGTATTAGAGAGGGAAAGAGCAGCAGTTTCCGCTTAGCGAAATTTCAAATTTCAAATTTCACTTTTCACTTTTCCAACTTTATTCAAGCGCAAAATTAACATGGAATTAAGGACGAGACGAGACAATGCCGTCTGTTGCCTGCAGGCAAACAGCAGTCACATGCAGGATATACAGTTAGTCAACAAAGCACAAACGAGTATAAATATTACTAGCCTGGTTAACGGTAAATATATGTATATATGTAAAGCATTTCATATGATAAAATTGTGCTATAATTATCTTATCCAAAGCAAACATTACTCCAATTGATAACCTGTTCTGGTTGTTGTTGTTGGAGTTGATGTTGTTGGAGTTTTTGTTGTTGTTGTTGTTGTTGTGGCAATCAGAGTTGATATCTTTATGCAGCTGTCAAAACAAAACGTCTGTTAACCCAACTGTTGTCGACCAATTTATATAGCCACGTTTAAAAGTTGTTACCTCGCCCAACACCCACCAACAGCAGTCAAACAGCCAAACGGCCCAAACTCCCAACGTTGCTGACAGCGACAGCCACATTTAAAATCTATTAGTACAACAACTGTAAATGCAGACAACTGGCCAACTGGTGTACTGACAACTGGCAACTTGCAACTAGCAACTAGCAACTTGCAACTACCAACTGGTGATGCCAACTGCAAAAGCCTGTTTCTATTTTCAGTTCATGTTCGAGTCCAAAAACCAAACAAATTTAATAAAGCTTTCATCTACACTTACACAGTGCCTCATCCCTGTGGCGACTGTGGCATGCCACACACAGCAATGAGGCAAACAATTCATGTGCTGTGTAAATTATGTGCAACAAATAAATTATTTTTCACTTCTGTCATTTGATTAAAATGTTTCAGGCGTTGAGCAATGGCAAATGAATTGTATAAAATGCAACTCAATCTGTTATATGTTGTATGCAACATAATGACAGACAAATGTTGCAACTGTTTTGCATAAAAAAAAAAAAAAATAATAGTTATAAAATCAAGTAAAAATTATTTACAATTTTAAACAATTTTCAATAAAAAAAAAATAATAAAATAAAAAAATTACAAAAAAAAAATATATAAAAATATGCAAAAAAATAAAATATCAAATAAAAAAAAATAAAATTAAACAAAAATAAATTAAATTAGTTCAAAAAAAAATAATAATAATAATAATAATAATATTAAAAAATCATAAATTAAATACAAATAATAAAAAATAATAAGAAAATAAATTATTGAAAATATATATAGGACAAATCACTATAGGAAAAAAAAGAAAAAAAATATATATATTTAAAAAAAATAAATAAATTTAAAAAATAAAATATATTAAAAATTTAAATAAATTAAAAATTATAAATTAAATAAAAATAATAAATAAAAATTCTGTACAAAACAAATAAAAAAAATAATAAAATAATGATGAATTATAATAAAATAAATAAATATAAATAAATAAAACGATCATTAATAAAATAAAAACTTTAAATTAAAATAAAAACTGTATACAAAATGGTAGCTAAAAATTGTTTAAATTGTTTGTTAAACTAACAAATTTTTATAGACAGTATTTTTTCTTTTATTTTATATATATTTTTTTTTGTTTCATTTTTTTTTTCTTTTTGTTTCTATGATTCATGTAATTGTTGTTGAATTTTTTACACATACATTGAGTTAAAAAAATACAAGTCCAAAAATAAATATATCTTGAAAGCCCCAAAACTGAGCGATAGATAGAGATAGAGACAGAAGTATATCTACAAATTAATTTTTACCAATTGTAGCGCACACAAAATAATGTTATCAAACAAAATCACATCAGTCAAATCACTGTCATGTCAATGTCTGCTGCTTTAAAGCCGAGTTGCTGCACAGGTTATGGCGACAGCGGGGTGTTGGACGGGTTACCTTGGTTTAAATATATACTCAATTTATATACATATATATATTGAGAGGATAGGTTTAAACCTTTGATTGAAGCTTACGTAGGCCAACTTTCTTAGATGGTTTCAGAACGAAAAATGAACACATCAGAGTCTCATCAACGGCCATCATGGCGCCAGCGTTATCAAATTCACCGCAATAATTGGGAGCCGAAAAGATAGTAATCAATTGGCGTTTGGCAAAGAACTCATAACCATCTTCGACCACCTGATGGGCACGGCATATCAAATCAAATTTAAATCGATGTATAAACTTGCCAACAGTATCCGCACCGAATGTAACACTAACACCACGATCATTGTCACTCCAACCCATTATCTTGGGATCGGGATCGGCCCAAAGTAGATCACAAAGTAAACCCTTGTCGGGTACATCGCAAGGACGCTGTAATTTGGCAATTTGTGACATGCTACTCAAATCTGGACTCAATCCCCCATGACAACAGAATATCTTTTCATCAACAATCGCTGCCACCGGCATGCAATTGTAGCAATCCACAAAGGTGCGCCACAGCTTAACGGTATAACGCCGCTTGCATTCATCATAGAAACCATAGATACGATTGATCCCCGCACTCTCATGATTTCCCCGTAGCACAAAGAAATTTTCGGGAAACTTGATTTTATAGGCAAGCAGCAGGCAAAGTGTTTCAATCGATTGCTTGCCACGATCAACATAATCACCCAGAAATAGATAATTCGAGGCTGGTGGAAATCCTCCATAGTCGAACATACGCAATAGATCACCAAATTGTCCATGTATATCGCCACAGATCTTCACTGGGGCTGTCAATTCCAATAGCATTGGCTGCGATAGAAACACATCTCTGGAGCGTATGCATAAGGATTTAATATCCGTTTCGGTTAAATGCAATTGCTTAATGCGTCTCACATCGATAATGCTATATATAATTTGATCGATATTTTTTGCTTCACCTCCCAATGAAACTCGCTGTTGCAATAGTTGTGACATATTTTTTAGTATTCAATTTTTTCTTTTCGTTTTCGTTCTCTTTTTTTTGATTTCGTTGTTGTTTTCTTCTTGTGTTCCTTAGTTTTTCTGTTCTCTGTTTTCTAATTTATATTTTCTGCTTATTGTTTGGTATTTGGTATTTTTCTTCAATGTTATACGTCCTAAGTATTCACGGCACGACTTGCAATTTATATAAAGTTTAACGATGAGTTAGAAATGTACAAAATAAAAAATATGTTAAACAGCAGTTATTTGATAATGACTATGATTATGATTATGATGTGATTCTCTTATTTTTTTGTTGTTTTTTTTTTCCTTTTTTCCTTTTTTTTTTGAAAATTAACACACAGGCATCAATTATATATACATACATTTACAAATATATATATATATATATATATATAAGGTTATTTTTTTATGTGCACTTTTTTTTTTGTATCCGTTGGCCGCAATACATCAAATGTTATTACCAGATCTTTATCAACGCCCATCGATGCACCGGCATTATCATATAGGCCACAATAATTTGGTGCTGAAAATATAGTCACTAATTGACGTTTGGCAAAAAATTCATATCCATCCTCGACCACCTGGTGGGCACGACAGAATAAATCAAAATCATGTTTACGTAAGAACTTCTCTAGAACATCGCGTCCAAATAGAAAACTAACACCACGATCACTGGGTATATAGCCAAAACCAGCACGATTCGGATCGCTCCACAATAGATCACATAATAGGCCTTCCGCAGGGACTTCAGTGGGTCGTTGCAGTGCATTAATGTCACTTAACTCTTTTAACATTTGACTCAATCCCCCGTGGCAACAGAATATCTTATTCTGTACTATAGCTGCAACTGGCATACAGTTATAACAGTCGACGAAAGTCTTCCACAGTTTGATGGTATATCGACGTTTACATTCATCAAAGAATCCATACATACGGTTAATGGACTGCGACTCATGATTGCCTCGCAGCAAATAGACATTCTTTGGATATTTGACCTTTAGAGCAAGTAACATGGTAATTGTTTCCACAGAGTTCTTGCCACGATCCACATAATCGCCCAGAAACAGATAGGTATTATTCGGTGGATAACCGGAACGTTCAAATATACGCATCATATCATGGAATTGTCCATGTATATCACCCACAATACGTAGAGGTGCTGGTAGTTCCAGGAGCATTGATTCTGTCATAAACATTTCACGTGCCAAGGTGCACAGCGTTATTAGATCTGGCTCAAATAATGGTAAACGTTGCAATTTGCTTATGCGAAATGCTTTCAGTCGTATTATCATATCTGCCAAATTTAATTGTTTACTATTTCTCTGTGATACCATACCAGATGACGTTTCCCCATCCTGTTCCTGGATATTATCCTTTTTGAAGCCAAAAAATTTTTGATTCGAACGACGTGTAAAAATACTGAAGTGTTGCTCCAAAATTTCAAATGACTTTCCCATTTTACTCTGCTTCTATTGCGCTTATTTCTATAATTTTTTTTTATGTTTTTTGTTCGTTTTGAAAAATGTTTTTTTTTTTGTTGTTTATTGTTTCTACATATGTTTATTGTTTAATTATGTTATAAATATTTTTTATATTTTTTTCTACTTCTTTTTTTTTTTAATTTTTAAATGAAAACTAACAAGTTTTTCAATGAACTGAATACTATTAGTATAGAATAGTTGAAAGCCATTACTTTATCTTTTACTATATTTTATTATAATATTTATTAATATTATTATTATTATTATTATTATTATTTATTATTATTTTTTATGCTAAGCATATTATGGGCCAAAAGCGAAGACATTTTAAAAAAAAGTATTTATATATGAAAAAATTTTGAGTTGCTCTTATTAACGCATATTAAGTTTATATTAATAGATAACCTTTTTAATATCAATTGATTCTACTATATTTTTTGTTTCGATAATTATTTTACCAGTTATAGATGGCTTTGGCGTTGGCTTATTTTGATAGATATCAAAGGTTATAATTAGCTCGCTATCAATATACATGGTGGCACCGGCATTATCATAGAGACCACAATAATTTGGCGCTGAGAATATGGTAACTAATTGCCGTTTGGCAAAGAACTCATAACCATCTTCAACCACCTGATGGGCACGACAAATCAAATCGAAATCATGGCGCATTAGAAACCGATCAACAATATCAGAGCCAAAGACCCAGGAGACACCGCGATTGCTACGATTCCAGCCGTAATTACGATCCGGATCTGACCAAAGTAGATCGCAGAGCATGCCAGCGTCTGGTATATCGGTGGGTCTTTGAATTTTATTGATTTGATCAACATGTATGAGGCTGGGACTGAGTCCACCATGGCAGCAGAAGACACGATTGGAGACCACAGCAGCAACTGGCATACAGCTGTAGCAGTCAACAAATGATTTCCATAATTTGGTTGAATAACGCCGTTTGCACTCATCGAAGAATCCATAGACCTTGTTCAGTGATGGACTCTCATGATTGCCTCGCAGCAGGTATATAGAAGTTGGATGCCTGATCTTATAGCAGAGTAATAGTGTTATGGTTTCCACAGATTGTTTACCTCGATCTACATAATCACCCAAGAACAGATAACGTTGGTCTGGCGGTGATCCTCTATTCTTAAATATACGCAAAAGATCATCGAATTGTCCATGTAGATCACCCACAACACAAAGTGGTGCACTGATATGCAAGCACATCGATTCGTTTAGGAATATTTGTCTTGATTTATCGCAAACAGCTTCTATATCATTTTTGGTTAGGTTAACATGCCCATCCGATTGTCGAGCTCCAAATTCGAGTAATCGTATGAGGTCATCGATATTTGGATTGATCGTGTAGTCGAGTGTTTTTGAATGTATGTGTTTGTTTTTTTTATTGAATGAATTCATTTGTTACTTTTTCTCTCTATATATGTTTATATAGATATATTTATTTTATTTAATTTTTTTTTTTCTTTTTTTAAGAAAGTGTTAAGTGTATACTTATATGTATGTATGTATGTATAAAGTATATGATATTTATATTTATAAATATATAAATATATTTATGTACGATTCTGACAAGATCTTACTTAAATTCTATGATCAACTGACAAGCTGCCATAGAATTACATATAGCAAAGGTTAAGGGTTAAACAGACTCGGTTCCTAAGAAAAAACAAAATTATTTTTCTCTTTTTTTAAATTATGCACAGTTAACGTTAACGTATTTATTTTCTGGTAACACATTTAGTTGGCTCAATACTGAGCATTAAAATATATATTTATATATAAGTATATACTTAAACTTGACCATGAAGTGCCTTCTCAATTTTAGCCGAAAATCTTGTATGAACTTCACGTTTCTTTGGCTTCATTATAACCAAGGTTATATTAAGCGATTTATCTACCACCATCATGGCGCCAGCATTATCATATTCACCGCAATAATTGACGGCTGAAAAGATGGTTATCAGTTGACGTTTGGCAAAGAACTCGTAGCCATCCTCGACAACCTGATGAGCACGACAAATCAGATTGAAATCGAAACGTGCTAGGAATTGCTCCACTGCATCAGCACCAAAAGTGAAACTGACACCACGCGAGTTCTTGCCCCAGCCGACAACAGCTGCATCTGGATCTGACCACAATAGATCACAGAGTAAACCATTTGCCTTGACCTCACAGGGACGCGGCAAGTTACGTATGTCATCGAGATCATGTAATACTGGGCTAATGCCACCATGACAACAGAATATCCTTTCACCGATAATAGCTGCCACTGGCAAACAGTTATATGTATCCACAAAGCATTTCCATAGACGTATAGTGAATCGCCGTTTGCATTCATCATAGAATCCATAGACCTGATTAATGCTGGCTGATTCATGATTGCCACGCAACAAATGTACGGAAAGTGGAAATTTAACCTTATAGGCGAACAATAAGGTTAACACCTCTACCGAATAAGGTCCACGATCAACATAGTCACCCAGAAATAGATATGGCGTCTTGGGCGGATAGCCTTGTAGATCAAAGAATCTTAACATATCACCAAATTGCCCATGTATATCGCCAAGTATGTTTATTGGTGGACTGATTTCTAATAACATTGGATCTTCCAATAGAATAACACGTGCCTCATATAATAAACTATATATATCAGATTCTGGTATGTTGAAGGTCTTATCATTCTTCCAGTTTAGCATCTTCTCAATAATTTCGTCTAAATGCTTTTTCAGCAACATGCCAAATCTGCTCTCCGACGCCACTGCTGCCATACTTAATACTTCTTCTTTTTTTTTGGTTATTTTTTTTATTTTTTCGCGTGCGGTTTCCTTTTTTTTGTTTTTTTTTTTTTTTTTTTTTAACTTAACGGTTTAAATAAAAAATGAAAGTCCCTCAAGTTCAAAATATATCATGGTTTTATGTTGTTTTTTTTTTTTTTGTTCAATGTTTTATACAAAATTCTGGGACATATTTTACATTGACAACAAACTTTCAAACGTCACTAAAACAAAGGCCATTAGATCAGAGAAAATACCCACTTTCAATAAGTTATTAAATTTTATATCATTGAGGAGCTCATTTAAGATCAGTTTATATATATAATTGTAGTAATAAGTCCCCTTTGAATATATATGCAAAATATTTTGGTACTTACCCCATTGAAGAAAATTTTATACGCTCCAGTTGACGCTATAAAAAAAAAAATAAAAAAAATGTTATTTTTTAATAATATATATATATTAAAAATTTATATATTAAGTAATAGTTTAAGTATATTAAAAAAAATAATATATAAATAATCAGCAACACTTAACTAACTACACCAACTCCATAAAGGAATGACCCATAAAATGCATTCCCTTTATATGCACCTTGCAAGTCAAAGTAAGCTGTATAACACATACAGTATAACACACATACAGAAGCACTATAAAATTAATATACATATAAACACACAAATGCAAATACATATATATATATATATATATATACACACAGTCACACACACAAATTGCCAATTGAATTCATGAAGATGCCAACGCATATGTTGCCCACGTGGCAGCTGCAATGCTGCAATGCAATATAGTTCTCTCAATTCAACAGCTGCAGCAAGTGCAACACGATGTGTCTCGTCATGTTCATCAAGAGTGTTATTTACGTGTCTTTGTTTGTTGTTTATTAGTTGCTTTGGCAGCTGGTCACGCTTCATGTCTGTAGGAAATTAAAATAATTCATGCAATAAATTCAATTTAAAATTTTACTCAAAATTTGCTGCAAGAAAATAGATGGAAAAAAACCAAATTTGTATGCAAACAAAAATATTTATTAAAAACTTAATACTTACTATATTTAATAGCTATTTAATATAAATTAAATATAGAAATAGTTTAAATAAAATAAATGCATTAAGTTGATAGCTTTGTTTGAATTTTTAATAGAAATTCTTGCAGAAAAAATATTTCTAGCTTGCATCTTTTAATGCTTTTGTCTATTGTAGCAAACACACATATATATGCACATACTACACACATGTATATATATAAATTCAATGCTATCAATTATTCAAGTTATACAAATTAAATCCAACGTTTTAAGGATAATAAATTTATATATATAAAAAAGCAGCTGGCACACAACTAAATCCAGACAATTAAATTTCCTGCGGTTTTCTACGGTATAGAAACGCGCAACTGCAGCATCATGCAGATACATGCGAGATATATATGTATATATAGGATGAATTTATATGTATATAAAATATATATTTTTTTGTGGTATTATTTAAATTGAATTTGTAAATTAAGTTTATTGTGTTACAGCACACACACTCACACATATACACGTACAGAAATTTATATTCTATGTGCGATTTTTGTGTCTTTTTCGCATTGAAATTTTTTGTTTCAGAATTTCTTTTTTTAAGGTATTTTATTTTTTTTTCTTTAGTATTTTTTGCTGTGAGCTTCACTAGGCTTAAGCGATATTTATTTATGGCCAGCAAGTTGTTTGTTGTGTTTCGTGTTTCGCCCTATATAGTATAGCCGTATCGGGTCTAGGGATTTATTTATATATATACATATATATTTTATTGTATTGGCCACGCTTCAATAGAAACAATTGAACAATTGCATTTGCATGCATAAAATTTGTAACTGGTATTTACGTTGAATGATTTATGTGCAAGTGATTTGAATTTTGCCAAAAATTTGTTGCAATTCGCTAATAAATTGTAGCTAAAAGAATAGAAAAATTTAAAATATATATATTTGTTTATTTACGAGTTGCCCTAAAGCCAAACCAAAATCAAAACCAAATCCAAACCAAAAGCAACTTTAAACTAAATTATTTTAGCAGTCAATCATATAAAACTGGCATTTAATTATTTTTTCCTAATAGTTAAACTAATGCTTTATACTAAATAATTACATGCAATTAATTAAAATAATCGCTGTTGTAAAAGTATTTATTTTTTTTTTTTTTTTTAGATTTAAGTCATATTACGCATACGCACTGTGGTGCATTGCACTCAATTTACATTTACTTGGCAAACTGTTAACAATTTTTGGCGCAGCGTCTACTTGGCACCATTTGGTCAGCCATATAACATATATATATACATATATATACTTTTATATATATATAGATTAAAAATCATATAAAAATGGACAACGCAATGCAGATCGCAATTTTGCTGGCGCCAGGAGACGCCGTCAGCGCGACGCCGCCTATGGGCCAACAACCCTAACGCTTCATATTTAATATTAAATTCATTTTGTTCATTCGCCCATTTCTTGAGTTTTGCACAAATGTTGCACAAATAAATAGAAAATACACAGAAACACACACAGTACGAGAGATAAATGTAAATAGGAAGTGCAATGCATGACTACTCTGTGAGAAAAAAAAAGGATAACAAAAAAGGACTTGTGCAACGTTTGCAAAAATTATGCTGTGACTCGCATGACCCGAAAAAAAGAGAAAAAAAAATAGAAAATATGTTTAACAGTCAGCGAAAAAATGTAACACTGCCAAAGCATATAAATAATGGCCAAGTGTTAGACAGGCCAAAATGTGTGTTAGTCTGATGGCTTAAAGTGTGCAACAAATTGAAGTTGCAACAGCTTTAAGCTTGAAAACTAAAGTTTTGGCAGTTCATATAAAAGAGGTCAGTAAGGGTTCAACAAGGGATAGCAACATATGTGTTGGTATGTTAAGTGTTAACCCTTTACCAGTTATCAGCTGTTACATACTCACATAACTTATGGCTAATGAGACAATTTACAAAGGCCTCACGTGTGGCAGCCTTGAGAGCTGCTGTCAGTTGGCCATAAGCATTGTAAGCCATTGCAGCTGGCCACGTAAAGTAGCTATAACTAATTGTAAGCTGTAATCATATCAATCTGTATTAGAAGCCACCTACAAATCCAAGCGTGAAATGCATCCGAATGTCTGCTTAATTATGGCGGTACGTGACACTTGACCAAGTGGCAGCTGTCAGCTGGTGACTGGTGGCTGGTGGCGCCACTGTAACAGCTTTTGCTAATATTTTTTGGCAACTGATGTGCACAGTTTGCGTTGAGTTGAGTTGGTTTTCAGGTAATTAGCATTGGAATGCAATGCATTTGGTTTAATTAAATGCAAAACATGTACACGCAGCGGTCACTAAAATGCAACTGTTCACATTTTAGTCTGTAAGCCTGCGAACTGTGAGAGTATTTTATGGCATGAGCTGATAAAATAAATGGAACAAGGATTATATGATTGCAGCTGACATTATAATGTTTGGAACATGTTTTGCTATGATAATGTCCAATGTTTAGGCATTAGTGTAAACGCCTAAAACTAGGCAACAGCAATGTGAATAAGACTACGATTTATTGTGGCAAACAAACAATTTTGCGTCACCCCCTCAACCTCATAACAAATTAACTAACAAGTAACAAACAACCCTTACAACTAAGTCACTTGGTCAGCTGGTTAACTGGTCCAACTGGTACGGCTACAACTGCTACAACTGGTCAACTGGTCAACTAGTCATCCCCCATTGGACAAGTTAAGAGTAAACGTTGCTGACACAGACAGGCTACTATGGACAAGCGACTGGTGCCAATTTTGCTGTTGATTACACGACAACACTCACTGTTCGCACTTTGCCACCCTTTTGCACTTAAGTGTTGTTGCTGTTGCTGTTGTTGTTTATGTTGTTAATGGTAATGGTAGTGGTGCTTGTGGTGTTGGTGTTGGTGCTGCTGCTGCTGCTGCTCGTGTTGATGGGTGGGGCGGAACGTCTTGGATGACAAGGGTCAAATGAAAGTTTTACGGCCACTCGGCATCATTTAAACTAAAGCCAAAACTCTTCCATTGAAAGCTATTTAATATTGGTGTTGCTGCTGCTGCTGTTGTTGTTGTTGTTATTGTTGTTGCCACATTTTCAGTTTATTTATTTTAAGTTTAATTCGTTGGGCTTCCAAAAAGGAAATTGGTTTAAGTGAAACGGATGAGCAGGAAAACAGGAAACTGTTGCTGATAAAGGACAGAGGACAAAGCAGAGATAGAGTAGAGAGAAGAAAGGACAGAGAACATAGAATACAAGTTGAGATTTATCTAGTGAAACTTTCTCACCTGTTTTCAGGTGTCAATAAAAGTTTAACTTACTGCAACTGACAGCATCGATAAGAGGGGAGTGTGGCAAGCGTAAGGGTGATATTACTGCTATAAAATGATTGTCTTAAAGTTTAAATTATGTCCAAAGAAATGTATTGAAATCACAGAAATTTAAAGCTTCAAATTGTGCCACAAGGACCCCTTGCAGACCCTCTCAAACATGCCCCAAAAAAAGGCATATTATAAATCTTGATATATCTGACAGTGTCTGTTGTCTGTTTGTTGTTTGTTTGTCCAATTGCATAGCTTTATATAAGCGATTTTGTGGCATGACGCCGCTGCCAAAATCATACATCAATTTGGCTACATTCATCAGCAAATGCCACAGAAATATCATGTATAAAGTGGAGGGCGGTGGCAACAACATTTCCTGGCTGTGCAGGCAGCAGTTGTTGCAAGCGACAACAAATGTATGTGTGTGTGTGTGTGCCAGGCAACAACAGTGTTGCACAGTTGCACAGTTGCACAGTTTGCACAGTTCGCACAGTTTTGCCGCGAATTTGTTGTTGTACGCACTCGTTTTGGGGGCATACAACGAATTGCAGACATTGCAAGGAATTTTGAAAGTGATGTCTGCCAGACCGAAATTGTCAAAACAATTAATCATTGATGAAGAAAATGTACGATGCAACATGCAACAGCAACAAGAACAACAAATAAAACTAACCACAACAGCAGCAACAACAACAACAACAGACAACAGTTTTACATATTTGCCCCAAAATGTCATTAGTTGCCACATGTGTGCAGCGACAGATACAGAGCCAAGAGTAGAGAGTAGATAAAAGTCCATTCGTCTTATGCCATTTGCATAAATATACAAATTCTATAGAAAGTTCAGGGGAAAAGCGATCATTGGTATCCTGATTGAAATCCTTTCAATGTGCTTTAAATTCGTATAAGCCAAAGCACAAAATTGGCATCAATTTAAGCATTAATTATAAATAACATTTGCATTAAGCTAAATGCAAACATTTTAGCCTAATTTATGCAATTGGCAAAAGCATAATATAATTATATAAATTGCATTGAATTAGGTCAATATGATTGGTATATATTTAAATTAGTCAGTTTATAGAAGTTAAAGTTATCATTAACTGTAGATTTTAGTTGGCTTTTATAGTCAACAGATTATAGCCGTAAAGTTACAACCAATGCAAAGCAATCAAAACAATGTTCCAATTAGCCACGCGACTTTAGACCCGTTTGACAGCCAATTTGAACGCTTTGAAGGCAACCAAAGCGTTACACGTTTAGCCACTTTAAGCGCTTGTTAAGAACCATAAAAAAAATCGACAGAAAAAGTTGAGAAAACACTTTTTTTGTGTTTGTTTTTTTTGCTCCTTCCACAGCAAACGAAAGAGCAAACAAAGCATAAAAAATAGTATTGAAAAACTCTTTCCAGGTGACTTGGCGTTTTGAAGCTTGTCATTAAATTGAGAATTTAATGCATAATAAAAACACATTAAATCTTTTATATGAAATGGAAATAAAATAAAAATAACAATTTAATATATTCGTTGAGACATAATTAAATAATAAAAAACAATAATAATAACTGCTAATTAAATATGTTGATCATTTGTTTATATACAAATTAAAATAAAATGAAATAAAAGGAAATAAATTTTAATATGTGAAATTAATTTTGAATTGTTTCGATTGTTTATCATATCAGAAAGTTGTTTAAAACAAAGTTATTAAATATTTAACATTGTTTTTTATAATTATTTTTTATCACAACTTTGTTGCAAACTTTATTTTTATAGCAAACTTTTGTTAAATGAAGTTAAATAATTTATTTAATGCTTTCCACGCTTGCCCCATGCAAATTTCATTAAAAAAATCTGATTTCCTATGAAAATGCAATCAGCAAAAGTCGCCAGTACAGAAATAATATATAAATATATATATATATATATAAAAATGGAGAGAAAAAAAAACGATAAAGGAATACATTTTCAGTGTACAGGAAAAACCAGTTTAAAGGCGAAAAGTGCAAACCGCAATTAATTAAATCCACAGTTAATTTTATTGCCGGCGGAAGTGGCAGCAGCAAAAATGGCGCAAATGAAATTATAGGCGATAAAAGCAAGGATGAACAAAAAAAAAAAAAGAAAAAAAAAAGAAAAAATATAAAAAAAAAACACGTTGTCATCCTTATAGTATAAGTGTATTTGTGTGAGTTCCTG
This sequence comes from Zygothrica quintamaculata, assembly GCA_037044455.1. NCBI lineage: Eukaryota > Metazoa > Arthropoda > Insecta > Diptera > Drosophilidae > Zygothrica > Zygothrica quintamaculata. The sequence goes on from JBAMBS010001781.1 coordinate 194,636, forward strand.
TTCCAGTTCACAAAGTTCGTGAAAGTTGCAAAGGTTTTCAAGGCACTTTAATTAATATTCATTTAAAGCCAATTATTTGTTTCTAACAAAACTTGCGGAAAATTGGCAAGAAAAGCAGAAACTATTTTAAAGGATTATTGCTACACAAAAGTTTAATATATACATAAAAATATATATATATTTATATATGTATAAATATTCCTTATGAAAGTATAAAAAGCAAACAATTTTCATACAAAGCTGAAAATCTTTTATAAGCAACAGCAAAAATAATCTGCAGCACTTTTCACATGCTACTTATAAAAAGAGGTTTTCCTTTTACAATTTTTTATTTGGCAGTATTTGTTTATATATTCAAATATTTATTGTTTTATTTCTTTAAAAAGTAAACGCAACAATTTGTGAGCAAAGGTTTTAAAATATGTTCAGAAATTTATATACTTCATGGTTACAAATTTGATTATACCTAGTAAGAAGTGTATCAATTAACGAGCCACTACTGTACGTATAAGTTAGAAAATATTCAGCCAACCGAGCTACCCAACAGTAGAACTTAAATCATTCCCTGCTGATACACTCATCCAGGCATATTATATGATATTTAACATTTTATACTACTATAGCATAAGCTGATTTTAATAATGAGAATAAGATACAATAGTACTATAAATAATAATAATAAATCAATAATATTTAAATAATAATTAAATAATAATAATACTATAATAATTATAAATATAAACTAAAAATAAAATAATAATTATATTAAAATATTAATAATAAAATATTTATACTAAGAATTAACTTAGTAGCAACGTGGTTCAATTGATTAGCCACCACTGTATTCATAAGCTATACCTATTGCTTGCTCTTTACGTTTGAGGCTGCATATTCGAAGCAAGAAGATGCCTTTCAAGTGCTTTAAGTTGTCGACTACCTGCGTTTATTTACAATGGAGATAAGTGTTAACCGTTAGCTTTCCATATTGAAGTAATGGACGTTTGAATTGTGTATGGCGTAGAAGAATATGTGAACTTATGTATAGAATATATCATAGTGTGACATAATTCAAAAGTTCGTTGTATAATTCTTGATGCATTTATTGATTTGTGTTTTCTTTTGGTGGAATAGTTAAAGTTAGTAATTAATCTCTTATGGGGTTTGCGTGAGGCATTTTCATTACATGCCACTTGAAAGTTGCATGCAAATTATTGCAAGTTGAGCATGTACCAAAAATTGTATCCTACAGAGTTGTTGCAAGTACTACAACTACCACTCATAATCGACAAAAATCGCGTGTTGCAGCACAACTTACAAGTTTTGTTGCAACTATATAAGTTTATTTCTCTTTTTTTTATTTGCAACTCAAGGCATGGTGTGTTGCATGCCAAGTGAAAAGTTGCAGCTTGTATTTCGACCTTACACTACATTCCTACTTGCTTCCCTTTTCCTAACCATTGCTGCAACAGCAACAAAAACTGCTCCATCATCATTATGCAGCTTGTTGAAGTGGTTACATGAGCTCCAAGCGCTTTGCATGACCTTTGGAGTATAACAAAATTTTGATTTAGGTGTGGAAATTCTCATAGCTTTGGCAAGTTTTTCATAACTTTTCTTTTTATCACTTTTGATACTTTGATGCAGTATTTATTATATAGAGTAGAGATTCTTTGCTGATCTTTTGGCATTATGTTTATTGCACATTTAATTTTCGAACTCAAACGAAATGCTAACTGTCTATGCCACTGACCACGCCTTTTGGGGCATACCGCACACCTTTTTACAGACACAGCAGACTTGGCTTAATTTGTATGAATGGCAAAATGAAAAGTGGTAACAAAAATAAAAACCGAAAGCGCAAATAACTAATTAAATTTTTTTAGTCTTTTTTATTTTTTGTCTTTTTTTGAGTGCAAATGAACAAAGTTGTCTGCTACCACAAAAAGATTGAAAAGGAGCGGTCTCCTGACTGTTAACAAACCAGCTAACAGCAACCAGCTACCGACTACCGACTACTGGCTACCGACTACCAACTAGCAAACTGCCAGTTTAATTAACTTGGCTTATAAAATTTTATGCTAACTCTCTGGGCAGATAGCACAAAGCATTATCTATGCGTTGTAATAGTTGGCCATAAAGGTTGTCTATGCAAATATGTTGCAATATCTGTGTTGCCACTCAATTGCTGTTGGCCCTTAAGCATAGCCAACCATGCTACACCCTTATAACCTTTTAGGTATTTCAAGGGTGAATGTTGATATCTGTTTCTGTCTCTCCCTCTCCCTTTCTTTTCCTCTCTCCCTTTTTTTACACATAAATCAAAAGTAAAATTTTTACACGCGGCAAACTGTCTGTGAAAATTTCATTTACATGTGCCGCGGCTTGTGGAGCGAACCCAACTTAACACAGCTTCCCAGTTGCCTCTTACCAAAAAGACAAAAAAAAAAATAGAAAAATTTTTGGCCAAAATGAAGGGGTCACAGCAACACGTTTTTAATTGTTTTTTGAGGTTATGTAATAACATATTCAGAAGAGAGTAATTTAAATTCCAGTCTACAGCCCGAAGGGGTGCAAAATTTGTGGCATGATAGAATGACAAATTGATAGACTAACAGGAAAAGTCACTTCTGATTATATATAGAATAAAGGTTGATAAAAATCATGAAATGTTCCCTGAAATACTCAATTCATTTTGCAGCTGAGTTTAGAGCAACTGCTAGTCGTTGCAGCATCATAAAAATATTCAATTTGCCTCTTACTGGGCTTTTCAATTGACTTCTTTAACATGCAACAACACACAAAAAAAAAGGACTCAAATAGTGTATTAGTTTTATGGTTCTACCCGCAGATAACCGCACTAATAGCTCTGCCCTGCAGCGCTTCTTTATGTGTGTTCTGTGGCTGTAGTTGTAGTTGTAGTTGTAGTAGTAGTAGCATCTAATGTGCATATTAGAGTACCTATTAACATATTTGCCAATGTGTTTAACAACAAAAGCACTAAGCCCTGACGATGTACTGGCCACCAATCACCAATCAGCTAGTGCAGCAACAATACTAACAACAACAATAACCAGAACAACAACAACCTTTGTTGGTGGTCACGTTTCGCTTCACGTAGACAGCCTTGCATAATTGCGCTGGCAAGTGCAGGTCTGCAGGTCTGAGGGTCTGATGGTCTGCAGGTTTCTAGTTCTGCTCAATGCATAAATAACAACGCACACACAAACAAACACTCCCATTTTAAATATATGTATACACACACACATACATACATACATAGATATATATATATATATATATCCAGTTTTGTTTGGCTTTTTGTGTAACTTGGCTATTATGCAAATGGCACTTTGTTTTAACAACGCTTTGCGGTTGCCCTGATGAGGCTGTGCCTAAGGTACAATTTGAGTTTCAGCTTGACATTAGTTCGTCATCAACAATGCTCTCTTCCTCTTCCAATGCTCTCTTTCCTACTCTCTCGCTCTCTGAATGATTGTGTTGGTTACATTACGCGTACAATTAATATGCCAAGTATTATGTGTGCGCATACTAATGACTTTTTCCATTGGCCACAAAAAGCAATGTCCACATCTGCATCTACATCTGCATCTGCAGTTGACTTATGCCGAGCTCGTCTGTCAACTGTGGCCATCTATCAATTATTGTACAAAAGCCAAACACAAAACGGCGCCGGCGCAGCAGCCCTGCCCACATACGCACACACATACAGACATACTCCTCCTCTCACCCACACACCAAAAACACACATTAAATTTTATAGTCTGGCAGTGACTACTTGAAGCACGTCTAAATATATATGAGTCATAGTTAATGCAGACAAATGCAGTTACCGTATAGGTTGCCAATCGTTAAACTGCTGGACAATTGTTGTGCACAACAAAACACACAAAGCATTTAACAGGGCGTAACTCTAGTTCTGTCATTTTAAAAACTGCTTAAAACTAATTTAAATGCACTAAAATTATTATTTACGATGACAGACACAAAGCAACATTACCTCCTCCATATATATATATATATATATATACATATAGAACTATGACTGTAACCAGACAATTAGCATATTGACATTGTATTACTATATCTATATCTTTTTTCATTGCCATTTATATATAATAATATATATATAAATCCTTTACCCAGAAACAATGTTCAATTGTTTAACAAAAAGAGCCGCATAAATGGTGTTAATATAATAAAACAGTTAAGTGGTGTCAGGTAACGTTCCATGGCCAACACTCCAAAACTGCCAACACACTAAAGCCCAAAAACAATATATTTAAAACACACATACACACACACTATAAAGACTATAAAGTCATCCAATAAAATAAATCAAAAGAAAGTAAAATTAAGACCCATCAAGCGATCGAACTGCGAATGTATATATATATATGGAACATACATATATATATATATATGGAACATACATAAATACATATATATATATGTAACCTACCTAAATAAAATTTATTTCTATAACAAAAAAAACTTTCGCTACTTCAGTGGCAAAAAATAAAATAAAACATAAAAAAAAATTTATGTGTAAAAGCGAAATTAAAAATGAAAATCTATAACGATATTTGAATACTCTCTTGCAGCTATAAAATATAAATTATACAATAAATTAAAACCTTTATTACAGCTATAACCAATGAGTTGGTAATAATAAGAATAGTATTATGAATATTTTATGATTATTTTATTTATTTTAATTTCATTTAATATTAATTGTATATTATTTTCTGATTTATTTTAATTTAGTTTATATTTTTAGGTTTTAATTATTATTTAATTTAAATTATTTTTATTTGTTCAATTTCTTATTATTCATTTACGTAATTTATTTTTATTTATTAATTCAATTTATTATTATTTATTTATTTATATAAATTTGTTTTAGTTTATTTAAATTATTTATTTTATTTAGTTAAACTTGTTTTTATGAATTTAATTAATTTACATTTATTTATTCAACATATTATTATTTATTTATTTTTATTCATTCACTTAAAATAAATTTATTTCAATTTGTATTTACCTATTTATATTTATACATATTTTTAAATATATTTGAAATTTAATATTTTACTTTATTTTTATAATTTTTCTGTAATGTTTAAAATATGTATATTTGATTCTAACTGCTTATTTCATTTATTAATTTTGTATTTCATTTAAATTATTTTTTTCATTCATATTTATTTTGTTTTATTTCTAAGCCTTTCATTTTTTCAGCTTCTTTAAACTTATAAGTCATGGTTCAATAGGTCAGTCAACAATGCGTGTTATCTTTGTGTTTGATTAATATTTGATTAAAAACTGGTTTTTTATGTCAGTAGCAAAAAGTGTAAGAGGTTTTTTTCTATAAGAACGTTATAAAGTTTGATAGAGTATAAGAAACCGTTGAATTGTATTGAATGAATTTTGATGTTGCTTTGTGTGAAGTATTATCATGGTAAGCGTAGCCTACGCATGCGCAGAATACAAATATAACTTCGAACACACATACATATGCATACATATACAGATTGTCGACTCACGCATGTGTGTAGATTGGCAAAGTGGACGTGCCACAGGCCAGAACCACTTTTCGGTGGCTTGTCATGTGAATTTGGGTGAAATGTTTGTAGCTGGCTTTCAAATTCGAAGCTGGCTGTTCAGTTTGCAACGAGCCACACGAGTTGGTGGTGTCGTCTAAGCGTAGAGAAAGCCAACAACCACTTCTATCTATCTACTACTTCTGGGTTTCTTTGTGAAATGTCTTGGAGCTGCCTAACGTTCTGCCTGCTTGTGTTGCTCGGATCAGCTGCAACGCAGCAGTCAAACATAAAGGAAACACCACAGGCAAACACAGCAGGCACCACGCCTTCACCACCCATACTTAAGCAATCCCAGAATACGTTTGTACAATGGGTGCTATCACTGCTGCCACAGCGTCCAGGGTCTGCCCCGGATACAGCCACGGTGGCCACACTGAGCAGCTCCAGTTCGGTGACAGATGCACCGAGCGTAACAGCCGCAAGCACCACAGCGGCGCCCTCTACCAGCACCACCACCACACGTAAGGCAACAACAACAGCAACACCCACTTTGGATCCACCGCGTAACTGTACGGACTGTGTCTGCGGTGTGGCCAACATACAGAAACGTATTGTTGGTGGCCAAGAGACGGAAGTGCATCAGTATCCCTGGGTAGCCATGTTGCTCTATGGCGGACGTTTCTATTGTGCCGGTTCGCTGCTGAACGATCAGTTCCTGCTCACCGCCTCCCATTGTGTCTATGGCTTCCGCAAGGATCGCATCTCAGTGCGTCTGCTGGAACACGATCGCAAGATGTCACATCTGCAAAAGATCGATCGCAAGGTGGCTGAGGTGATAACACATCCCAAGTACAATGCACGCAACTATGACAATGATATAGCTATAATCAAACTGGATGAACCTGTGGAATTCAATGAGGTGCTGCATCCCGTATGTATGCCCACACCAGGACGCAGTTTCAAGGGCGAGACAGGTGTTGTTACAGGCTGGGGTGCACTCAAAGTGGGTGGACCCACATCAGATACACTACAGGTAAGCAGAGAAGAAGCACAAATCGTGGCAAATTTACTCAAATTTTTTGCACTATAGGAGGTGCAGGTGCCTATATTATCACAAGATGAGTGCAGAAAGAGTCGTTATGGCAACAAGATCACAGACAACATGCTCTGTGGTGGCTATGATGAAGGTGGTAAGGATTCTTGCCAAGGCGACAGCGGCGGTCCACTGCACATTGTGCCTAATGGGACGCGGGAATTCCAAATTGCCGGCGTCGTGTCTTGGGGCGAAGGCTGTGCCAAGGCTGGTTACCCTGGCGTCTATGCCAGAGTGAATCGTTATGGCACCTGGATTAAGAATCTCACCAAACAAGCCTGTCTCTGCCATCAAGAGACCAAAAAGATCAAATAGTTGCAACACATAAGTGGCATAGTAACAAAAGGCCAAGACACATACGGAGAACTCGAAAGGAGAGACCAGAAAAAACCTCATAAGAAGAATTTATATATATACTTTAAAGATAAACCTATCCGATCAAGGCGAAATCGAGGTTTTTGCTTGCGAAAACTTTACACTTTTCGTTGGAAACTCCAAAAGAAAATCAACTGAAAGTTCAGTTTTTATTTCTATATATAAAAACTTGTCTCTTTCTTTGATAGAAAAAAATTAACAAATTTATAGAAAATACTCTTTCTGGCTCTCTGTAAGTTCTCTGTAAGTGCATACAAGCTTCGACTTGTCGAAGATATCTAGCTATATATAACTATACCTTATAGTTTGCTCAATTTCATTATTTATTGATTAAAGGAACAACTTCTAGCAAGTACTTCATAGAGTTGCTGCATTCCAATCAAAGACAGTGGCAATAACCTTTGTTGGGTCCGGTTTGGAGGCTGGTCTAGCCAGTTCTGTAGCCGGTTCAGGTTCAGTTGGGCTGATAGGGTAGTGGCTTGGGTTCTTGTAGTTAGTTGCAAGGATGCGTTAATTCAGTTGCCAATTGCTAGTTGGCCAGTTGAGTTGAGCTTAGAAATGAGATACATTTACTTGCTATCACTGGTGGGTCTCAGCCTGGCCACACCTAGTCTGAGAAGTGCAGCTGAACCTGCCAAGATACTGGAATCTTTGAGCAATCTAAGGCAGAATAGTTTTCTGGACTGGATTGTATCCATATTGGGTCCGGATTATGCTGATACAAGTCTGCCGGCCAAGCGTGATTGTCCGGCTTGTGCCTGTGGCAATATCAATACGCGACATCGTATTGTAGGTGGTCAGGAGACAGAGGTGCATGAGTATCCCTGGATGGCCATGTTGATGTGGTTTGGTAGTTTCTATTGCGGTGCTTCGCTGGTGAATGATCAGTATGCCTTGACAGCGGCACACTGCGTTAATGGTTTCTATCATCGACTTATCACAGTGCGTCTGCTGGAACACAATCGTCAGGACAGCAATGTCAAAATAGTGGACAGACGTGTGGTACGTGTTCTGGTGCATCCTGACTATAGCACTAGGAATTTTGATAGTGATATTGCGCTGATACGCTTCAATGAGCCAGTACGTCTGGGCATTGATATGCATCCCGTTTGCTTGCCCACACCCATGGAATCGTTTGCTGGTCAAACGGCTGTCGTCACTGGTTGGGGTGCATTGAGCGAGGGTGGACCGGTATCTGATACTCTACAGGAGGTGGAGGTGCCTGTACTATCGCAGCAGGAATGCCGCGACAGCAATTATGGCGAGGATAAGATAACCGATAATATGATCTGTGCTGGTTATGTGGAGCAAGGTGGCAAGGATTCATGCCAAGGCGACAGCGGTGGTCCCATGCATGTCATTGGCAATGGACAAGCCTATCAACTGGCTGGCATTGTGTCTTGGGGTGAAGGTTGTGCCAAGCCCGGTTCACCAGGTGTTTATACACGCGTTAGCAACTTCAATGAGTGGATTGAGGAAAATACTCGAGACGCCTGCACCTGCACACCAGCTGAAGAAGTGCCTGCCACCACAGTGACTGAAGCGGCCATAACTGAGACTGCAACAAGCGAAGAGCCCGAAGTACTCGAAGCAGAAATATTTGCTTAAGATGTGATTTTTGAAAAATTTAACCATCACTTTCAATAAAGGCTTTTGTCCACAAACTATTTTGTTTATATTTAGTTATTAACTAAATAGGTGGAAGTAACTGATACTAAAGTAGAATGATTATTATAGAATATTATTTATAGCAAGCAGTTGCCTTCAAATTGCATTAACCTTTGACAATTGGCATTAGCTCCAAAGGGCACAAGGTTCTCGGACTTATCCTATCACGGGTCTTGGCTGAGCCTGAATCATATATCTATATCAGATATGCATATTATAAGTTTTAAAGTATAATGCAGTATATAATGCAGCTTATAATAATAACAAATTTTGCTAATATTGAATATTAGGTTGATTTTCATTAGAAATTGAGTTGAAATTGAAACTGAGTTGAATTCAATTAATTTCCGACAGAATTTTGAATGGAATTTCAAAGTTAAAGTTATACAGAAATAGTTGAAATCATTTTAAACAAAAATATATTATACGTCAGAGAAAAATAATATAAAAGTAAAGCTTAGTAGAAACGAATCTATAAGATTGAATTTTCAATTCTAATTTGATCGAGTTGAGTTGATTAAGTTAAAGAAAGAACATCTCTAAACTAATCAAAAACTTCGATTGAATCTACTATTGATAACTTCTGTTAACCAATACGACTTTAACTACTTTTATATGAAAACTTGTAGTAATAAGAAAAATTATAACACTTTATTCATATTCATATGCTTATTTTGAGCAACCAATATACAATTCCCAATCGATTTATCAATCGAATCCTTCAAAAGTGTCTGAGGAAAGCCATAAACATAATTTGTAAGCTTCAATTGGCAACGTTTCATAATTTATAAGCTTAAAAGGAAACAATTTAAACTCAAATTTTATATAGTTAAATATCAGATCTTAAAACTTAAACACACTTCATATAAGCGAGCGTGTGAGTAAATCCAGTTTTGACACTCTTTGGCTTAACCACATTAAGCTGCAGCTCATATAGGCCACAACTAAACTGACCTCCAGGTGTCTGGGCTGTTGTTATTCATTGGCTTATACGTTGGCTTTATACGGTCGATTCGATTTCCGTCTGTAATCTGCTTGTTTCTCTTTCTACTTCTTTTTTTTATTTGAGTTTTGTCCCGCGGCAATGCACAATTTTTCTGCACAAAATTGGCACTAAATCAAAGCAAAAATTACAACGAAAAAAAAGAGGGTAAAACAAGTAAAACACCTACACAAGGTGCTGGCCACAACGATCTGGGCTATATTGATAAATAACTTTATAATAGAATAAACAGGGCCAATAACAATAACAACAACAACAAGCAAATAGGTGCTAAAAACATTAAAGGCGGCGAAAAGAAATAAAAGTGAAAAAAATAATAATAATAATATAGAATAATTTCATAAGGAGCACAAAAAGCAACGAAAATTATGAACATCCTCGAGCAACGTTTATATTTTATTTGCGCCTTTGTATGCTACCCTATAGAATGGATAAAATAGGGTAAAAAAGGGTATGCTAAGATTGACCTGTATAGCATATATGTAACTGAAGAGTTGAGTAGTAAGCTGTCATACTAAATCTTATGTAATTTTTAAGTGATTCGAAGCATAAGTTACGAAAAAGTTTTAGAGGAATTTTTCGTCTAACTTCAATTAAAAGGTATCTTTCAGTCGGTTTAATTTGTAAAAAAAAATACAAAAAGTTTTTTCTCTTAATTTTATATTATTTATATATTTATTCCTTTGTTGTTCTTGTGACTTAAGTAGTATATTCCTATACTAAATCATGTGAAACTTTTATTGCATGCAAAAGAAAAATTTGTGAGTTGTGTGAGAAGATTCCCATGTAAAAGGTATCTGTTAGTTGGTTTAACTAAAAAAATAACCTTTTAACTTATTTTTCTCAATTTTGTTATATTATTTTCTATACATATATATAGTTTCTGTTGTTGTTGTTGTTGTTTTGGGGCAAGCAAGGCGCAAATTTGCTGCAATTGAGAGCATTTTGTGTGCTGGCCAACCGCCTGCAGGTTAGGAAAACTTATTGGAGCATAAAATTGTTTGATTGAATATTAGTGCGGTGGATTTATGGTAAAATTATTAGTTTTCTCTTTCATTTTAGAGAAGTGAAAATTTAAAATACAACAATTTAAGCTATATATGAATTTTATCAAAACAATAAAACAGAAATTCATAATAATTTCAAGTATTTGCACAAATTTTTATTATTTTGCAAATATATTAATAGTTGTTGAAAGGGTGTTAACACAGTAAAGTACTGGACCTTATTAAAATATAAATAATAATTACTATTATTATTTTGGACTATATTAATTATTGATTGGTACAGCCATCATCAGGATAAGCCAATCATATGCAAGGCATTGCTCACTGTGTTGATTAACGCAACGGCACAAACCAGTGCACCTACCAACACTTTTTCGGTTAATACTAGAACAACGTCTAGTATATTTGCTGCTGGCTGATGATTAAGAATAATTTAATTAACAATTATAATAAATAATTGTGAATAATTAGTTGTATTAACCTCAATAAACGTTATAGTGAGACTTAATGTCCGCTGCGCCACGACAACGCCCAATGATATAAGTGTGATTAGGGCCATTGCCGTTATTAAGGCCATGGCTTCAATTAGGCGGACGGCGACTGGCATCCTGGATATAGTATCAATCAAAATTTTGAACAATACTTTTCTAACGAACTCTAAATTTACGTTTAAAGACAGTATAAGATATGCTATATTGTGATGTTCTATAGAAATATAAAAAATTATATCTAGCTATGAATACTACATCAATATAAGAATAGAAAATATTACTTTGTTTTGAACAGTTCTAACTAGTAAAGGCTGTTTACTAATCGATAGCCACAGCTAAGCCACAAAAAAAAAAAACAGAAAAAAAATATACCACAACAAATTATAGTTTTCAAACGCAATTTTTCCAGCTCTATTTTTTTTTGCATATTTCCAATCCTCTCCCCTCCCTTTTCCAACCATTTGTGGCATAAACATTTTCAATATGCAATTCCAATTATCCTATGCAAATGCAATTTGTCTCGATGCGCAGCAATTTAGTATCCCTAACGCAGGGGGAGTGGAAATGTAGAGGGAAAACCTAAACTAGGCCCGGTTTTTCCAGAGCCTTTTGATGTGTCTGTCTGCTGGCATAGATTGTTCTGAATTATGGCACTAAATGGCTAGACATGTTACATAATTCATTTACTCGCAACGAGCAACATTTTCCATGCAACAATGGAGACAAATACCAAAAACAAACAAAAAAATGTTATCTTTGTTTCATTGAAAACTAACTTTAATGCATATTGCAACTTGTTTTTATTGCATGTAAAATTCAATTATATATAGAAAAAAAAAAGTTAATTGATTTTCATATTGAAAGTTGTTTGTGCTTATTTTGGTTTTCTTTTTATGTTTTATGTTTGTTTTTTAAGTCGTAATTAATAAAAAACATGGCAGAAAGACGCCCTAAAACGTGCATTGACTTAAGTAGATCGCAGACAGGCTCTGCCTCTGTGTCTGTGGTTGAGTTTTATTAACCAAGACGCAACACGGCGATTTTCCGCTCTTTTGCTTTTCATTTCTTTTTTTCTCTATTTCTTTTTTTTACATTTTTCTATATTTTTTTCTATTTCGCCAACTTCATAAAAATCCCAAAATAAATATTTGCACACATAAGTTCACTCGACGTTGTCGTCGTCGTCGTCCTCCGCATCATCGTCTGGAGACAGACAGAAAACAGAAACTTTTGTCACAAATCCCTGGCACAGAGCTGCCGGCAGGCATTTGGTTGGGGAAAGTTGGGAAAGGGCAAGACAAATTTTTGAAATAGTAAAAGAAAAGAAATACAACAGTTAACAATTCTAAGATGAAACTCAAATACTCTTTAATACTATCGTAGTAAAAAAGACGAATACAAACCGAGCAAATAGTCAGAAAAGGAAAGTGAATGAAAGCGGAGGATGTCAGGCAAAAACTTGACTTAATTAAATTGTGTGCTTAATAAACGTAAAGTATATATTACTTATTAGTTAAGAACAGCATTCTCATTGTGTTACATGACAGTTAACATAACTAAGATACTCCTTAAAACAGTGCATTAAAAATATATGCGAATTGCTAAGAGATATTCGAAGTTTATTTGTTGTGTTTAAGCTATTTGTTTGACTGTGTTTTCAGTCAGACAGAATTTTATTATTGTACTTATAATATTTATCTCTTATTTTATTGTATATATTTCTTCTTCTTTCTTTTTTTTTTAAATACATATTCAAAAAGGAATAAAGAGAAAAATTTATGTGCTACATTGCAACATTGAAATTGTATGGCCAATGATGCACAAAGCCGGAAATGCCACCTGTTATTTGTATACAATATGACAATATTGGCATAAAGTGTATACATATATATGTATATATTTTTATATATATATATATATATTTATACCATTTGTAGCTATGGCATTTGGTTGTCACAAATTGACAGCTTGTCTGCAAGTTCAAGCGTATTTAAACGCTTCAATAAATCATTTTATTATTTGATGCAAACAAAAAAAAAGGCAGATAAAATCAGAGAAAAATTAAACAAAAAAAAACTAAAATTAAAACTTAGGTTTAAACAATGAAATTATTACATAACAACTTAAATGTATATATATATACTTTATGCAAAAAATTCATTTAGAAATTAAAGCGCTTTATAAACCTAATTAAAACTGTACAAATTGAGCTTAAGTCTTGGGAAGTAAAACATGACACAAAACAAAAGGCAATTTCCAATTCCCATAACTAAATTTTGACTGAAAAAAAATATATATATGTGTGTATATAGAGTGAGAAAACATATGTAAAAGGTATACATATATATCTATCATAAATAAATGTTAAAAAAAATAAAACTCATTAGAATTCCATACAAAAAGCGCTCCAATTCAATACCCGCCTCCACCTCCTTAAGTTTCAATGTCTTTCATTGTTTTCATTCTTTTGATTTCATTATTATTATTATTATGTTTGTTTTTTTTATTATTATTATTTTCTTGTTGCTTTATACTTTAGTGTCCAAGTGACTGAGTTTGCTGGCAAAAGCCGCTTTTTAATTTGATTATTTTTTATATTTTTTTTATTTTGTTATTTTGTGCCCCAAAAGCCAGTCCCAATGCCTGACTCAGTCCCAACTCGCATGCACATAAAAAAGGGTATTAAGGCAAAGGAATTTCTTCACTTATTTTTTTCCTTTTCTTTTTTTTTGGCACATTTTCAAAGCTAAACACGCCTTGCCACATATTTATATACATTTTTTTCTCTGGCTTCGCATTACGAATTAATAAACAATATTTTTTTTATATATATATATTTTTTATTTAAGCTTGAAATTTTTTTTCGCCTCATTTTTTTTTTTTTGTTATATTTTTTATGTTTGCTATTGCACAGAAGTCTTCTAGACTTGTCCTCTAATGAATCATGGTTATGTCGACTATAATTCAGTTTTAATAGCATTTTTGGTGACATTTATGCTGTCAGCGACATAGAATTTTATTAATGTTCAAATGAGCTAACATATATGATATCATTATAATGCTTTTAATGTCATTTTAGAAGGCTTTGCACAAAATTAACTACACTTCTATCTTCATTTTGCCAATTGAGAGTTATGTTCTAATAATCGTAAACTAAGCTTTAATCTTTTAAAGTAAAGCAAATGAGCTTTATATCTTCAAATTTAGCCTTAATTAACACTTAATTATCTTTTATATAAGATATAAATATAGGCCATTTGATATAATAATCTAATTATATTTAAGGAGAACACAAATTGTTTGAGCTAACAACTTGATTGCTTGAAACTTGCACCAAACCTATTATGCATTGCGTGCAATAAGCGCAACAAAAGCTTTAACATTCAGCTAAATCAACTTTATTTCAAGCTCTTTATGTTTGTATATTATAATTTACTATTTAAGCTTTGATTATATACTAATTTAATGTATTTATAGTAAATTAGTATATAAATTTTCTTAGTTTTTCTTCGAACAACTTTGACTTGCTTTAAGCAGAAATCTTAGACTTATTTTTATTGCGTCACTTTTGCGGCAGAATTTCATGTTTGTTTTTGTTGCTTGTGACTCAAAGTTAATGAGTCAATGAGGAGCAGCGGCACTCGTGCAACACTCGACCTAATCATTTAGCTCAGTTAAGTAATAAAGCAATTTATCGCTTTTCAATATCCTTTAAGCAGTGTTTTTTCACTTCTTTTTTTCTTTTTAGGTTTTCCTTCCTATTATTACACTTCCTACGCCAAGACCAAAGACCTAAAACCCTCCAGCAACAGCATGAATAAAGAACCCACACAAATTATTTTCGCGCTGGTTTCATCTTATTTTTACAGCTCTTGCCTTCGCCTTGGGAACATGCCATGGCTTTAACTGTGCTCTGCGTCGGCTGCGCTGCTCTGCCTGCTGCTCTTTTAACTTGTCGCTTCACTTAGCCAACGGCACACGTTGCCATTTTTATGTGTTGAACTTGGCTTGGGGATTTGGCACAAAGGGGATAGAGATTGGTGTTTAGTGCTGGTATTGGGACTAGGATTGGGTTATGTATCCTGAGCCGGTGCCAGTGCCGGTGTCGATGCCTGCACGTTTCTGCCTTGTGGCGTTGCCAGACCAGTTTGATTTTAGTGCCTGGTATAGACCAAGGGCCAGTAATGATTTTATTACACGATTTTATATCGAATTTTATTACCTTTGTGCATGACGTTGCTGCTGCTGCTGCTTCTATTGCTGTTGCTGCTATTGCTGCTGTTGCTGTAACTGCTGCTAGTAAGGATTGTATGTAAGTCTTAGTCTTAGTCTTTGTCGTTGTCGTTGTCCTTACGCCTTTGGCAGCTGACATTGGAATTTACGCACTCATAAAAATTGGCCGTTTGAATTGTGTGGGAATTTCTGTATGAAATTGTTCCTGCGTTTGACCCCGTTTATCATAATTCAATATCATAAAACGTTTATCCAATTAATTTTGAGCTGTAATATTTATCGCCGGTTCGTGTAAGGATGTGCATCATTGAGCCAGTGACTGACTATATATATATTATTTCTCTTAACTGAATTTTCTGTTCATATTGAACACAATATAGAATAAATTTTTGTGCATTTCGATTCATAGATTATCCATTTTGCCTTGAGTTTATTTACTTTCAGTTATTTATCTGACATTTATCTGTTATTTATGTTAATCTACAACAATTAACAACTATTTTCCTATACAAATTTCAACTTTTCCCATTGATCTTGAAAATGTATCCAACGGCTGTTCTCTGATTATTTTTTTGGGCTACGCTTCAATGGATTTGTTTATGTGTTCTCAATTCTCTATTTCCCTCTCATGTTCTGTTCTTGTTCTAGCTAATCGTCTATATATATAACCGAATCGGTTTAGATTTCCAATTACAGAAAATGTTGGCACTTTGCTAATAAGCTACACCCCCACCCACACTTGCAGCTGACGAAAGATAGTTATATCCAAACGTCATTACCCTTGTGCCCACACCCTGTAGCCGAACCTTTAACCATTCATAGGGTATGTTCAATGCAGCTTAAGGTGTATGTACCAATTATAGGCAAAGGTACACCATGATGAAATACAGTAAAGGTACAGCTCTTAATCTTAAGGTTACATCTGTAGGTCAGTTCTATAGACTACATTTGTAGCGTATACCTTAAGGTGTATGTAAAAGAGTGCAGTAAATTGTTAAGGGTACATTATTTGGGTACACAGAATGGGTACATTTGTAGGATACATCTGTAGCGTGTATCTATAGGCTATAGAGATATATATAGATATATCTGTAGGGTGCTTAAGCTGTAAGGAAACTGCAGCTCAGCCATTGCCATCCTATTGTGGATACCTCTACATGAGATTGCAGGGTATTAGCTAGTCGCTTACTATTCATCAGACTAATTTTTTGTGTTTTCCGTTTGCTGTTACTGTTGCTGTTGCTTGTCGTTGGCGTTGTTACTCGCATTTTGATTCAGTGTCAAGTTCAGTTCTCAATGTTGCATGTTATGTTATGTTAGCTGCTTGCGGCGTTTCAAATGGCTGCATGCCAAATATAATGGGTTTCCCTTGATGAGTTTGCCAGCTATGCAGATAGAGATAAACTTAACAGAACTAACAACAACAACAACAACAATAACAACAGCTAACACTGATTCATATTACTAATGTCTATGTGTGTGTGTGTGTGTTTTGTGTGTTCAGTGACTGAATTATGGCTTAGTTTTCCATATTGTATGAGTTTTTGGATTTTGCAATGTCGTTTGAAGGCTTCCCAATGAAAATTGTTATAAAACTTATGGGTGAAGGGGGAATTAACGTGCACTGAGGGGTAAAGGCTATGGAAAGCCTCATTAAATGTTTGTCATGTTTTGAGAAATAGTTTATAATTGTTGCTATGCGATTATTATTATTTGTTATTTCATGCACGATATGCATATATTTAACATGTTTTTGTTCTATTTCCTCTAATATCGTTTATGGAGCAACTTTTGCATGCTGCACTGAGAGAAATATATATATATATATAATTCTATATATTGCATAGACTTTAAGTGCTTGTCCAGCAATGGAATTGATTGATTGTAATCTCAGCTGCCAAAAACGTATCAATATCAACGCTGCAAATATCATTAGGCTATAAACAAATGCACTCTCAAAGCTCTAATGCCGATAATATGACAAAGATCTCTCTCATACTCTCCTTCTCTCTCTCACATACTCTCTCTCTCTTTTTCTCTCTGTCTCTAGGTTTGTCTGTGTGAATCTCCGCCCTTGTTTGTCAGCTGACGTCAGCTGAGCATTGAGCGTTTTTAACGAGCTTCTGAACCGAAACAAACATACTCAGTTGAGATATATATGTAGATATATATATTTGATACTTGTAGATCTAAGTAGATGCCACTGCCAGAGCGGACACTGAGCTTACCTGAAGTTCATAGTTAAATGATTTCATTTGCTATTTAATTTTTTTTATTTTTAGTTTAAACCTTATTACTTTTTTGAGCATTCGGTTCAGAATCAGTCGGAAAACGCACGTCGACCCAGTCAAATGTGAAGAGCTCAAGCGATTCATCAAAACTATACATATGTTTATATATCTTTATAACGATAAGATGTTAGTTTTATACAGTTGCTTGTGGCTGACGCTAATTGGATATCATTTGAGTGCAGCTGCGGTGCATCACAGCATACAGGATGCGCGACAGGATCAGCAGCAGCTCATACAGCGCTACGATAAGACTTTGAATAAGGAGGAAGGTGCTATAAGACTAGTGGGAGGCGATGCAGAATACGAGGGTGAGTAGTGTATACAAAAGGACAAAGTATTCTATGTGATACCCTAAAGTCAAATTGCCATACTTGGCGTATACTTAATCTGCTTCAGGCAACATTGAGGTGCTGCACAACAACAAATGGGGCGCTGTCTGCGACGACGAATGGGATGCAACTGAGGCGGAAATTGTGTGCAGGCAACTGGGTTTCCTGGGCATGAGACGACCTACACATAGCGGTTACTTTGGACCAGCTAGACGCCGTTATTGGATGGATAATCTGTTCTGTGAGGGTCATGAGCAGGAGCTGACGGAATGTCACTTTGAAGGCTGGGGTACTAGTGACTGTGAGCCCAGTGAGGCAGCTGGTGTGATATGCTATCCACCAGTAGATGTAGTGAGTCCGGTGCCTGTAGCTTATCTGGAGGATCGTGAGCTACCCAAGTATCCCATACATGCCACATCCAGACTCTATGTGCGTCTGCGTGGTGGTCGCAGCCCGTACGAAGGACGCGTGGAGGTCCGCGTGGATGATCAGCGTTGGGGCAGCATCTGTGCAGATGGCTGGTCCATGCTGGAGGCGAATGTCGTCTGTCGGCAACTGGAATTGGGCTATGCACGGGAAGCCTTTCAGACAGACTATTTTGGTGGCGCCAATCTCTCGCGTCCCGTACTCAGCGGCACTGAGTGCTATGGCAATGAGACGGAGCTGGCGGATTGCCTGCATCATAATCATCTACAGGGCATAGTCAATTGTCATGGCAGTGGACAGCATGTGGCTGCAGTAATCTGTGATTATCTGGCACCCGATCTGATAGTGGATTACTATGAAATAGAGCAAACAGCTCACATTGAGGATCGCCCTATGCTGCTCATGCAATGTGCCATGGAGGAGAATTGTGTCTCCAATGAAGCTTATCAAATACAACGGGATGATCCTAGCTGGCGTTATCAGACACGACGCATACTAAAATTTACAGCAGCAGCTATTAACGCAGGCAATACAGATTTTCGTCCTTTTAAGCAGAAGAATCAATGGGAGTGGCACATGTGTCATATGTAAGGATAATTGATTAAAGCTTTAAGCTTTGCTTTGAAGTTGAATACTTCTTTTCAGGCATTACCACAGCATGGAGGTATTTGCAACCTTTGACATATACGATTTACGTGGTCGCAAGGTGGCACAAGGACACAAGGCATCCTTCTGTCTGGAGGATAGCAGCTGCCTACCAGGTGTAGCCAAGAAATACAATTGCGCCAACTTTGGAGATCAGGGTAAGAGTATCCTTTGAAATGTAAGCAGACTCTTAAACAAATTAATTCTGTAGGCATTTCGGTGAATTGCTCCGATGTTTATCTATATAATCTGGACTGTCAGTGGGTGGATATAAGTGAAATGTCAACCGGCTCCTATGTACTTAAGATTGCCATTAATCCAGAGTTCAAAGTAGCTGAAATGAGCTATGACAATAATGCTGCCATCTGTGACCTTTTATATGCTGAAAATTATGTGACAGTTGACAATTGTCGCCTGACGAGGCCCTAAAGCAGCGCAGCTTAAAGTTATTTCAAACAGTGCCAAATATTATATATAACCAAATATTATTTTCTATATATATAGTATAGTATAAAATCTTGCACACTTTAAGGTCAAGGATATACATTAAATTACAAAACCTGAGACTCATTGAGGTGTAAACATGTCAGAGACATCAGCAGCCAGTGAAGCATTTACCAGCAGTGTCAATAGCTGAGACACTCACAGATAAGATTAGGTGTTGAACTGGAACAAAATCGTATTATATATATATCTATCTGAAAAACATTTGCCATAACTAACAAGTTATTATATTACCAGGAAATCATGTTGTTAGTGGCTTTAAGTGTGTGTGTGAAATGATAAGAACTATTTCTTGGCAGTTACTTAATCAGCTAAAGCAAAAAATGAGCTGGCATCAATTTCAGTGACAGCTTTGGCTCAGAGCAAGGGCCAAGCAAT
This sequence comes from Zygothrica quintamaculata, assembly GCA_037044455.1. NCBI lineage: Eukaryota > Metazoa > Arthropoda > Insecta > Diptera > Drosophilidae > Zygothrica > Zygothrica quintamaculata. The sequence continues at coordinate 214,643 of JBAMBS010001781.1, forward strand.
TAATGACCAAATGCTGCATGCAGGCGCAACGTTTATCCAACCATTGGCCAAATCATCAACATTTTTTATAGACCAGACCAGAACATAGCAGACCAAAGCGGAGCAGAACAGCGCAAGGACTCATCTTGATGAATGCACGTGGCAGAGAGCAGAAAAAAACAAATGGAAGCAGGAAAATGAAGCAATCAAATGCTCATAGTGTCATCAACACCAGCCATAAGTGGACACACACATACACACACACACACACAGACATACGCACATAGTGTGTCAGGAAGGAGAGCAACGATGATGAGTCACTTTGGTCACGAAGCTATTTTTACGCTTGATTACACGATAAATGAAAATCAAATGTTTGATTGCTTAATGCCTGGCCAGCACACGGGGTCAACAGTGTTGTGCACACCCACACAAAGAGGACACACAACTAGCGCATTATTACCACACTTCAGAAGTGCTGCAATTTTGCGAAAAGTTTTTTGTACCCTTGGGAGGGTGGTTTTGGGTTGGTTTTTGCTTGCGTTTGCTGAACATTTCAATTATTTATATGCTTTTTGTCTCCTCAGCAAAGAGCTGTGGCAAGAGGTGTGAACGTTGTGTGTGTGTGTATGTGTGTGTGGAATTGTGCACGTGCGGAGTTAGAGTGTGTGTATAACACATGACTGCGCACAGTTATCATTTTTTAACACACACACACAGAGAGAAAGAGAGAGGGAGCGAAAAAGAGAGAGCAAGTGCTGCAAATTGCAAAGCTGAAGGCAGACTTTGACTGATTTGTTGATAGTTCAGTGCGTTTCAGGACACAGTTTGAGCACAGCACAGGACATTTTTGAAGCAATTGTCTTGTTGCTGCTGCGGACAATAATATAGAATGCTTCAACACGTACTACAGCAGCAGCAACTAAAGTGAAAATTCTCTGGTAAATAGAAATTAAAAGCATTTCCTTTTAAAGCATAAACTGGCAGCATCTTACAGCTCCTTAAGCGCCTATAAACCGCTTATGTTAATTAAAATTTAAGGTTAGAACTTAGTTATTTGGCCTTTTCCCCATGACGTAATCAATCAATGGCTGGCAAATACTTGCTTTTGTTTATATTTTCGTTTGTTTTCGTTTTTTGTGGCACTTTGTACAAAAGTGTTAAGTATTAAGTAGAAAGCCATTTACATTTCTCTACAGCTGCTGGCATTAATTTGAGGTTAGGTTGAAAGGGTTAAGTTGAGTTCTAGGCCAGCAGTGAAGTGCTTGCCTTTATATTGATGAGTTGGGCAAAGATAAATGTTATGGGGGTAAAAGAAGAAGTTCAGCTTAAAGTCAGCTTATATAAGCTTAAAGTTCCTATTGTTTCAGATTTCATTAAGTTTCACAATTGATTTGGCCATAAGGAAACAGTTACAATCTCATCCCTTGACTGCAGTTAGAAAATGTTTACAAAATGTTTTTTTTTTCCTTCTGGTATTACCCAGAGACAGTTGCTTGCAGCAAATTGTTATTTGAATTGTCAACAGCATTTTGGATGTGCTTTAGGGGCGTGTCAGTAGCGCCCCTCTGCCCCCTGTACAGTTAATTTTGTGCTTTGCCTGCAATAAATTTTAAATGCACATTTCCAATGAAGAAGCAACGAGCAAATGAAACGAAACGGAAAACAATTTTCTGCAATTTCACTAAAACGACATACAAAACGACCCACATACACATTGACACACATATTGTACTACACACACACACACACACACACACACATACACACTCATTCACATATATTGGATATAAGCTGAGTCCAGGGAACTAACTGCAGGATCCCAAATGCATACGAATTGTCCTTGCGCCACGTTGACGACAAATGAAATTGTTCGACCAAAGTGCAGCATTTAAGAATACGAAATAGTGTATGTGAATATATATATATATATGTGTGTGTGTATGTGTATGTGTAAGTTTGCCATATGGCCAATGCATTTGCCTTGCACTTCATTGGAACGAATGCCATTGCATAGATTCCCTTTGTTGTTCTGCATTTGCAGCATAATCCGAGACTCTAAGGGAATATCATATTAGCAATTGACAAAATCAGCTTATGTATATATACATAAAGATATATATATCTATAATACTCTTATCAGCTTTTAATAAAGATATACATAATATAGCCAGGTTTGTGTTTACTTTTAGTTTTGATTATTCATAAATTTCATACAATTTTCTGATTTGCTTTCTTTTTTAAAGAGTATCTGCTCGTTTATATATTTTTTACATTGTAAAAAAAACTATTGGGAATTTTTGTTTTGTTGTCATTTTTATGATAGTTTTTAAAGGCGTTTTTATGTGTGTAAATTTTTAGTTTTAAATTTTATTTGCTGGCTCTTAAGAGATTTGCCAGCCAGCAGCAACCTTTCTGTATCTTTGTTATTGCAACAAATGCAAATTGCAATTTTTGTTATTATTCAAGTTGCATGTGGCAAATATATTATTATGCTCAATTGTTGTCTGCTGTTGATGTTCTACAGATTACATGTATATACATACATATAGATTTTGGTTTTGAATTACTATTAGAATAACAGTTCATTTTGTAATTTTCAATAGAATTTTATTGTTAAATGTGCCACAAGCTGCTGAGATTTGTGAAATAAATTACAAAATTTACTTAAATTTCCATTGTAAATATTTGAAAACTATTAGAGAATGACTTACGGGCAAAAAGAAGACTACGTTCGGTGGGTGTACATGACTGGGAGAAACCCTTTAAACCTACTTTGCATAGACACAAAATGCATCAACTGAAATTACAGTCAGTTCTGTATGCACTATAAGCTGTTCCCACCTACTTCAGGCCTGTCGCAGAAAGGGAATAGTTTCAATTGAGTAATTTTGGGTATAACTTTTGCCTTATAAATATATTTTTCATTTAATGCAGATGACAGGGAATGCGTTGTATGACTATCAGGAACCTTAATGTCAACTTTTGTTTCTATACCCCTTAAAATCTCTGAGAAAAGGTAAAAATGGAAGGTCAGACAGGTAACGGACAGAGAACAGACAGACAGATCTGAAGTGAATGGGCTGCTGATGCTGATCAAGAAGTATACATACACTTTATAGTATCAAATATGCTTATTTCTAACTGTGATATATATTTGCTAGTTAGACTTACCGATTAGATTCCACAACTCCATTTTCACAGGGTAAAATATTGAGCCCTTGGGCTGACTCTGAAATAGAAAATGAAAACTTTAGCTATATGAAGTCACTATTAAAGAAGCTAATTAAGAGCTTTAGCATATACATATAAGTTGTATATTATGATAGAAAATATATGCAAAATTTTAATCTATAAATCGAACTATAGTTATATAAGTAGCAAATTCACCTAACTTTTATAACAAACCAGATCTGATATCCTTTACCATACTGTGATTTCCATCAATAGGCGCCAATGTTGGAAAAAAAAAAGTACAAAATTGAACTTATAGAAAAAGGAAGAATATGACTGACAAAGAGGCAATGTGAGAAAGAGAGTGTGTGATAGAGATACTATATTTTATATTTAACTTTGAGTTATATTCACTTCTAAATAAACTCTTAAAAGAAATAATTCACTTGGAGTAGAAGTAAAATTGCACAGGATTCACGCAGAAGTCAAAGTTCCTTTGATAAGATTTTAGTATACAGTTGATTGTTGTTCTACTTTCCCTTCTATTTTTTTCTCTTCTATTTCATGTTCTTGTTTTCACACTTCTTTTTGCTCTTGTTTCTACACACATATTAAAAGCATTTGCATTTAAAAAGCAGCTAATTGCGAATAAAGCCATTAGAAGTCAACAGCAAAACAGGCTTCAATTACCAAGCCCCAGGATATCTAAGCTACAACAAGAACGTCGACAACAAGAATGGGCAACATTTGGTGGCATCTTTGCGCCAAATTGAATGTGGCAGACAATCAACTCATGCCACACTCATGTGCCACTTCAACTCCAGCTCCAGCTTCAAATTTTACAATTTTTGGCGCACATTCGGCTTGTTATCATTTTCATGGCTGTTGCGATACACGAAAATAGCAAAAGGAGTGGAGTTGGGCGAAGCATGAAGGGGTGTGGCACATGGCAGGACACAGCATACAGCTTGTTGGCTCATTTGTGTGTTTGTTTGTGTCAGTGGCAGTGAGCCAAACATTTGTTTTAATTATTATGAAAGCAAATTGCATAATTAAAAATGTTAAAATCATTTTCATTTTTTAATTACAATTAATTTTATGCATTCTACTGGCAAACAACAATTGGGTTAATTGATATATATATATATCTACTATATATATATAGTATACATATAAATAGATATTGTATAGATATATATAGAATATCTGTGTATAGCATAGATATATTTAGTATAGATATGTTTAGCATAGAAAGTTGTTGCTTAGACTTAAGTTGGAGTTTTGTCTGAAAGCCAATCAAATGTTGCATTTAGCTTATGCCACAAGCTGACAAATAGCTTCAATCCATATCTAAATCATGTCCTTTGTAGACAAACTTTCAGTTTGAAGCCTTGAAGCTATATAGAATGAAGCTACAATCATTATTCTATCATATCATTTACCAGCATTTCTGCGACACTTTTCAAATTGTCAGCACTTCACAACAGTGCAAAGGCAATTTGTTTTGTGTGCCTCACAACTTGCCACTTGCTACTTGCCACTTGCTAGTTGACTTGCCTTTGGCAACATATATACATATATATATAATATAAAAAGCTACCCGCAGATCTACGCACATTTCCTGCCTGTTTGCTGATTGCACAACTTCAACTCCAACTTCAACTGTAACTTTGCCCCCGCCCCATTCGTCTCTCCCCTGCACCCATGTCTCATGCTTTAACCCTCCACTTGACACAGTTAAGCGCACTTATCAAAGCCGCGCAAAAAGTCAAACGCATTGAAACGCGACAACCAGCAATGAGTCGCAGTCAGAGACAGATTCCAACAACAGAACCAACACCAACAACAACACACGCATAACAACAACAACAACACCATTGGGACTCATATATCAAAAATCAGCAGCTGCAAAACGACAAATGAAAAAGAGCATAAAAATAAAAGGAAATTCCCCCTACCTCTCCCAAAAGACTCAACTACCTTCTCACATACACACACACATACACATGTGACAAATGATAAACAGAAGATGGAAAAATTCTAAAATCAAACGTAGAAAAAAAACGCGAAGAAAAACTTTCATGCTGGCAACATGCGGCATTAAACATGGCACTGGCGCCTGATAAGCATGCAAATGAAAGGCAATCGTGACGCATGCAACGCGCCACCAGAATCCACAGTTATCCAGCCTGCTGCCTAGCAACCCAGTTGCCACTTTGCCATTTTACCACATTGCCAGTTTGCTGGAGGCGCAACCGCAGCAACAAATTCAACTCACATATCTCGCGGCGACTTCCGGTTTGTGGATATGGTTGAAGCTATCTTAATTGCGGGTCAGAGGTCAGGCATATGGTAAAAAAAAAAAGCAAAAAAGCGAAAAAGCCAGAAAAATTTCGTTTGCCAAAAAAAACCGACGGTGACAAAATGAAGGCTCAAAGCAAAGATTAAGATAAAACAAAAACACAAAAAAGGAAAATGCTGGTTAAAAAATGTTGCAGGATTTCCATATGCTGCGCATATGTCAAGGCGTTTCGATTAGCACAGAGATTATTTTAAATGAAAAGCGGGAAAATTGAGAAATAAATATATGTACTATATATAAGAGGGATTAATTTTAAATATAGGTTGACAAATGTAGGCGTGGCTAAGGCGTTAGCTGTAGGGAAGATAAGTCTTAGGGAGAAAGAGCTTGAAAAGTGGCTGCCAAAGTTGGCGTATATGTTAGGCAGATAAAGTAGGGAAAGTGTCAGCTGATAAAACGGATTTAAGTGATGAAAATATAGAATGGAAACCAAAAGAGAAAACCCAATAGGCAAAGTCTTAAGAATCAGAATGTCAGATATATATGTTATAGTATAGAAAGTTAGTCAATAAATAAAAATAAAAAAATTTTATATCAAAATGTCTGATAAAGAGGATGAAGCAGAGTCGTAAGTAATATTCGTATTAAGTAATTAAAATAAATTATCAAAATTTGTGAAACTTGTGTAACAGTTATAGAAGATCTGTAAATATAGCACAACAGACAAGCGATGAAAGATTAACCTATAATGACTTATCGCCAGAGCACTCGAAATCCTTTTCCATGGAGTCGAAAAGTACACGCTCCTTTATAGACAGTAGAAGGTATATGGATTTTGATGATCTGTTGCCAGAAATCGGAGGATTTGGTGTATATCAGAAAACATTATTCGTGTTGATGATACCATTTTGTTTTATAGCCGCATTCGTGTATTTAAGCCAAATATTTATGACCCTAATGCCAGATAACTATTATTGTTTTGTACAAAGTTTGGCGCCTATACATAATGAAAGCGAACGTAAGGCACTGTCTATACCCAAGGAAAAGGATGGTAGCTACAGTCGCTGCGAAATGTACGACATCAACTACGAGAGTGTAATGAAGGCTGATGATCGCATTGCCCTCATTAATGATAGTTTACCTCGTAAAAAATGCACTGAGGGATATGTGTTTCGTTCGAATTATGGTTTCACATCGGCAACAATGGAATTTGGTTGGGTTTGCGACAAGGATGCATATGCAACATATGCACAAATGTCTTTCTTTTTGGGCTCCATCATTGGCTGCCTGGCCTATGGACATTTTGCAGATCATTGTGGTCGTCTGGCAGCACTGGTCAGTAGCTCTTCCCTGGCCTGTTTGGCCACATTGTTTTCATTGTTAAGTAAGGATTTTCTGGCATTCGCTTTAACACGTTTTCTTATTGGTGCTTCCTATGATACATGCTTCACAATGATCTATATACTGGGTAGGCATCTCTATATAGGCGTTTGATCAATTATATATCTAATATACTTTTCATACAGTTCTAGAATATGTTGGACCAGGATATCGCACAATTGTGGCTAACTTGTCATTGGCCCTGTTTTATTCACCCTTTACCATGTTGCTGCCCTGGATGGCTCTGGGTCTGGGAAATTGGAGAACTTTTGCCATCATTGGCTCCATACCACTCGCCCTTGGCATATTTGCATACTGTATATTACCAGAGTCAGCACGCTGGCTAGTCTCTAGAGGTAAAATCGATGATGCAATTATTATACTTCAGAGGATTTCAATTCGGAACAGGCAACCACATTCCGAAGCATTTTGGCAAAGTTTCCGAGACAGTTGTCAACAATTCTATCAGGAAGAGTTCGAAGGACGAACCTTTACAGTGTTCTCCATATTTAAAAGACGTCGCATGGCTCGCTATACAGTGATAATGATATTTATTTGGATGAGCATATCCTTGGTATATGATGGACATGTACGTGCTGCCAGTGTACTGGATAAAAACAATATATTTACAATCTTTACCATTGCTTGTGCCACAGAAATTCCTGGCGATATTTTATTAATCTGCACACTGGATCGCTTCGGACGTCGCTGGTGTGCCCTCATCACCACAGCACTCAGTGGAGTCTTTGGTCTGGTGGCAGCCAATGTCACCAAATCCACTTATATAATAGCAGCTGCTCTGATAGGACGCTTCTTTGCCAATATCAGCTATAATATTGGCTTACAGTGGGCTGCTGAAATATTGCCCACAGTGGTCAGAGCTCAGGGCGTTGCCTTTATACACACCCTGGGATTTACGGCAATGATGTTGTCTCCACCTATTATCTATCTATCGAAGCTATCGATATCCCTAATGCTGAATGTATTGAGTGTATTTGGAATTGTTGCTGGCATATTAGCCATACTCTTGCCCGAGACTTTGAACCAGGACCTGCCGCAAACACTCAGCGATGGGGAGAATTTTGGACGGGATCAACGTTTCTGGCACGTTCCCTGCTGTGGACCTGGTAAAAGACGTGTGGCACGAAATAGACGTCTGTGGCATCAGGGTTCCAGTTTGCGTACCTTATCCAAAGATGAGTATCGTTCAGGCAAGCTGGCTCGTGTGGCTGTGGTCAAAGTACGTCCAAGGGTATCCTATGGACAGATGAGGCCCAATGAAAGGGAAGTGTTTCAAAAGAAGCAAAACTTCAGTGCTGAGAAAACTGACACGGAAAGCTAAAACTATATTTACAAGTTTCTTATTTTGCAGTACTTTCTTCTAGTTTGAAATAAAAGGTTGAATGGTTTTTAAAATCAATCAATAACTTGGGCCTAAGAGATCAGATAGTACCTCTAGTTCATAAAAAGGAATAGCAACGTTTGAAGGAATACTGAACGCAGATCGGGCTTTAGTTTTCTTATGTCTATATATATATATCCCTACATTGTTCCTCTTCGTGACTCTACTTCTACTTCTCTTTGTAATGTTGTCACAGTGTTTTTCCTGCCCTAGTGTACGTCTTAGTCCCTGTCGTTATCCCTATCCTTCTATCTGCTCCTATCCCCATCCCTGTTGTCATTTCCTATATCCCTATTTTGTCGCTCGACAACGACACGTTGCATTGAAAAAGGGACAATCAAGAAGCACAACTAGAAAGGAAACCTTTTTCTATACGCTCTCCCTCATCGTTAAATCCCTTCACACATTATAGATTAGACTGCCTTAAGCAAAGAACCCTACAAAAAAGAATTTAGAAATAGGTTCAATGGTTACCACAAACACAACAGATACAAGTTACACGCCCTAAAGACACAATTTTCGCTTTGTTAGAAAATGCAAAGAGTGAGAGAGAGAAAAATGCGGGCAAAAATGTAAGCGAAATATTTGGAACAGGGTTAAAACGATTTGGTGGGGGAAGAAGGAAAACCAAGGAAACCAAGAAACGTTTGAAAATGATAAACTTTCTAGGAAACGGATTTGGAAGCAAGGGGAACAAAACTCTGTAACTTTTTGCTGACAAAAAAGAAATGACAGAAAGAGTGAAAGAGTGAAAATAAAAGAAAGTTTTTAGCACGCATACGCCGTGTTGACGCTACCGCATTTTGCAGCATACACTTTGGCGCTTGGCAGCGCGGTTAAAAATCAAATGGGGAAAGTGGAAACGTAGCGAATTTTATGTGGGCGGCTTGCTATTTTTCGCTCTTGGCGCTCTTGCGTTATGAATTATTTGAATTTTATGTCACAAATCACCTGCAAAATATAAATTTTAGAAACGAGCGAAACATCTGCTCAACTGAGAGAAGAAGGAAAGATGGCGAAAAGTAAGGAATAGGGTATATGGATTGCAGATATGGAACGTGAGCACGTACTGTGACAGTACCACGTTACACCGTTAATCGTTCGTTAATCTGTCGTAAAATTTTCTAACGAAAATCCTGCCTGACATTCAACTGAAGTGGCTGAAGTCCCTACAATTGCCACACCGCTCACATTTCGTATGTGAAGCTTTCATTTCATACTTTTGCGTTTTGCAAGTCGTAAAAACTTTATAATCGAAAAAAGATGTGACCCCCTACCATGAGTACTAGTACTACCCCTCCGCTTCCAGCCCCCGGTGCCAGCAATTCATGTTTCTTGTAATTAAGTCTAAGGCGTGCTGTGCCTTAAGGAATACTTCCGACTCTTTGGATTCTAAGGATTGCCAGCCAGCAGGAGTTGAGCTCTTGCTGCAGGTTGTTAACAAGCTGAAATGAGCAATGGACCTTAGGGCATAAAATTTCTAATTATAACAAAGCATCAGCCATGACACTAGGTAGAAGTTATTGAAAGAAAAATTGCGAAACGAATGAATAAAAAAGTAGAAGTTAAAGGTTAAAACGTGATCAGCCTCCTTTATCAAAAACTAACTAAATGCTTTCCCTTTTTTATTGAACAGTTTAAAAATTAAGTATTTTATGTTACATTCTCGAATCCTTACTGTACTTATTTCACAGGTAACATCAGCTTTTCTATACACTGTCAAATCGAAACATTTGAAAAGCAGGAAAACAACAACTGAAAATAAACCCAGACAGCAAATGTCGTATAACTCAAAGATAAACGTTTCTCAAACACTGACTTGCCCTCACTAAGTTTGCTCCCTTACCCTTTCCCTTCCCCTTCCCCCTACCCATCACTTACCACTTACCTTATGCAATACCATCAAGAACATCAAGCACAACTTTGCCCCCATACGAAGTGAAAAGAAATACACAGAAACTTTTGCTAAATGCTGGCACTAGAGACAATTGTACAAGTTCAACATTTGTCACACGTACCAAACATTTACGTAAGACACAAGAGATGAGAATGAAAAGAAAAAGAAAGAAAACAGAAAAAAAAAAGGAGATAGAAAAGAATGAAGAAACTGACACGACATAGAAATTAACAAAGGAACATCAACATCAAGTCAAATTGTTGCTCTTGCAACCCGCATATGAGTATAAGGCAGCTGCCCTCTACCTACATCCCTCGCATACTCCCTATCCAACACGAGAAAATGAGGGCAAGAGTGTAGGGGATCTGTACAGACAAAAGTCAAGTCGCTATGGATATAGTTGTCGTCATTTTAAACAGCTCAAAGACAGGCAGCAAGCATATGCGAGGCAGGAGTCAAGAAGGGGGTAAAAAGGGGGCAGGTTGACATGTTGAGGCGCAGACAGAATCCCAAGTAAATGCAACATAAACTCTGAAAATATTTGGACTCATCTGGTACACTTACTTTATTCTATTTGATTTTTTATATGCTCAACTCTTCAAATACATATATACATACACATACATATACATCTGTATATATATATATATATATATATATATATATATAATGTCTAGGTCTCAAAGTCTATACTCCTCATAGCTATGACTTCTTTCCAGGCTGTCACATTTGATATGCCCGTGAAGACGACATGCACTGAAGAGACTTGACGCAACATGAGAAACAGTTTCGTGTTGCCAATGAGGGGACAGCATCTAAGACTAGCAGAGTTGCAAAAGTGTGGGGCATGACGTTACCTAAACTGCATCTTAGGGAAAAGTGCATAACGCACTTCAAGAAATAATAGCAGCATTTAAACTCCAAAATACACAAAAAAAAAAAAAAAATGAAAATAAAATAAATAATATAAATAAATAAAAATATAAATAAAATAAAAATAAAAATATAATAAAAATATAAATAAAATAAAAATATAAATAAAATAAAAATATAAATATAATAAAAATATAAATATAAATTAAATAAACCTATAAATTGAATATAAATATAGATAAAATAAATATATAAACTAAATAAATATATAAATAAAAATTAATAAATAAATATTTTTATATAAATAAAATACATAAATATAATAAATATAATAACCAAATAAATATATAAATAAGATTGAAAAGAATAATACAAATAATTTAAAATAAATAAATATAAAATATAAAAATAAATAATGTAAATGAATAAAATAAAATCTAATAAAATAAAAAAAAATACTTTAATAAAATAAAAAGTATATATATGAAAAAGTATAAAAATAATAATAAAATTAATATGAATGTTTAATAATCTAAATTTAAATACAAATTTAAAATTGCATATAATTTAAGCATCTGTAAAAATATAATTTATATGAACATAATTAATCAAACGATTTTCTTTCAGTGTCCGAGGCTTGTCAAGATTTCCTCGTGCTGCTTCCCCCATGCTGTTGCCCTGTGCTAGTTGCCGTGTCTACACTGTGGACAAGACACGGAAAAGGAATTTATATGCAGTGGAATACAAAATGCAAACATAATTAAACTTGCCACACCCATTTTGCATGGCGAAATTTAGATACATTTTCACATTTTCTCACTATTTTCTCACTTCTAAAACTGTGTCTATGGCCACTAGTGTGTGTGTCTGTGTATGTGTTGGTGTGTATTTGCGTGTGTGCCTCATTTGTATGTTTTATTGTGTCTGTCTGCCGCCTGCCGCACAGAAATAAAACCAAATTTGTCACAATGCGAATGAACGAAGTGAATTGTGAATACATCTTATGAGTGCACACTACACCAAATATAATGGGTACTTTGGTTAGCATTTGATGAGCTACACTCATACACGTTTAACTCATAATTTGCAATGTAATGAAACACGCAACTTTTGCCATGGGTTGACTTTGTCGCCAGTCGTTGACATTTATGACTTGCAACTGAATTTATATGGCTAACAAAATTAGTACAGAATTGTGGTTTAGGCCGTATTCAATGGTTTGTTTATCCAATACACACTGTAAAGTCTGAAGTTTCAGACACATAAAGAGCCACTCGCATTGAGTCATAAAACGCCGCTTGATTGGACTGTTACGTGGGCGTCTATGTATATTTGTATAGAGAGTGGGAGGGAGATGGATGTAGAGAGAGAGAAACAGAGAGAGGTAGAATGAGTGTAACAAATTTAAGATATAGTGGACAACTGTACTTTATCTTGTGTTCTTTTAATGATCCAATGGGCCTATGTAAAGCCAGCTAATTGCAATCGTGGGTGGCCAGATGTAGACGTTATATATATATATACATATATATAAACGTTATGTATGTACCGCGCAACCACTCAACCACTATACCACCACTGGCAGCCAATTTACGCGTTTAATTATGAAAGTGTAAACAAAAAGTTTAACTGTTGCAGGACTCTATAATATTGTATACAAACTCTACACCTTCGCCACCTTCAAGTGTCTGGCAGCACAACAATGCTTATATATACTATATAGTATATATATATTTATACATATGAGTATATAAAATAATTTTCTAGCCTGCGGACTTTTATGCGTTCGCAACTGCTTTAAAATGCATATTCAATTTGTAAGTCCAAAACATCTACCGCTGGGAGCAAGCAATGGCGACAGGTATTGGTATGAGTGTGTATGTGTGTGAGACAGAGAGAGAGTCAGAGTGAGTGTGAGTCCTTTTGTAAACTAATTTACTTGAACTGTGAGCATATATCGAAAACAACGCTTTGAGGCCTCTTTGCATAACAAATGTACAGTGACTGCAAAATGTATGCAAACAATGTGAATGAAATGTTTCAGCCAAAATATAAAAACAAAAAACAAATATAAAAAACAACACCAGCAACAAAAAGCAGAGACAACAAACAAAATAAAGGCAAAAATGCGCTAAAGAAAAATAATATAAAATAAAAAAAAGGGAAAATACAACAACAAAAAAAGAAAGAAAGAAAGAGAAAATGAAAAACAATTGCTCATTGTCTGAGCAATTATACACGCATTGCTGCCCCAGCTACAGCGCCATGAAAACAGACAGCTGTGCACCAGTACAACAACAACAACAACAACAACAAAAACACCAGCCACACCAAAATAAAGCAGCAAAAAGGAAAACAACAACAAGAGCAGCAACAAATAAAAGCAAGAATGAAAAGAAAGAAAAAATTAAAACCAGACCAAAAAACTCAAAAGGATATTGAAACACAGTTCCGCGTGCCCAGCCTCTGTCTGCATTGAAAGGTTTCCAAATGAAATACACAGTACTGAGATTTTTATACCCTATAAAAAGATCATTTTAGCTATATGTACTTATTGGGCTGTTTAAGAAAACCTTTCATAGATTTTATATAAATATGTTTATATTTTTTATCACAAATATTTGAAGTGCTCAGAGGAGCCACTCTCTGTGGTAAAGTACGGGTAGAACAAATCTGAATAAATATTTTCAGTTAATATAAATAATCAAAATTAAATAAAAATAAATAATAATAACAGATATTAAATAATGTTATTAAAATATTTAAGTTTTTAAACCAAAAATTCATGTTCAAAATTAGATATTGAAATGAGGTTCGTTATATGAAATTTTGTACCAAAAATATTCCAATTTCAACTCAAGATCAAATCTTTGTCTTTCATTTGAGAACCTGTCGTATAAGCAACCAAAATGGTTACCAAGAACTGTTCAAGCTCGACTCTTAAGCTAAGCCATGTTAGAAGTAAGCACTTTCTAAGAATGAAATCACTTCTTGAGCATCTTTGCAGCTGCTTTTAGAAGTTCCTACCACAGTGGGTTAAGCCTAGCAGTGAAATTCCTTTTGGCTGTGCTATATATATCCTGGTTTTAAGATAAAATTACACTTATAAATAGTTACAGGTTTTTATTAAACAAAGCAGAATAAACCAGGAAGGCTATCATAATCAGACTAAATCACCTTGAAGCATATTTCGTGTTCAACCAAAACCCTGCGACAAGTTGCGCAAAGAACAACTTAAAGGCTACCATCAGCTAGTCTATGTGTATATTTTCAATAAAAAGTGAATTATACTTGAAAATATAATTAAAAGTAAATTTAAGTATGTTATTCTTATCTTAATAATGTTATTTCCTTTTAATAATTAAATAGCTTCATAATGTTTCCTATATAGCTACACAGAGCATCAGAAAGTCGCTTTCAGTGGCTAAAACCCTGCGAATGGTTGGAGATATTTTTTGGTGTTTAGAACACATGCGAATGTAATACTATAGCAACGTTTAACACATATATACACATACAAATAAAACATATAAATTTCTTTTATTAGAATTCAGTTAAACAAAAGAAACATAAAAATTGCAAAAAGAACATCATTTCTAGGCATATTATCAACATTTTATTACATTTTTGTAGCAACCAAAACAAAAAACAAAAGCAAAAGACAATCTACAAAGTCAAAACAAATGTTAAACAATACATATATATATATAAATACTTATTTCTATATATATATAAATATATATATATATTTGATTTGTTTTCTATGTCAAAATATGACCTGCTATAGAAGCTGTCTCAGTGGACTAGTACCCCAAATTTTTTACTGCTTATTAAAATGTGGCAGTCAATTTGACAAAAGACTCGTAATAAACTCCCTAAAGAAGACACTCAAAGAGCAATGACAATAGCTCATAATGTATATAGATATATACATTATATACTTATATATATAAAAAAGGATATGTATTTTGGGTGCTCAACTCATTTATAATTATAATGGACTTTTTACAAATATTTTTGTACGAACTTTTTACGTACTTTTTTTTGTCCTTTTTTTGTGTGTTCTTTTGATACCTTATAATCAAAGGAGCTGCATTAAAGGGTATAATGAATGGGTTATAGGCATAAAGGAATAGATTATCTTAGTCATAAAAGTGTTCAGATATAAATATCGAATATAAGAAATATATTTCTATATATGTTTTCAAATTTTACCCACAATTTCAATGGCTCTTTGGAACACTGCACAAAACTTGCCTGTATTTTGCATGATGCTGCCAGAGGATATCTTTTGATCGAGCATTTGCTAGTATTAGCCTATTTTTACTTGGTTTGCTCGTGTTTTTTTTTCTTTTTTTTTGGCCTATTCTAATAAAAGCAAAGAGCCAACATCATAAAAGACAAATGAGCCGCAACCAAAGGCGGTCAAAAAAAACAGGAAAAAGCAACGAAAAAGTTGGTTCTCCTCCAGTAGCCAGAGTTGGTCTCATTGTCTACATGACTTTGGTCAAGCTGGCTGATTGTATTGTAGGCGTGTCATTAGGGGCGTAAAGACACAGAGAGAATGTATGTAAGGGATGGAGGTAGGGAGGGACTATAGAATGAAATCAGTTTGGTATTGTATTCCTTTTGAAGGCATCTAATATTTTATGTATTTTCTGAGTAGAGATAGAGAGACCACACAGAAAGAGAGAGAAAGAGTGCAAAGAAGAGAGAGTGAAGACGTTAAGGATGTCTTTGACTTCCAAGGAAATGGCTACTTTTCTAAGCTTTTAATAATATCCTTTTTATGTCCACTAAATGAAGGATATAAAGTCAACACTTTGTACAATAAGGCGCCGCAAAGGATGCTGGCTTTGAACAGTTTCAATGCTTTTTATATATTTTTTTTTCTATTTTTTTCTGGTTCAGCCTCTGGCATAAAAACTTGGACATCGTCCTGGGATGTCTATGCCTCTTAGTTGGCATACTATGGCCAAGTTTTTGTGCCGCTATCTGTGTGTCCTCATGGTTTGCATAAGTTTGCTGGCAGGCTCTTCCGGTTAATGTGGTCAGTAGCAGCAACAACAACAGAAAGAAAATATATAAATAAATAAAGTAAGGGAGAAACCAAAGTGTGGTAAACATTTATATGGGCAAAAATCTTTGTGTGATTTCCGCTTGAATGGTGTAGTCGCTTTTGGCGTCTTTCCTCCATTTCCCACATACTCTTGCTCTATACTTTTTCTTTCTCTTTGGCGCCAACAAGTGAACATTAAGTGTCGCCAGTTAGACCATCAATCTTAGGTCCTTCGCTTGGCAGAGTTTTATGAAGGCTCTCGGGGCTGACTGAAGATTCTGCTTTAAATTCAATATATTGCTTTAAGCCAGGCAAATCAATAAACTCAATCTAAGATGAAGCAGCTCTGAAGAAGCAGCTCATCAATAACTTCAATGGGGCTGCTATACAGTTGTCCTGCAAGGATGTGCTTTACCCTTTTTTCTTCTCTTTTTTTTTTAATAAAATTAAAAGGGCAACATTTGTCAAGCTAAAGACGTTAAAAAGTTATGGAGCAAAGCACTTGATAAATATATTTAAATTTATATAGACTTCTGATAAAGCAATTCAATTGAAAGCTTAAAGGATATACAAAACATATGCTTAACTTAAAGCAGAAAAAGTATCATACGTTTATCCTTAACTATCGCAAGCACTTTTTATTTTCCATGTGATTTCATGCAAAGTTACAACTAATCCGCTTCGATTACGTAGCAAACCACAAAAGAGGATAAAGCATAATTTCAATAAGCAATTAGACGGCAATTACTTATAACAACTTACAGGACGACTTTGTTATGACTTCTGTCCTGCTCTGCTAAGGGTAGCCAACTGCATATTGAAGGCGAAGGACTTTGACTTGCTTAGCAATTACTTGAAATTTATATGTGACTGAGCTCCTGAAGTGCTCATCCAACAATTCAACTCATCTCAACTGAACTCAACTCACCACGAACCTAGCCATAATTGAAATGCTCAAGAGAAATGGCCAAAAAGGACCTCAAAACGTACTGGCGCCAAACCCAATGGTACAACTATGTAATACATACAAAACTTTTTTGGGGGGACCAAAAACTAATTGAGTTACATTCTTATACTCATACTTACAAGCAAATATATATACATATATACATATATTTGCTAGAGATATACAAGTTGGGTAGAAAAGTTTGCTCCTTGGCTTGTTGAGCAAACCAAAAGTTTACATTGTTTAATTTCGACAAATGTAAGACACTCGAAAGCGATTGCAACCCTCACTAATCTTTTGTTTGTCGTTGAACTCATGCCACAGACTTTATCCACTTTCGTATTACTTCACATGTTTCTTAACATGGCATAATCTCTCTGCTCCCCCTCTCTCTCTCACTCTCTCTATGTGTTTCTCATAGCGCACTTTGCACTACATATGCGAACTTATGCGCCTCTATAACTATCAATGTTTGTAGTAACTTTCTGTTCCCTTTTTTTTTGTGAACAGTTTCTTTTCCGCCGGCGACAATCCTTAAGATTCATTAGCATGTGTAAATCTGTTATGAGTGTGTGTGTGTGTGTGTGTGTGGGGGGGGGGGGTGTATGTTATAATTCTTTATGCTTGTGTATCAAAAGTTTTTTGTAATTGAGCCACGCACAGTGCATGCAACAGCAACAGCAGCACAAGCAGAGGGAGTGGCAGCCACCCTGTCGTATGCGTTATATTTAATGAGTTTAGTTTATCATTTGAGACAACAATTTATGCAATTTGCACAGTTAACAGACAGACACTTACAGTAAGTTATAAATTGTAACAACTAGTATTTAAAATTAAGCTTTAAATTGAAAGGAATCATCTATCAAGCGTTTCCCTTGAAGAAGCTGAAAGTAGGTTGCTGGTGCTGCAACTATGCCATAGATGGCGCTGCATATGTTAAGTTTGCAATATAAAGTGCTGTATGCTTTTTTCCACTTACTGTGTATTCATTGGGTTGTATGTAATTAGCTTTAATGAGCGACTGTAGTAAAATATATAGACAATAAAGCAAAGCTAAGTAACTGTAAGAAAATAAACTTGTTTTTTGCGTAACTCTCAAGTGCCTGCTCAATGTACTCTCAATATAAGATTGCATAACAACAATAACTTCTTTGCCTGACAATACAAATGTGGCCAAGTTGTGCACATACTGTGTGTATGTGTGTGCTGGCTGCTAAGAGCTTTACTAAATTAATCAGCATAATTATGCTGGCAAGGCAACCAGATCTCAACCTAGTTGCTAGACTTATAGGATTAGAGTCCTGGTAGGTGCCTTGCCTTGCCTTCACCTTCACTTTCGCATTCGCCTTGTGCTTAACTTATTTATTAATTAGTGATTCGTTAGTGCAGGCAGTTTGTTTGTTATTGTTGTGGTGGTTGTTGCTGTAGTTGTAGTTGTTGTTGTTGGTAAGCGTAAAAATAAGTGGAAAAACAAAGTGTCGCATTTTAATTATGGCTGTAAACAAAACACGCCCCAACTGCAAACAGCCAGTTACATTTTACCTGTACTTAATTAAAATAAATAGACATATGTGTGTGTATATGTGTATGTGTCTGTGTCTGCGTACAGGCAATATTGCCAGCTGTTGTGTACTGGTCACATGTCCTTGAAAGGACCACAATTTATGCTCGAGTAAGTCAGTTGCTCGTCAACGTTGATTATTATGCAGCGCGTGTAACTAGGCATTACCCGATATAGATACCAATTTCCATAAGTCAACAGCCTTCCCTCCAGTTACCAGCCCACCAACCCACCAATCTACCCACCAACCAACCAACCAACCAACCAACCAACCAGCTTAACAATTAAAAGCCTGTCCTGTCTCTTGGCCAACATACAAACCAACTCTGTATATATATAGTTAGACTCTTGCACTGGTAACTGCCACTTTCGTTTAGTAGCTTTTTTTGTAGAAAAATATTCCTGTTTTTTATGCTGAGCTATCTAAGCCAAGTTAGCAGCTTGCTGAATGCCTGCCTCGTATTCAAATCAGTTGCAACGCCCAATTAATGTAAGCCGCCGCAATGTTGCATACTAATGAGAGTTGTCTGAAAATTGCCACTGGCTTAAAACAACAACAACAACTGCAAATAGACAACGACAACAACGACAATGACAATGAACATGGTACATGGAACATGGTTATAAAGTTGTCTAGAATGAATGAATGAATACATGTTGAATAAATTCACATTTCGTGGCAAATACTCAGTGACAATCTTTCACTTTGATTTTATGTCTATTTACTTAGACTTAATTGCAAATCAACTAGCTTAAAGTTAGTTAAAGTCTTTTGATTAAGCATAATTAACTATTAAGTATGCTAAATTAAAACTAAACCAAAAATAAAACTCAATTTGTTTTATAGTTGTTAAGCCTTAAAAGTCATATAAAGCGGCTACAAACAGCAGCTGCAAACTACTTTATCAGAATCTATATAGTAATATCCTTCAATATCTCCGATAAGGACTCAATTTTAACCCTCATATATTATAATTTTCATACACATCAAATCGAAATATATAAGAATCTGATTTCCTGCTTTTGAACAGGATTCAATTGGTCTTCCTGTAGACCCAATTACTCCATTACTAAAAGCAATTGATATAAACTCTATCAGAGTCTATAGTGTAATAGAATATCCTTTACTCTCCATAAAGAACATATTGTTTATCTGTTTATATGTAATACTTTTCATACAGTTTAAATCGAAATATGTTAAATTTTTATATGCTGACTTTAAACAGGATTAAATGACAGGCAAATGTGAAATCTTTGATACTGAATAGCCGATTGCGAACGGATAGGGTAAGATACTCTAACAGACTCCACATGGTAACATCCTTCGATATCTTGTTTAAGGACTTGTTACTACAATTTACATATAATACTTTCCCCTCCACATCAAATGGAAATATATTAAATTTAGTTCAACTGCCTTTAAACTGTATTATTTTCCCTGTTTAAAGTTGCATTTTGTGCAGCTGTTTCATTGTTTTAAAAACGCATTTGCAATTTTAATTTTTTTATTATTATTTTTTTTTCTCTTTTTTTTTGTATTTTAAAATAATATAATAATAATAATAAAACAATAAAAACATCAACTTGTGACACTTTGCAGTCATATTAAAGGCAGACAAAATGCCAAAATGATGTCATTAATGGCACATGCCGTTGGCACATTTTGAAGGCATATTACGCATACGCCGCGTAAGATGGCGCAACAGCTGTGGCATGCCAAGAGTACACACATATATGTGATACCAAACATGTGTGTATAACAGCATATGTGTGTGTATTTCCGCTACAGATTTGCTGCTGTACATTTTACGTGCAAATATTTTAAGCCTTTATGGCAACACGAGGCCTGCGTTAGGGGCCAAGTTAACAAAAGCTGTAGCATTATTAGGCGCATATTTGTATGGCAAAGTGTAAGAATATTGTATATACATATGTATGCATACATATATACATATGTAGATGTTTGTGTGTGTGTGTGAATACGCCGCAGCACGCGTCAGTCGTGAGTGGCACGTGACTGCGTCACTGAAGTGCGTTCCACATAGGGCCAAAGCATTCTGCGGGGATTTATTAAATTTGGTATTTTTTTATTTTGGAGGCGGAGTTACATTTTTTGGTTAGATAATTTATGAAATTTGTTTTAGATGTGGTTTGGCTTTTAGCCTTGATTACTTCAAGCCACATGCTGCTGCTGCTTCTATCTTTAACTTCAAGTTTCAGTTTAATTGTTGCAACTTTTTAGTTCGACTTCCTTAATTAATTAAAAAACTTTTCAAAGCTGCCACAAATATGCCAAGTCACTTATAGCACCCCTCCCCCCTACCTTTGCCACACTCTATCTTTACATTTTTTGGTCAATTCATGTTTAAAGCCAAAAGTAAAAGTCATAACAAAGTCAAATAAAAACAGGATTTGCGGTGCCAATGAGAGAGCAATTTTATGTGTCCTTTTGCCAACAGGTAAAGCCAAGTTTAATAGTGGCTAAAAGTATATGGCTACAAACTGCAAGTGGCTTTTAAATTCCTCCAAGAAACTTGTGAAATTTGAAAACATTTAAGTTTAATTCCATTTCCACTTACCCACCCCTCTCTCTCAATTATCCTTGCAACTGCTTTGACAACTCTTTTAAGGCTAGTTTATTGTTTGTTATACTTTAGCTTAAGTTTTATCTAGTTTTCTTTCTTCACTTCTCACTTATTTCTCTTCATTCTATGTTTGTTTTTTGTTTGAATTTAATGGCATAATAATAAAATTCTTTTGCTTTGTTTTAGACTCTTTTTGTTGCTTTCTAATAATTTCGCAGAACTTCATTGTTTGATATGGAAAACCACCCACAACCCACCCACAGATTATAAGCTTTACAGCACAGAAAAAAAATATACTTCACATAAGCAAAACAAAGAGGGAGAGAGAGAAATAAAATAAATAAGAAAAAAAATATATATAGGATTATATATATATATACTAGACTGATATATAACACTCTATATAGAATTGTGTATATATTTAACAATAAGCACTTTTTACTGTGATACTTTTAATACCCTAGAAAGTGCTGCAAAGCGGGTATATACTTTGTGTAAATATGTGTTCCATATAGCTGAAAGTTTTCTAAGGACAAGCAGCACATCCTTCGCTAAAAACATTTTTTGTTTTAGACAATTTTTACTTAACTTTATTCCTCATTCTGTGAGTTTTACATTCGAAAACAAGTCAAGAAAATTAAGACTTTTCTCCACTTCTACCTCTTTCTCTCTCTCTCTATGCTGTTCTCTTCTCTCCTCTCTGCTGTCAGTCACAAATATTACTTAGCAGTTGCTCTGCATAGATACAAGTATATATTTCAAAAGCTTCTGTCAGGATTTTGTCGTTTTTTGATGTAAAGTTGCTCAGCGGCATCAAATTTATAATGCCAGCAGCATATATATGTGTGTGTGTATGTTTGTGTACATGTGTGTATATGTTATATGTTGTTCTGTGATTGTGATTGTTGTCAACGCTGCTGTGCTTCCGTATGTTTGTTGTTGTTATGTGTGATGTGTGTGTGTGTATCCTGTCGCCAGCTGCTTCGCTTTTGCTTTGTTCTGTTTAATTTTATGCTTTGCCGCCGTATCCTGCAGCTGTTAAGCCGTCTGCTTCACTGTCCAACCATTCATCCATTCATCCATCCATCCATCCATTCATTTGTCTCTCTGTCTGTCTAGCTGTCGGTCTGTCTGTCTCTTCGTTTGTCTCTTTCATGTCATCAACGTGTTTTCATTAATGTTATTATTCCACATGTTTCTATGTTTCACATCATCTTCTATACACAATGACGTTATCTAATTTGTATGCATAATTCACGAACAAACTGCAGCAAATATAAAGGGAAAGAGAGATGGGGATAACAGACAGAGCAGCTAGACAGATAGAGGGATAGAGATGGAGATGGAGATGGCAGGAATGTAGAGTAAAGAGTGCGAAAAGTGGCATACAGCACTTCGATTTTAATTGTCAAATAGGCTGTTCATACACACACACATACACATTCTCTCTCCCACACACACACACACATATATGTTCATACAAGACATTGCATATGTGTGCGGCCATTGTGATTGACAGTTGATATTGTTTATGCCCAAATCCTATAGAAATTTCTGAGAAATTGTTTAACTATTGATGAACTTATGCAATTCATAATAGACTCAATAGAATTTCTAATCAGACTTAGAATTTGTGGCTAATATGAAAAGGAGCATAATATCCAATATATATAATATGCATATATGTAATATATATTATATAAATAGGTTTCGGTTAACATATTCCATATGCATTGCAGTTTTCTTGGCCAAAAATTGCAATCAGGCAGCAAACTTCTACTTGCAACGTATTCACCGAAGAAGTATAATAAGTAAGCATGGTATAGTTGGGTTTACCCGACCATAAATAGCCCCTATACCCCTACTACACACATACACAAACACAATACACACTCACTTCTCTAGGCATTGCCAGCTGTTCCCTATTATTTCATACCCGTCGCAGGCTGGGAACAGTTTATGTCGAAGAAATTTGACTGGCAACTGTGCCTAATGTAGGACCTTTTTGGTTAGAGGTGCCGAGTGGGGAGTGCGGCTTTGAGTATTAGCTGTTTACAAGCCAAATTTGGTTGTTATAACCCTTAATGTCTTTAAGAAAGAGGCGGTGATAGAAGAGAACCTACTGAAGATTGGTAGATGGAGAGAACAACAGACGCAAAGGCAGCAAATGAACAAAGCTTTAACTTATAGGGTAAGACTTGCTTCCTTCTGCCTGTTACATACATTTGCTAGTTACACTCATTTATTACTCCCCTTTTTGCCGTTAGCAAATGTGTAAGGTATACAAAACAAAGGACAAACTCTTGCCAAAATTGAAATAGTTTTACACGATTGCCTTCCAAACATGCCAAACTCAAATACAAAAGTAAATTCTAAAGAAAAAAATCTATATATACATATATATAGATATATACCTTGATATACTGAGACTCCATTTTTTCCCCTCTTTTGTTTTGGAACATTTTTAACAAAACTTTTAATTAAGAATCTGTTCAATAAAACATGCAAAAGATACACCAAAAAATAGAGCAAAAAAAAATAGTAAAAATATTTTGAATGCTGCAAAGAAATGGAATTTCTATGCAACTGCAATCAATCTAAATGTCAATCTGTCAATAATATTGTCAGCCAAGCTGCAGTTGCAAGCAAACTGCAAACACGTTTGCATACCTTACCCCTAGCCCCTGCTTCTGACGCTGCCCTTGCCCCTACCACGCTCCTGCCGCATTTTTCTAACTGAATGACTTTCGACTTCTCTTTCCCTCTGTCTCTGACCCAAAAAACTAACTTTGTTTTGGCCACAACTAAACGCAACTCGTGCGAAACAATATACAGTCAAATGTGGCTACAACGAAAACTCATAACAATGTGACAATTCTGACACAACTTGCCACATGCCACAAATCTATAGAGAAAAGTGCAAACTTATGTAGAAATTTCAATAATAAACTTTTTGAATTCAATATCACATTTCATTTAAAATAAAGAAAAAACTTTCCAGCTGCCAATTGACAAATCCTTTGACAGGCACATCTTTTGCTGCAATTGCTGCCCAGGCTACTACTTTTTGATGAACTTAAAACTGCAGATGAATCTATCAGAGAAACCAAAAAATAACGCTTTAATATGCTACTTTATGATTATTATAATGATCACATATGCTTTTCTTTTATCCTTTTCATTTTACCTTCGGAAAAAAACTTGCATTTTTCTTGCAAGTTTCAGTCAAAAGTTTTACGTATTTATTTTACTTGAAGGCAGCTGACATTTTTATTAAAAGCTTTAAGCTGTAACTGCAAAGGACACACATTCCCCAACACACACACACACACACTCATCACATACACACACACAGCGCACATACATCAGGCACACACATGAATAGAATTCTGGTGCAGTGGCAACGGCTGCTGTCAACTTATTGGCTATGGCACATACATTTCTATGCGTGTATCCTCGAACTGTTCCTGCTGCTGCTGCTACTGCTGCTACTGCTGCTGCTGCTGTTACTGCTAATGTTACTGCTGCTAATGTTGCTGCTATCGCTGCTGCTGGAGCTGCTGCTGGAGCTGCTGCTGCTGTCTTCGGGTACAAAGTAATATTGTCAAATATGAGTTAGTATATGAAATCAGCTTTAAGTTGTCGACAGAATCCTTTGCCTGCAGAATTCTTTTGTTTGATGTTAGCTATCCCTTTCCTTATATATTTATCTTCCTTCTTTTGCTTTTTTTGCTCAGGGATATTGTCAAGACACAGTCACACACACACATACACCTCCCTTCAATAAGAATACCTACAATGTTGCAATATTTTTCGCTTTCGAGTTTACTTTTGAGCTGCACAGCTAAAATAGTAGTAGTAGGAAAAGTAGAAGTAGGAATAGTAGAAGTAGAAGCAGTATAGAAAAGTATTAATAATAGTAAAATAAATAGTAGTAGAAATAGTAGTAGAAATAGTAATAGAAATAGTTGTAAAAATATCAGTTGTACTAACTGTAGTAGACAAAATAGTAGTGTTAATATTAGAAAAAGTCGTAAAATAGTATTTGTATTTATCAAAGTAGCAATAGTAACAGAAACAGAAATAGTAATAGTAACTATTTTAATAGAAATTGTGATAATAATTGTAGTAAAAATACTAGTAACAAAATGTAGTAGTAATGTTAGTATCAATAGTAGTAGTAATAGTAGTAGTAATAGTAGTATCAATAGTAGTAGTAAAAGAAGAAGTAAGAGAAGTAATAGTCAGAGAAGTTATAGTAATAGAAATAGTAGTAGAAGTTTCAGAAGAAATAAAAGTAATAATATCAATAGTAACTACAGCAGTAGGAATAGAATCAAAATTAGTAGCAGCTGTAATAGTAGTAAGAGTAGATGTTGTACGAATGGGAGTAGTAGTATACGTTGTGGCAGGATATCAAGGACATCATTTTTATAAGCTACCAACGGGGTGCATTTTGTGCAGTGCGTGACGTTTTATGAAAACTCAGTTGATAAATGAATAGAAAATTGAGAAAATGCGCACGGGGCAAATGTGCAAACAAATGCAAAGCCAGATATATGATATATTATTAATGCATGTGTGTGTGTGTGAATGTGATGCAGCATTAAGTTTAAGAAAAATTTATTAATAATGCGAGTAATAGAAACATTAATCAAATGTTAGAGCATTAAGTGCAATCCACTTGAAGCAATGACAATTGCTACATTGAAATCATCCTAACGAATGTCGCTCCACGTTGCGTATACGTAATATGCATGCACTAGGCCAAAAGTAGACAATAATTTTGGCCAACTGTCTTTATAAATGCATTTTGTGTATATAGCGGCTTATGTCAGAGGACGCGATATGCAATTGCCAAACATTTTCGCTTTCACGCACACTACTCCCTCTCCCTCTCTCTCTCTTTGTTGCTGTGGCATAATTCCCTCGAATAAATGAGTGAAATTTCAATTGCATTTTGCATTGGCCTGAGGCAGTGCCTGCATCTGGCTGCAAACAGATTTCATTGCATGTGCCGCAAATCGCTTAACGCGCGTTGCCTGCAATTGTAAGCAAATATCCTGAACAATATATATACCCATGATACCACCCCAACATATATACACCATATTCAACTCAATTCGTATCGTATTGCATATGGCGCTGTGTGTGTTCATTATGTGCATAAACATTTTGGCATCCGTTTATGTAAACTGTGTTGATTTTGGTGGCAGCCTTCGCATTGTCTTCCAGCTGCAATGTGTTAGATATTTTCAGGGTTTATGCCACCCACTCAACCACCAGCAGAGTTCCACTTATTACCCGCATTTCTGTATTCATAACGTTTTGCAGCCTCCTGCCAGTTGCCATTGCCATTGCCGTTGCCATTGCCTGATAATGACGACCATATTTGAGATTTTAATTTAAGTTCTAAACTGCAATTTGAAATTACCAAAAAGCAAAAAAAAAACATTTCAACTCTTCAAACTGAAATTATGTTTTAAGCCAATTACAAATTACTTGCCATTAAATCTTTCACTTTAAGCCTCAACTGCAACTCAAATGCAATTGAATAATTAATAAGCGCAAAAAGGAAAGGAAAAAGAAATATGGCTTAAACCATAACAAAAAATCAACAAGAGAAATTTTTGCTCTTTGAGCTGAAAACATAAACACAATTTGCATAAAATTATAAATTCATTTCCATAAACACAAAACTCTACACAATGAATTGAGAGATGGGTATGGGGCGAAAGGGGGAAGGGGTATGGAAAGAGATAAATATACATGATTGAAAGAAACAAAATCGTTTAATTAAGACGATTTAATCTCATATTAATTAATCAATGTTCAACTCATGCATTATGCATTAAGACTGATGCTAAATGGCTCAAAATTCTTAACAGAAAATGTGATATGAATTTCATTTAAGATATTTAATGTATGCTTAAAGCATTAAATAAGTATAAAGCATATATATATAATATAAAGATGAAGTATGTTAAGCAGATTCTGAACTGAACTAAAGTCGATTTGTAGCTATCGAATTCGAATTGAAGTTTCCTAGATGGAAAGAGGGGACTGTACTCAAAGCAAGTTTCAATGCATAATTCTGCTTCATCTCAAAGTGAAACATATGTAGTTTATAATAAAAGGATAAAGCATATATAGTATAAGGATTAAGCATATCAAACATTTCCTTACAGAACTTATTGCAAATTGTTGCAATCAAGTTGTCTTCAAGGATTTGATGATGGATGGAAACGATGGTGCTTCGAAAGAAACTTGATTGATATTTGTGGTCTTTCCTATAGTTAAATATAGAATAAAGCATATAAAGAAGAAGATTATATAGTATTAGCCTTTTATTATAAACTACATATGTTTCACTTTGAGATGAAGCAGAATTATGCATTGAAACTTGCTTTGAGTACAGTCCCCTCTTTCCATCTAGGAAACTTCAATTCGAATTCGATAGCTACAAATCGACTTTAGTTCAGTTCAGAATCTGCTTAACATACTTCATCTTTATATTATATATATATGCTTTATACTTATTTAATGCTTTAAGCATACATTAAATATCTTAAATGAAATTCATATCACATTTTCTGTTAAGAATTTTGAGCCATTTAGCATCAGTCTTAATGCATAATGCATGAGTTGAACATTGATTAATTAATATGAGATTAAATCGTCTTAATTAAACGATTTTGTTTCTTTCAATCATGTATATTTATCTCTTGCCATACCCCCTCCCGCTTTCGCCCCATCCCCATCTCTCAGTTCATTGTGTAGAGTTTTGTGTTTATGGAAATGAATTTATAATTTTATGCAAATTGTGTTTATGTTTTCAGCTCAAAGAGCAAAAATTTCTCTTGTTGATTTTTTGTTATGGTTTAAGTCATATTTCTTTTTCCTTTCCTTTTTGCGCTTATTAATTATTCAATTGCATTTGAGTTGCAGTTGAGGCTTAAAGTGAAAGATTTAATGGCAAGTAATTTGTAATTGGCTTAAAACATAATTTCAGTTTGAAGAGTTGAAATGTTTTTTTTTTGCTTTTTGGTAATTTCAAATTGCAGTTTAGAACTTAAATTAAAATCTCAAATATGGTCGTCATTATCAGGCAATGGCAATGGCAACGGCAATAGCAATGGCAACTGGCAGGAGGCTGCAAAACGTTGTGAATACAGAAATGCGGGTAATAAGTGGAACTCTGCTGGTGGTTGAGTGGGTGGCATAAACCCTGAAAATATCTAACACATTGCAGCTGGGAGACAATGCGAAGGCTGCCAACAAAATCAACACAGTTTGCACAAACGGATGCCAAAATGTTTATGCACATAATGAACACACACAGCGCCATATGCAATACGATACGAATTGAGTTGAATATGGTGTATATATGTTGGGGTGGTATCATGGGTATATATATTGTTCAGGATATTTGCTTACAATTGCAGGCAACGCGCGTTAAGCGATTTGCGGCACATGCAATGAAATCTGTTTGCTGCCAGATGCAGGCACTGCCTCAGGCCAATGCAAAATGCAATTGAAATTTCACTCATTTATTCGAGGGAATTATGCCACAGCAACAAAGAGAGAGAGAGGGAGAGGGAGTAGTGTGCGTGAAAGCGAAAATGTTTGGCAATTGCATATCGCGTCCTCTGACATAAGCCGCTATATACACAAAATGCATTTATAAACACAGTTGGCCAAAATTATTGTCTACTTTTGGCCTAGTGCATGCATATTACGTATACGCAACGTGGAGCGACATTCGTTAGGATGATTTCAATGTAGCAATTGTCATTGCTTCAAGTGGATTGCACTTAATGCTCTAACATTTGATTAATGTTTCTATTACTCGCATTATTAATAAATTTTTCTTAAACTTAATGCTGCATCACATTCAC
Organism: Zygothrica quintamaculata; assembly: GCA_037044455.1. NCBI lineage: Eukaryota > Metazoa > Arthropoda > Insecta > Diptera > Drosophilidae > Zygothrica > Zygothrica quintamaculata. The sequence continues at coordinate 243,699 of JBAMBS010001781.1, forward strand.
ACACACACACATGCATTAATAATATATCATATATCTGGCTTTGCATTTGTTTGCACATTTGCCCCGTGCGCATTTTCTCAATTTTCTATTCATTTATCAACTGAGTTTTCATAAAACGTCACGCACTGCACAAAATGCACCCCGTTGGTAGCTTATAAAAATGATGTCCTTGATATCCTGCCACAACGTATACTACTACTCCCATTCGTACAACATCTACTCTTACTACTATTACAGCTGCTACTAATTTTGATTCTGTTCCTACTGCTGTAGCTACTATTGATATTATTACTTTTATTTCTTCTGAAACTTCTACTACTATTTCTATTACTATAACTTCTCTGACTATTACTTCTCTTACTTCTACTTTTACTACTACTATTGATACTACTATTACTACTACTATTGATACTAACATTACTACTACATTTTGTTACTAGTATTTTTACTACAATTATTATCATAATTTCTATTAAAATAGTTACTATTACTATTGCTACTTTGATAAATACAAATACTATTTTTACGACTTTTTCTAATATTAACACTACTATTTTGTCTACTACAGTTAGTACAACTGATATTTTTACAACTATTTCTACTCGCATTTCTACTACTATCTCTAATAATGTTTATGCTACTATTATCAATACTTTTCTATACTGCTTCTACTTCTACTATTCCTACTTCTACTTTTCCTACTACTACTTTTCCTACTACAACTATTCTTACTACTACTATTTTAGCTGTGCAGCTCAAAAGTAAACTCGAAAGCGAAAAATATTGCAACATTGTAGGTATTCTTATTGAAGTGTATGTGTGTGTGTGACTGTGTCTTGACAATATCCCTGAGCAAAAAAAGCAAAAGAAGGAAGATAAATATTTAAGGAAAGGGATAGCTAACATCAGCATATTAAAGCGTTATTTTTTGGTTTCTCTGATAGATTCATCTGCAGTTTTAAGTTCATCAAAAAGTAGTAGCCTGGGCAGCAATTGCAGCAAAAGATGTGCCTGTCAAAGGATTTGTCAATTGGCAGCTGGAAAGTTTTTTCTTTATTTTAAATGAAATGTGATATTGAATTCAAAAAGTTTATTATTGAAATTTCTACATAAGTTTGCACTTTTCTCTATAGATTTGTGGCATGTGGCAAGTTGTGTCAGAATTGTCACATTGTTATGAGTTTTCGTTGTAGCCACATTTGACTGTATATTGTTTCGCACGAGTTGCGTTTAGTTGTGGCCAAAACAAAGTTAGTTTTTTGGGTCAGAGACAGAGGGAAAGAGAAGTCGAAAGTCATTCAGTTAGAAAAATGCGGCAGGAGCGTGGTAGGGGCAAGGGCAGCGTCAGAAGCAGGGGCTAGGGGTAAGGTATGCAAACGTGTTTGCAGTTTGCTTGCAACTGCAGCTTGGCTGACAATATTATTGACAGATTGACATTTAGATTGATTGCAGTTGCATAGAAATTCCATTTCTTTGCAGCATTCAAAATATTTTTACTATTTTTTTTTGCTCTATTTTTTGGTGTATCTTTTGCATGTTTTATTGAACAGATTCTTAATTAAAAGTTTTGTTAAAAATGTTCCAAAACAAAAGAGGGGAAAAAATGGAGTCTCAGTATATCAAGGTATATATCTATATATATGTATATATAGATTTTTTTCTTTAGAATTTACTTTTGTATTTGAGTTTGGCATGTTTGGAAGGCAATCGTGTAAAACTATTTCAATTTTGGCAAGAGTTTGTCCTTTGTTTTGTATACCTTACACATTTGCTAACGGCAAAAAGGGGAGTAATAAATGAGTGTAACTAGCAAATGTATGTAACAGGCAGAAGGAAGCAAGTCTTACCCTATAAGTTAAACCTTTGTTCATTTGCTGCCTTTGCGTCTGTTGTTCTCTCCATCTACCAATCTTCAGTAGGTTCTCTTCTATCACCGCCTCTTTCTTAAAGACATTAAGGGTTATAACAACCAAATTTGGCTTGTAAACAGCTAATACTCAAAGCCGCACTCCCCACTCGGCACCTCTAACCAAAAAGGTCCTACATTAGGCACAGTTGCCAGTCAAATTTCTTCGACATAAACTGTTCCCAGCCTGCGACGGGTATGAAATAATAGGGAACAGCTGGCAATGCCTAGAGAAGTGAGTGTGTATTGTGTTTGTGTATGTGTGTAGTAGGGGTATAGGGGCTATTTATGGTCGGGTAAACCCAACTATACCATGCTTACTTATTATACTTCTTCGGTGAATACGTTGCAAGTAGAAGTTTGCTGCCTGATTGCAGTTTTCTTGGCCAAGAAAACTGCAATGCATATGGAATATGTTTAACCGAAACCTATTTATATAATATATATTACATATATGCATATTATATATATTGGATATTATGCTCCTTTTCATATTAGCCACAAATTCTAAGTCTGATTAGAAATTCTATTGAGTCTATTATGAATTGCATAAGCTCATCAATAGTTAAACAATTTCTACAGAAATTTCTATAGGATTTGGGCATAAACAATATCAACTGTCAATCACAATGGCCGCACACATATGCAATGTCTTGTATGAACATATATGTGTGTGTGTGTGTGGGAGAGAGAATGTGTATGTGTGTGTGTATGAACAGCCTATTTGACAATTAAAATCGAAGTGCTGTATGCCACTTTTCGCACTCTTTACTCTACATTCCTGCCATCTCCATCTCCATCTCTATCCCTCTATCTGTCTAGCTGCTCTGTCTGTTATCCCCATCTCTCTTTCCCTTTATATTTGCTGCAGTTTGTTCGTGAATTATGCATACAAATTAGATAACGTCATTGTGTATAGAAGATGATGTGAAACATAGAAACATGTGGAATAATAACATTAATGAAAACACGTTGATGACATGAAAGAGACAAACGAAGAGACAGACAGACCGACAGCTAGACAGACAGAGAGACAAATGAATGGATGGATGGATGGATGAATGGATGAATGGTTGGACAGTGAAGCAGACGGCTTAACAGCTGCAGGATACGGCGGCAAAGCATAAAATTAAACAGAACAAAGCAAAAGCGAAGCAGCTGGCGACAGGATACACACACACACATCACACATAACAACAACAAACATACGGAAGCACAGCAGCGTTGACAACAATCACAATCACAGAACAACATATAACATATACACACATGTACACAAACATACACACACACATATATATGCTGCTGGCATTATAAATTTGATGCCGCTGAGCAACTTTACATCAAAAAACGACAAAATCCTGACAGAAGCTTTTGAAATATATACTTGTATCTATGCAGAGCAACTGCTAAGTAATATTTGTGACTGACAGCAGAGAGGAGAGAAGAGAACAGCATAGAGAGAGAGAGAAAGAGGTAGAAGTGGAGAAAAGTCTTAATTTTCTTTGACTTGTTTTCGAATGTAAAACTCACAGAATGATGAATAAAGTTAAGTAAAAATTGTCTAAAACAAAAAATGTTTTTAGCGAAGGATGTGCTGCTTGTCCTTAGAAAACTTTCAGCTATATGGAACACATATTTACACAAAGTATATACCCGCTTTGCAGCACTTTCTAGGGTATTAAAAGTATCACAGTAAAAAGTGCTTATTGTTAAATATATACACAATTCTATATAGAGTGTTATATATCAGTCTAGTATATATATATATAATCCTATATATATTTTTTTTCTTATTTATTTTATTTCTCTCTCTCCCTCTTTGTTTTGCTTATGTGAAGTATATTTTTTTTCTGTGCTGTAAAGCTTATAATCTGTGGGTGGGTTGTGGGTGGTTTTCCATATCAAACAATGAAGTTCTGCGAAATTATTAGAAAGCAACAAAAAGAGTCTAAAACAAAGCAAAAGAATTTTATTATTATGCCATTAAATTCAAACAAAAAACAAACATAGAATGAAGAGAAATAAGTGAGAAGTGAAGAAAGAAAACTAGATAAAACTTAAGCTAAAGTATAACAAACAATAAACTAGCCTTAAAAGAGTTGTCAAAGCAGTTGCAAGGATAATTGAGAGAGAGGGGTGGGTAAGTGGAAATGGAATTAAACTTAAATGTTTTCAAATTTCACAAGTTTCTTGGAGGAATTTAAAAGCCACTTGCAGTTTGTAGCCATATACTTTTAGCCACTATTAAACTTGGCTTTACCTGTTGGCAAAAGGACACATAAAATTGCTCTCTCATTGGCACCGCAAATCCTGTTTTTATTTGACTTTGTTATGACTTTTACTTTTGGCTTTAAACATGAATTGACCAAAAAATGTAAAGATAGAGTGTGGCAAGGGTAGGGGGAGGGGTGCTATAAGTGACTTGGCATATTTGTGGCAGCTTTGAAAAGTTTTTTAATTAATTAAGGAAGTCGAACTAAAAAGTTGCAACAATTAAACTGAAACTTGAAGTTAAAGATAGAAGCAGCAGCAGCATGTGGCTTGAAGTAATCAAGGCTAAAAGCCAAACCACATCTAAAACAAATTTCATAAATTATCTAACCAAAAAATGTAACTCCGCCTCCAAAATAAAAAAATACCAAATTTAATAAATCCCCGCAGAATGCTTTGGCCCTATGTGGAACGCACTTCAGTGACGCAGTCACGTGCCACTCACGACTGACGCGTGCTGCGGCGTATTCACACACACACACAAACATCTACATATGTATATATGTATGCATACATATGTATATACAATATTCTTACACTTTGCCATACAAATATGCGCCTAATAATGCTACAGCTTTTGTTAACTTGGCCCCTAACGCAGGCCTCGTGTTGCCATAAAGGCTTAAAATATTTGCACGTAAAATGTACAGCAGCAAATCTGTAGCGGAAATACACACACATATGCTGTTATACACACATGTTTGGTATCACATATATGTGTGTACTCTTGGCATGCCACAGCTGTTGCGCCATCTTACGCGGCGTATGCGTAATATGCCTTCAAAATGTGCCAACGGCATGTGCCATTAATGACATCATTTTGGCATTTTGTCTGCCTTTAATATGACTGCAAAGTGTCACAAGTTGATGTTTTTATTGTTTTATTATTATTATTATATTATTTTAAAATACAAAAAAAAAGAGAAAAAAAAATAATAATAAGAAAATTAAAATTGCAAATGCGTTTTTAAAACAATGAAACAGCTGCACAAAATGCAACTTTAAACAGGGAAAATAATACAGTTTAAAGGCAGTTGAACTAAATTTAATATATTTCCATTTGATATGGAGGGGAAAGTATTATATGTAAATTGTAGTAACAAGTCCTTAAACAAGATATCGAAGGATGTTACCATGTGGAGTCTGTTAGAATATCTTACCCTATCCGTTCGCAATCGGCTATTCAGTATCAAAGATTTCACATTTGCCTGTCATTTAATCCTGTTTAAAGTCAGCATATAAAAATTTAACATATTTCGATTTAAACTGTATGAAAAGTGTTATATATAAACAGATAAACAATATGTTCTTTATGGATAGTAAAGGATATTATGCTATTACACTATCACGACTTCTGATAGAGTTTATATCAATTGCTTTTAGTAATGGAGTAATTGGGTCTACAGGAAGACCAATTGAATCCTGTTCAAAAGCAGGAAATCAGATTCTTATATATTTCGATTTGATGTGTATGAAAATTATAATATATGAGGGTTAAAATTGAGTCCTTATCGGAGATATTGAAGGATATTACTATATAGATTCTGATAAAGTAGTTTGCAGCTGCTGTTTGTAGCCGCTTTATATGACTTTTAAGGCTTAACAACTATAAAACAAATTGAGTTTTATTTTTGGTTTAGTTTTAATTTAGCATACTTAATAGTTAATTATGCTTAATCAAAAGACTTTAACTAACTTTAAGCTAGTTGATTTGCAATTAAGTCTAAGTAAATAGACATAAAATCAAAGTGAAAGATTGTCACTGAGTATTTGCCACGAAATGTGAATTTATTCAACATGTATTCATTCATTCATTCTAGACAACTTTATAACCATGTTCCATGTACCATGTTCATTGTCATTGTCGTTGTTGTCGTTGTCTATTTGCAGTTGTTGTTGTTGTTTTAAGCCAGTGGCAATTTTCAGGCAACTCTCATTAGTATGCAACATTGCGGCGGCTTACATTAATTGGGCGTTGCAACTGATTTGAATACGAGGCAGGCATTCAGCAAGCTGCTAACTTGGCTTAGATAGCTCAGCATAAAAAACAGGAATATTTTTCTACAAAAAAAGCTACTAAACGAAAGTGGCAGTTACCAGTGCAAGAGTCTAACTATATATATACAGAGTTGGTTTGTATGTTGGCCAAGAGACAGGACAGGCTTTTAATTGTTAAGCTGGTTGGTTGGTTGGTTGGTTGGTTGGTTGGTGGGTGGATTGGTGGGTTGGTGGGCTGGTAACTGGAGGGAAGGCTGTTGACTTATGGAAATTGGTATCTATATCGGGTAATGCCTAGTTACACGCGCTGCATAATAATCAACGTTGACGAGCAACTGACTTACTCGAGCATAAATTGTGGTCCTTTCAAGGACATGTGACCAGTACACAACAGCTGGCAATATTGCCTGTACGCAGACACAGACACATACATATATACACACACATATGTCTATTTATTTTAATTAAGTACAGGTAAAATGTAACTGGCTGTTTGCAGTTGGGGCGTGTTTTGTTTACAGCCATAATTAAAATGCGACACTTTGTTTTTCCACTTATTTTTACGCTTACCAACAACAACAACTACAACTACAGCAACAACCACCACAACAATAACAAACAAACTGCCTGCACTAACGAATCACTAATTAATAAATAAGTTAAGCACAAGGCGAATGCGAAAGTGAAGGTGAAGGCAAGGCAAGGCACCTACCAGGACTCTAATCCTATAAGTCTAGCAACTAGGTTGAGATCTGGTTGCCTTGCCAGCATAATTATGCTGATTAATTTAGTAAAGCTCTTAGCAGCCAGCACACACATACACACAGTATGTGCACAACTTGGCCACATTTGTATTGTCAGGCAAAGAAGTTATTGTTGTTATGCAATCTTATATTGAGAGTACATTGAGCAGGCACTTGAGAGTTACGCAAAAAACAAGTTTATTTTCTTACAGTTACTTAGCTTTGCTTTATTGTCTATATATTTTACTACAGTCGCTCATTAAAGCTAATTACATACAACCCAATGAATACACAGTAAGTGGAAAAAAGCATACAGCACTTTATATTGCAAACTTAACATATGCAGCGCCATCTATGGCATAGTTGCAGCACCAGCAACCTACTTTCAGCTTCTTCAAGGGAAACGCTTGATAGATGATTCCTTTCAATTTAAAACTTAATTTTAAATACTAGTTGTTACAATTTATAACTTACTGTAAGTGTCTGTCTGTTAACTGTGCAAATTGCATAAATTGTTGTCTCAAATGATAAACTAAACTCATTAAATATAACGCATACGACAGGGTGGCTGCCACTCCCTCTGCTTGTGCTGCTGTTGCTGTTGCATGCACTGTGCGTGGCTCAATTACAAAAAACTTTTGATACACAAGCATAAAGAATTATAACATACACCCCCCCCCCCCACACACACACACACACACTCATAACAGATTTACACATGCTAATGAATCTTAAGGATTGTCGCCGGCGGAAAAGAAACTGTTCACAAAAAAAAAGGGAACAGAAAGTTACTACAAACATTGATAGTTATAGAGGCGCATAAGTTCGCATATGTAGTGCAAAGTGCGCTATGAGAAACACATAGAGAGAGTGAGAGAGAGAGGGGGAGCAGAGAGATTATGCCATGTTAAGAAACATGTGAAGTAATACGAAAGTGGATAAAGTCTGTGGCATGAGTTCAACGACAAACAAAAGATTAGTGAGGGTTGCAATCGCTTTCGAGTGTCTTACATTTGTCGAAATTAAACAATGTAAACTTTTGGTTTGCTCAACAAGCCAAGGAGCAAACTTTTCTACCCAACTTGTATATCTCTAGCAAATATATGTATATATGTATATATATTTGCTTGTAAGTATGAGTATAAGAATGTAACTCAATTAGTTTTTGGTCCCCCCAAAAAAGTTTTGTATGTATTACATAGTTGTACCATTGGGTTTGGCGCCAGTACGTTTTGAGGTCCTTTTTGGCCATTTCTCTTGAGCATTTCAATTATGGCTAGGTTCGTGGTGAGTTGAGTTCAGTTGAGATGAGTTGAATTGTTGGATGAGCACTTCAGGAGCTCAGTCACATATAAATTTCAAGTAATTGCTAAGCAAGTCAAAGTCCTTCGCCTTCAATATGCAGTTGGCTACCCTTAGCAGAGCAGGACAGAAGTCATAACAAAGTCGTCCTGTAAGTTGTTATAAGTAATTGCCGTCTAATTGCTTATTGAAATTATGCTTTATCCTCTTTTGTGGTTTGCTACGTAATCGAAGCGGATTAGTTGTAACTTTGCATGAAATCACATGGAAAATAAAAAGTGCTTGCGATAGTTAAGGATAAACGTATGATACTTTTTCTGCTTTAAGTTAAGCATATGTTTTGTATATCCTTTAAGCTTTCAATTGAATTGCTTTATCAGAAGTCTATATAAATTTAAATATATTTATCAAGTGCTTTGCTCCATAACTTTTTAACGTCTTTAGCTTGACAAATGTTGCCCTTTTAATTTTATTAAAAAAAAAAGAGAAGAAAAAAAGGGTAAAGCACATCCTTGCAGGACAACTGTATAGCAGCCCCATTGAAGTTATTGATGAGCTGCTTCTTCAGAGCTGCTTCATCTTAGATTGAGTTTATTGATTTGCCTGGCTTAAAGCAATATATTGAATTTAAAGCAGAATCTTCAGTCAGCCCCGAGAGCCTTCATAAAACTCTGCCAAGCGAAGGACCTAAGATTGATGGTCTAACTGGCGACACTTAATGTTCACTTGTTGGCGCCAAAGAGAAAGAAAAAGTATAGAATAAGAGTATGGGGGAAATGGAGGAAAGAGGCAAAAGTGACTACACCATTCAAGCGGCAAAATCACACAGGTGCCCATATAAATTAAGATAATCTATTCCTTTATGCCTATAACCCATTCATTATACCCTTTAATGCAGCTCCTTTGATTATAAGGTATCAAAATAACACACAAAAAAAGGACAAAAAAAAGTACGTAAAAAGTTCGTACAAAAATATTTGTAAAAAGTCCATTATAATTATAAATGAGTTGAGCACCCAAAATACATATCCTTTTTTATATACATAAGTATATAATGTATATATCTATATACATTATGAGCTATTGTCATTGCTCTTTGAGTGTCTTCTTTAGGGAGTTTATTACGAGTCTTTTGTCAAATTGACTGCCACATTTTAATAAGCAGTAAAAAATTTGGGGTACTAGTCCACTGAGACAGCTTCTATAGCAGGTCATATTTTGACATAGAAAACAAATCAAATATATATATATATTTATATATATATAGAAATAAGTATTTATATATATATATGTATTGTTTAACATTTGTTTTGACTTTGTAGATTGTCTTTTGCTTTTGTTTTTTGTTTTGGTTGCTACAAAAATGTAATAAAATGTTGATAATATGCCTAGAAATGATGTTCTTTTTGCAATTTTTATGTTTCTTTTGTTTAACTGAATTCTAATAAAAGAAATTTATATGTTTTATTTGTATGTGTATATATGTGTTAAACGTTGCTATAGTATTACATTCGCATGTGTTCTAAACACCAAAAAATATCTCCTCAACCATTCGCAGGGTTTTAGCCACTGAAAGTATGCAAAGAGGCCTCAAAGCATTATTTTGATATATGCTCACAGTTCAAGTAAATTAGTTTACAAAAGGACTCACACACTCTAGCTCTCTCT
>JBAMBS010001782.1:0-70372 GCA_037044455.1 Zygothrica quintamaculata
TTGTGTCCTTCTTTCTGCTTGATATGAAGTCGATAAACGAGGAACGCCAATCATCGCCATCTGTACTATTTTCATTATGATCTTCTGTAGAATTCATTAAAGCGCTTAGCGTTAAAAATAATAATGAAAATATTCGTCTTTCAACTAGTTATTCCTTTACTTAAAGTTTTTAATGATTTTTTAAGTGAAGTCATTAAAAAGTTGGGGACAACTGCTTCGAAACATTCGCGTAACTGAATTACGGCAATGCCATAAATTTTTAATCATAATGAGAAGTGTTATCATTGGCTTTGAAGTCTGCTAGCTTTAAAATCTGCTGATAAGTTAAATCATTAACATAAAAAGACAACTTATTTTAGATTCTCAAACTTTTCTGTACAAATTAAGCTACTATTTAAAAATGTCATTCTAAGGATTACCAATATGGAATGTTTTGGTCTTTAAAAATAAAAAATGCAGCAAACAAGGGCAAGTAAGTGAGATTAAACTATTGTAAATTATATATAAAATCACTTTCTCTTTGAAATTATAAGTGTCGCCATAATCTTTGTATGAAAATGTGAGAGACACACACTTATTGAGAGCTATAGAGGATGTTATGCTAAGAGATTATCGGAAACCGTCGTTGTTTTGTGATTAGTTTTTGAATGAATAAAACCAATCGTACATTGATATCATCAATCATATACAATTTACTAAAGCTTTTATAATAAGGCACAAATACATATTTATATTCATATATATATTATGTAGTTGCTCCATATATTATATTTTTATATTATATAGTAACGCAACAAATCCGCTTATCAGTACCGATTTACGTAGTTTCGCCATCCGCTACCAGATGATACACTTTTCAGCTTTTGGATTCATAGGACTTCCGCGTGCACAATTATAAGCCTGAGCAAAATCTTCATTATTTGTAACTGTGCCAAGAACACGATACTTGTCAATAGTATGTTCATTAGTCAGCTCCTCCCAATAGTGTTCTTCTTCGTAGGCGGCACACCATAACTGAGCAAAACCCAAGAAAAAAAGTTGTTCTGGTGACATATTCATACCAGGCATTTGCTCGTTAGTCATGACATTCGACAGATTACCATTTTCTTTGTATTTCTGCTTTATATGAGCTTGATATGCGCGGAATGCCTCCCGCAGACCACCGCTATCCGCAATATTCTCATCCTTGGTTTCTTTTCCATTGATCGTTCGATTGATCTGTGGTATTGTATAGTTACTGTAATGATCTACAAAACATTTGGCGCGATTTTCGAATACATTCGAAGATTTGTTCGACCACCAATTCCGAATAGTTCCATTGCTATCATATGTAGATCCTATGCTATCGAAACCGTGTGTTAGCTCATGTCCCACCAAATATCCGATTGTGCCAAACTTAAGTGAATTAGGCCATGCCTGATGATAGGCCGGTGGATGCAGTATGCCAGCCATAACATTAATTGAGTTATCCAGATTATAGTAGAATGCATTTACCTGCATACCCATTAACAATTCCAATGGCTTTGTTGCATTCGACAACTCTTTTATATGAAGTCCATTATAACGCCTCATCGTCGCCTTAAAGTTATGTTGATTGATGTTGGTCTGAGCATAGCTGTCTGGGACGATGGTCAAGTTATTGGTAGCACGTATTAATTTATCAGTAAGTTTGTCATCCTTGTATGCTCCTATGCGCACATCTATTGTGGATTCTTTGAGAAGTGCTTCCCTTCGGGTATCCGAATCTATCCAATTAGCGTTCTCTAAAATCAATAGCTGGCTCTTGCGCATCTCCACGACAATATTTGATATCTCATCACGTTTTTCCTCCGTGAAGTAATTCTAAATAAATTTTAAAAAAAACATATACTATTATGCGTTAAAAAAAGAAACATAATATATAATATACATACCACAAAATATAGTTTATCCAACAGGTACGGAAGAGTATACTGTACAGTAAGTACACAGTAATCACGTTGAAATTTGTTGCTTTTTAATTTGGCATCCAATTGGTAAAGCAGTTTCATGGCTAGATAATTTGCCACGGCAGGTTTGTGGTTTTCGCACACCTTATCTAACTCAGTGTAGTAGTAATCACAGAATCGCTCCTCATTGGACTCTGTTGTACTAACATGACCCCATGCAATCTCATAGTAATTTGACCATTGCTTAAATGCTTCTACTTCTTCCAAATTGGATATACTCTCGCATATAGCGCGGTCTTCTTTAAAGCGATCGGCAACTCGTAACACATCACGCCAGAATGCAAACACTCCAGTTATCACATCTGTTATCTGATCATCAGAAACGTTATAGGCCTTTAGATAACCGCGCATACGCTGCTCGTTTAGCTTGTATCCTTTAGTGTCATTAGTTGATATATTATCACTATGAACAATATATTCAAAACCGAGCTCAGGCAGCTTAAAGTATGACAGGAAAGGATATTGTGGCAGAACATTATCATCGATAAGTCCTGTAGCACCGTAGTTTGTTAAATGCGAGCTCATGTTGAACCAACTGAAATTCGTAGCCTGCCACGCTTCTCCATCTACAGCAGGGAAACCACCAATAGACCTGATAAGCGCTAAATAAGCGGGGTCAGCCGCTGGCATCGGATAGAGTGTAGCATTAAGACACGCGTGGTAGAAATTATTCGTGATATTGAACTCTGTTTCGTAGCCCAAATCTTTTGCCAATGTAGAATTCGATAGAATGAGGTCTTCTGTTACGTCGGCCAATGTGTAGACAATATCAAGAAGACTATTCCGCTTGTGTTGTGATTGTTTTTCCGGTTTAACCAATTTCCAATTGCCACATGCGAATTCATAGAAGTCGTCACATGGTTCCACGCTTCGATTCATGTAACTCATCATCTTTGATGCATACTCCTTAAGATATTCAGTGTTCTCATTAAAATTATTATTTTCATCGTATTCTCTACTTATCGTATTAAGCTGTGGATTTGAATCCGGATCTAGCGCAGGCTTAGCTACACATATTGATATAAATGTCATTAAAGCGCTTAGCATTAATGCATAACAAATTCTTTGTCTATTAAACATTTTTCCTTACGTCCTTTACAATTGTTTAGACATATACGCATTAACTTATACGTACTTAACCGTTTTCATACACTAAATGAATGTATATATGTTAATGTTCGTTTATTGATTTGAATTAATTGAAAAATTAGTTTCGAAACATACGCACGACTGCTTCATTCAGAACCTAATTTAAAACTGCGTGGCATAACGACGAATTAAATTTGCTTATAAAAAAGCGAGGCGCTCTCAATGACATTGACGTCGAAAATACTTGCTCACAAAAGCCGCTGATAAGAATTTAAGTTAAGTCATTAAATTAAAAACATGACCTATTCTAAACATTATTAAGATTTTACAACACAACTATTTTATGGATGTATCATTTAAAAATTCATTTACGGTTTGTAAGGCGGTTAAAGTAATACGCGCCTTTGAAATTCAAATTCAATTTTATAAACTAAAATTAGTAATCGATTATTAATCAATTATTTGAAATATAATAATCTAATCTAACATCATAATAAATTACTTCTTAGAGTCTTTAATAAATTATTATTGGAAGTAACCGGCTTTTTTTAACAACCTGAATAAGTTTTTAAATTGATAATTAGTAACAAGCAGGGTAAAAAATGCAAAAATATATAATAGTACCAATAATAAAAATAAATATATATATATATAATAAAAAAGATTTGTCTGAAGTGTTTATTTATTTATTTTTTAACTATTAATTTAATTTTTTTTTTGTTGTAATATAAACTGTATTTTCATAATTACAATATATAAATGTTTAAATATATTTTAGCACTCAAACTTTCAAAATGACCGCTCATGGAAATATGACAGCACTCCGAAAGTCAATGCTTTTGGCGGTAAAAAGGCACTGTTAAATAAAAATGTGATGCACTCTTATTTGTTTCGCAACTTTTGTAGCTATTTAGATTATTATTAGGTTAACGCTTGACATATTTTTTAAAGTATGAACATAAATTATAGATTAAAATTATTAAATTGCCAATCACAACAAAGATATATGAAAAGACGTAACCAAAATGGTAGATTACTGTTAATAACATCTTACCAACCTGTTAACCTTTATTTTGGTATATTTTTATGCATGTTGTGTACATGTGGCAACCCCAAACAATATATTGCTTCTTATTCGCGTTTTGAAATATCATATATAAAAAATGTCGTTTACAAGCGCTGGAGAATTTCGCGTTGTACTTCAACAATATAAAGTAAGTGGTAAAATTTAACCTTAAGTAACCGAAAATAATAGAATGCAATGGTACAACAACTTAGTTCGAGACGCATAACATATATTGTGTCATCAGAATATTGCCGGATACAATAAGTTTTTATGAGAAGGAACCAGAAAGTGACTATGCTTGGATGACAACTTCACGCTGGACAAAATTGGAAAGCGCATTATGGAGACTATTTGCAAACGTCACGAACTGGAAACAAGATGCTTCAAAAATAAAGACAGAGATGCTTATAGATCACATAAGAGTGTCAGTTAGTGCTTCAGAAGATTTGCTTCCATCTGCACAGCATTTGTTGCACGAGGAAGTACCATCTCAAAATGATTTAGGATTAGAAATTGTACTAAAATATATGTCACATAATGACACAACAATATTTTCTGCCAAACCATCAAAGCGTAAAAACTTTAATCAACTTGAATCTAAAAGTTGTGAGATACCTATTGTTAACCTACAGAGGACACCAACATCAAGCAGCAGGTATGAATGTAACGAATTTAGCCAATATTAAATAATTTATTATGGGAAAATATATAGTGAAACCGATATAAACCGGAAAAAGGATATTAAACCAGTAAAAAACAAAAGTCCATCACCATCAATAATAAATAGGAAACGTGAGCGCAGATCCATATCACAAGGTAGTGACCATAAATTGATCCCAACAGAAACTATTAGAACTGAAAGTACTTCACGTCGGGGCCGAATGATGAAGCGCTCAAAAAGCCCACGTTCCAGGTAAGCTATAACTATGTCTTTTTGTTTTTTTTAAATGTACCATTATTTTATTATAAACAGAGCTAGCTCGGCAGAGCCTAAACCTGAACGTCGTTCAGTACGTTCACCGGTAAAGTCAGGTCGTTATAACGAGTATGTTTTAAGGTAGTGTAATTATTGCAATTACACATTATGATTATTAAAACAATCTTCATTTAGCATACAGAAAAAAACTCGCAAAGTTAACTTAAAATCGACGGAGACTAGCGCTGGTAGCAGGTCTGATAAACTATTAGAACAACAACCAGCTAATACAAAACAGAAATTAACCCAAACAAGAGCTACAAATGGATCCATAACAGCAGCTAAACCATGGAAATTTGAACAGCTCGATGGAGCTACCAATAATGATAACTTAAAGAAAATAAATGATATGCTTGACATTCCCAAGCCACGTGAAGTTAAGATTCTGTAAGTTTAACAGTAACATTTAAGAGAACCACAACATTAAACAAATTATTGTTTACCAGACTGCTTAAGGATATGGAGAAGGCAGCAGTCTTAAATACATTTGAAACATATAAAAAGGATTTTGATCAACTGTTTAAGGACCGTCAGCATAAGTTTCATACATTAAACTATAAGTCCATTGATCACTGCCATACAATGGATATTTTAAGCAAAAGTATACGCGATAGCATGATAAAAAAACTGGGCGAGATATACAGCAAAAGCGGAGTAAGTTACATACATTTTTTAACTACATTATATATAATACCTTACAATTTTATTATAGCCACACGGATCACTTGTATTAAACGGTCTATTGCCTTTGTGGATTATTCGTCTCTTTATGGACAAGTACAAATTCACCCAGGAGGAAGCAGTCCGTCAAATTGCAGATCAATTAACATATAATACCTACTTGAAAGCTATAAATAATGAACCATTAAGCTCTGATTTGGAGGATTAAATAACGAATTACTATATGAATCATGCACATTGAAACATTTTTATCTTATATCATAGAATTTCATTATATTTGTTATTGGAATCTTTAAATACTCAATTCATGAAATCATTCTTGCCTTACTGTTGTACAAAATTTATTATATGTTTATAAAACTACGACATGGGGAGTAGCCGTAGAGAGCTTTACGGTATGTGATGGGGACTATGCATTAAGTTTTTTACTTAATATTAGACATATGCCTAGGGAGAAGTACTGTTGATGCAACGGTAGCGAATCACCCTGCACACATGCCAGGGTATAAATTCAGTCTGAACTGCCACAATCGTATATTTACACAATGTGATGGAATATGTTTATCGAGAATTTAGAGCTCATCATGTTGCTGTTCCTCATCTTCATCTTCTGCATTTGTGTTTTTATCACTGCTATCATCTGAATTGGTTTCATCTACATCATCATCCTCATCAAACTCAACTTGTTCGTCTTCAGCTACTCCCAATGTTTGGCGCATCATTTTTTCGATACTATCGGCAAATGTTGATGTCTCTTGTAGCATAAAACCAGATCGTAAAGTGGCAGTGCGGAACATCATGACAGCCATATCCTTTGCAGTTTCATCTGCTTCATCGGCTTCGACACGTCGCAGCAACTCACGCATAAGCGGGTGCCTTGGGTTAATCTCAAGCGTTTTCTTTTGACCTAAATAATAGCTGCGCTGTGGATCATCGGCCTTTTGGTGGGCGTTTGACATAGCCAGACGTTCCATATTACCGGTCCAGCCAAACACACCAGCTACCAGAGCACAAGGCGAGTTGCTAAGACGCTCAGAAACCTGAGCCTTAGAGATCTGATCTTTTAGAGCAACATCATTCAACCATTTAACAAGAGGTTCGAATGTATTCTTTAGTGTCTCAAACTTCTCTTTGCTCTTATCAGACTCGTTAAGTTTGAATCCCTCCTTGGCAACATTCTGGAATTTCTTGCCATCAAATTCAGGCAGAGCAGAAATGCAGTACTCATCAACAGCCTCAACCAGGTATAGCACCTCATAACCCTTGCTAAGTAGACGCTCAACGAATGGCGACTTCTCAACCTCGGCGAGACTAGAGCCGGCAATGTAGTAGATGTGATCCTGCTTTGACTTCATGCGTGTCACGTACTCGGCCAGCGAAGTGACTCCATTGCCATTGGACGATTGGAAGCGCAGAAGCTTACCCAAACGAGAACGATTGCTAGGATCCTCCATGATACCCAGTTTAATGCTAATAAATAATAATTATTAATTTTCCAGTGTTAACAGAAAGTTTCAAAGAATAAAGGACTTACTTGGTGGAGAATTCCTTCCAGAACTTCTCGTATGCTGCTTTATCAATCTTCTTAATCATATCGAGTACTTTACGAACCAATTTCTTCTTTATGACCTTGATTAACTTGTGTTGCTGCAGAGTTTCGCGAGAAACGTTCAAGGGAAGATCATCGGAATCGACAACACCTCGAATAAAGCTCAAATAGTTCGGCATCATATCATTGAACTCATCAGTAATAAACACACGGCGCACATAAAGCTTAATATTGTCTGATTTGGTGCCGTAGCGGTTGAAAGATTCAGATGGCTGAACCTTTGGGATGTACAACAAACTCTTAAAGGTTACCTCACCCTCAGCAACAAAATGAGTTTGGATAAGTGGTTCGCTTGAATCCTTGGTCAAACTCTTGTAAAATGAGTTGTATTCTTCATCGGTAACATCAGCTGGCTTACGTGTCCAAATTGGTTTGCTATCATTAATCAGCAACCAATCCCACGTGGTCTTCGAAACCTTCTTAGTCTTGGGTTTACCATTATCAGCATCCTCTTCAACCTTCGCATCATCCTCACTTTCTTCAATTTCATCATCTGCCTTTTCGGCTTGTGGAACTTCCTCTTCTACTGGCACTTCCTCTTCTACTGTTTTGCTGGACCACATCAGAATAGGGAAGTTAATGAACTGTGAGTATTTGCGGATCAAATCGCGCACTGTATCCTCTTCGAGGAAATCTTGAGCCTCATCTTTCAAGTACAAGGAAATAATAGACCCACGCTTTAGTGTATCACCACGTGGATCTTCCGTAATGGTAAAACTATTAGCATCAGATTCCCAGACGTATTGCTTGTCATCATTGTGCTTTGTGGTGACCACGACACGATCAGCAACCAGAAAAGCAGAGTAGAATCCCACACCGAATTGACCAATCATATCATTTAAATCTTGACCCTCCGATTTACTGGGATCTTGCATTTTAGCCAAGAAATCGGCAGTACCAGATTTGGCAATTGTACCTAAATTATTTATCAGATCCTGATGGGTCATACCAATACCCGAGTCCAAAATGTGCAGCACCTTATTTTCTTTGTCAGCCTTTATACGTATATGCAGTTCAGGATTTGCCTCAAGCTCTTTGGAATTTGTCAAGGCCAATAGACGAATTTTGTCTATGGCATCGGATGCATTCGAGATCAACTCACGCAAGAAAATTTCCTTATTGCGGTACAGGGAATTAATAATCAGCTTCATCATACGGTTTACTTCCGTTTGGAATGTAAACTTCTCCGCCTGAAAATTAGAGAAAAAATAGGCGTTTATGGACGTTTCAGCAATTATCGTAGCCAGGATTTCTTTTTACTTGGCTTTCACTTTTTAAAGTTAAGACTGTATATTTTCTAATAATTAAACAATAAAAACTTTTTACTAAATTAATTAAATTTATAAATTAAATATAAATATATTTAAAATTATTCTAATGCTCAATGCTCCCATTTATGTCGCTTGACATTGAGAATTTAATGAATGAATATTGGAGAAATATATGCGGGTTTATTTACTTACCTTTTCTCGTATTTCTTTTAGCTGAGCTACATTGAGGCCGTCCAATTTAATTGCTTCTTCCTCGCGCTTAAGAGTTTCGGCATCTGTAAACACATTTTTTAAATGTAGATTAGGGGCGTATACGTAAATTGCAACGGTACAATGTTAACGCTGACGTGTACAAAGAGCGGTCAAGTGATGATCGATAGGGGGTTAAGAGTTCGGGGAACGCAGAATTTACCGCTTACCTGTTCTAGAAGATTCTTTAAATGAGCCCACATCTAAGTCAATAGTCTCTGGGAGACCATTATCAACATCATCTTCAGCGGCAATTTGGCTTATGCCTAAAATTATATAGATCAAAAAATAAAAAAAGTTATTTAAAAATTAGGTTAAAGTGCCGGCATCATTGATGAAGGTTATACTGTTTTTAATATTTTACTATATTACTTACCCGCTAAAAGTAAAATACTTAGAAGTAAAAAATACTTCATTTTTAATTTAACTTGATTTACTGGAGCCACAAATCAGTTAATGTTTCTAAAGGCCACGTCACAGTTATAGACGTTCCCCAAGCTGCTCCCCACGTAAGATACTGACCGACCAAATGCTTTTCGCACTTAAAATGACGGCGTCGTGTCGCAGACAAAGCATATAAATAAGAGACTGGGTTGCCAGATAATTTAAAATTTTTTCGACTACAAGTATTTGCTTTTTACTTTATTTATAATAGTGTAAGTGATTTAAAATATTCGATATATTCGTTTTAATGTATATTAACATGTTTTTAAAATATTAATATTTTAAAATCTTTGAAATTTACCGGATTTACCCCTAACAATAAGAAATGTAACATAAAAATTAAAATTCGACTATAAAGTTTATTATATATACTTGCATATCGCGATTTACATTTGCAATATTCGATAACATTCAAGCTGTTTTTGACATTTCTTACCTACATGCTTCTCACATGCTCAACACAGACCTATACACACACATACACGTGCGCAACAAACACATACAAGCACAAGTACGACTTGAGGTTTGTAGTTGGCCAAGAAGAAATTCAATGGTTTTATAATCTAGTAATATTTGTGTAAGTTATCAAACATGAAAGATACGGTTTTTATTATACTTTTATTTTACAATACATTTTTAGTTAACATACTAATAGAATGCGCCACGGCAGCAGGGCGCAGTGACAGCAAAACAGCAGCGAGAGGCACTTGAGCACAAGCGAGCAGCAACAAAATCGGCTACGGACAGCAACATTTCATTATTGTTCGTCGTGCGTGGAGGTGGAGCACCGTCAATTATAGTTTCGCGTAGTCTCATACATCGACCATCCTCTACACAAAACACACACAACGGCCTGTGAACTTGTTATACAACAATATTACAAGTGTGCATATTAAAGTACGCCGGCAATCGATGTGAATTGGTCCTTCAACCTATTAGCACAGACATAAACTAAACAAAAACGCGCAACAACAAATATAATTAAAACAGCAACATTTAATCACCATATTAAGTGCGTGAATGTGTGCCTGTGTATTTTTGTGTTTGTGTAACATAAAGTAATATCTTTAGCCAAAGTACGTAAAACTTGTGCGTGGTTGCTTATCAGCTGGTGTTAGTGGCTGTAAACTCGCTGCGAAAGTTGTGGCGAAAGGCACAAGTGAAGAGAAATCATACTGTCAAAGCAACAGAAACACCAATAACGCAAGTGACTAGCAGCTAACTGTTTGGCCAAGGCGAAATTTCAATTAAATTTTAGAAGCGGTAACATCCAGTAGAGGCCAACATCATGAATCACGATGACTACGAATCGTTACCGACCACCAGCGTTGGAATTAATATGACGGCTGGTGCGTTAGCGGGTGTATTGGAGCATGTTGTCATGTATCCGCTGGACTCTGTTAAGGTGAGTACGCAAGATGCTAATGTGTTATAGAGTTGTTATTGTTTTTTTTTTTTCAATGAACTCAAAAGCTTCATATGTGTATGCATGCAAATGTAATCCAAGTAGTACATAAACATAACACACCTAACCTCACAATTGCGCATACTTACTATAAATTTATGCCTGTGTGCTTATGTGTGTGTGGTTGCGTATGTGAGTGTGGTGTTTAGCAGTGTTTTTGTCTTATGCCTTCGCATAATCGTGATGTAATTCCTTTGGCTGCTATTTTTTTTTTCCTGTGTTTGGGCAATGCGCGCGTTGCTCGCACCATATAAATTGATTGAGTGTTGGTGCTAGACCTCAGCATAGCTATTAATTTTTGGGTGCTTATCAAAGCACGTTCCTGCCGCTTTGTAGCATTATCAGATAAGATTAGCTTACGCATAAGCACTGTCACGATGTCTGGTAAAAAAAAAAACCGATACAATAGTCTCTATAATATGATATAATGATATTATAAATTAATCATACGTTTGCCTGTGATGGTATTCATTTATTCTCGGTTAACTAGGGTCTGGGTCTACTTAGTTTCATAATTTGCATATACTATATGTACATAGATATAAAAACAAAATACAGTTGACACTCGCAAATATTAAACCCAAAAATTTTATTGTTTTATTAGGACTTTTTGTTTATCAAGTTTACCTGACATGAGCTTTATATGAGCTTTAATGATTTATGCTCTTAAAAGGTTAAAAAAATGTTAAAGTATTTTAACTTAAAAAGTATGAAGAATTTAGTTGAATTTAAGAATAGCACACTGTAAATAAAGAAATTATGCAGATAGGAAAGTACACATGTATTTATATATATACATATATATATATATATATATATATATATATATATTATTTTTACTTTATATGAATCGGCATTGTCGTCATTGTGCATATATTATATCCTATACATATATAGAGCTATTATATATATAAATATATATAAGTATTAGTATAGATTAAGTCTATAGAATATATTTGATTCTTTGATTTTTATATGAAATACACGTTTCCGAGTGCATTCCACTGGGTGTACTCCATGCCGGCCGAGCGTTTATTGATTTTCTCATACTCCAAAAAAGACATAAAAGAACAACAGAACGGTTAAATTAAAATTTTGTCATTTGTCAATTTCTGTTAAGGCTCACATTTATGCGATCCACATTTGACAACCTTCCATCCAATTAAATGCCAAACGAAAGCTGGGCAGGGATTCCCGGCTTGTCATCAACAGACTACTAGTAATCATATTCATTGTCACGTTGACTTGACGAGCTAATTTCTATATGTTACGACATTTTAGCAAAACCCAAATAGAAAAATAATTATATATATAATAATAATTGTATTTATAAAAACAACAATAGCAAAACAAATGCTTAATTAGACAACAATTAAGTAAAACATTTTGATTTATATATTTTTTTTGTACTTATAAAGTAATTATTGTCATCGATTTGCCTCTTCGCTTATCAATAGGCGGTGTGTGATGTTGCATTGAGATCCCTATAAGTACTCACTGTTGGGGAATTACATCTCTTTTTAAATGTATAGATGTTTATTTATTTGTTATTGTTTTAATATGTGTGTGTGTGTGTGTGTGTGTGGGAGAGTCAGACGCACAGATGGCAGTGGCATGTATCTGTAATATAAAAGTGTGGTTCGAATAACAATAATCATTGCCAATTTGTGGTGAAATATAACAATATGATTATATTTTATCGTCAAATGTTTAGTCCAGCACTATATAATATATATATATATATATATGTATAAATATCTATAAATATTTATATATAATATATATAGTTGTGGCATTTTAATTATAAACAGCTCTAGTCTCGATCATCACACACACTTAAAGTTGTTGTTCAGTTGAAAATTCTTGATTTTCATCACCTTGTATTGCCTTCTCGTTGTCGTCTTGCCTAGATAGTACGCTATCTATAATATGTATATATATATATATATATATATATATAAATAAATACTATCTATTGTTCTACATACTCAATCATACCATATGAATAGATAAGTTGTTATTATCTTTTATAATTGTTCCGTAGATTATCTTATCCAATTCATGTCATATTTGATGCCCCTACCTTGCTATAATTTACGGCACGGATGCTGTTTATACTGAGTTACATTGAAAATGAACTGTTTTGTATAGTATTGATAATTTAATTAACATATTTTTCCAATAATTTAATTGAAATGCTTTTTTTTTAACAATTGCATTGCATTAATAAAATTCTAAGAAATATAAATTGCATATATCTATTGCCACTTTAAATATGACTAACTTATATTTGTTTAAAAATTTTTAAATTATTTTAAGTCTCACGTCATATGACTGTGTACAATTCATCTGAAAAACATCACGTATCTGTTGGAGCAACAAAGTGCAATCTTATCATGTATTTATTTTTAGTGTAGTATAAAAAAAATTAAACAAAAAACTTTTCTGTGCATTTCTCGGTAGTCAATTGGCCAACTGTTGCAATCCCATAAATTTTCCCCCTTTCTGCTATTTCAGCACTTTAAACAATATTTTTTAATATATTTTCTTTATTAATACTTCTTCGTTATTTTTAAAGCTGAAGTATTATTATTATAAATATAGATAGTTTACATTATTATTGCGATAAATATATATATATATATATTTATTGATATTTACAGACGCGCATGCAGAGTCTAACATCCCCAACTACAAATATAATGAATACTTTTAGAAATATGATCAGTCGCGAGGGCATATTAAGGTAACTTAATCTACTATATATCTATCGATATACTTCTATTTAAAGATAATGAAATAAATTTAATAACAATTATTAATACTTATTTAGACCTATACGTGGAGCAAGCGCTGTAGTACTTGGAGCTGGACCAGCGCATTCATTATATTTTGCTGTCTATGAGATGACAAAGGAAATGCTAACGAAATTTACATCACACAATCATTTAAATTATGGTACATAGAGTTGAAGTTGCAATTATGTCATATTTATATAATATATCTAATATATTAATTTTTATATTTTTAGTACTATCTGGTTGTTTGGCAACACTTGTACACGATGGCATCTCCAGTCCGACGGATGTAATAAAGCAACGTATGCAAATGTACAATTCGCCATATAAATCAGTTTTACACTGTATGAGGGATATATACCGTAAGGAGGGCATGCATGCATTCTATCGGTCCTATTCAACACAATTGGTCATGAATATACCATATCAGACAATTCACTTTACAACATATGAATTTCTACAGAATATGGTATGTATACTCTATCTATATATACAGACAGATATATATATATACATATATATATATATATAAGATATAAGATTTCTCTTTAAAGTATTATATCACATTGTATTTTAGTTTAATTTTTTGATTATTTTGTAGCTAAACTTAACTACAATAAAAAAAAAAGTCTGTATAAATCAAGAAAAGATCTAGTCATGCCCATAAGTGTGTGCCTGTCCTATACATAAGTTCATTGATCTCAGTAAAATAATATCTGAAAAAAAGTGATGGGTATTATTAGTTTACTTTATTTCTTACCCTCAAGTAAAAACAATTTGTGAACTTGAGAAAAATTGCATAAATATTGTTGTTATTGGAGTACTTCTATACACTTATGTATGTTGGGTATCCCAGCTAAAAGGTTCATTTAAGCTACTTATTTTATTTTTTTAATTCAATTAATAATTTTTTATTTTTTTTTTATCTATTTGGCAGTTGAATATTGAACGCAGGTATAATCCAATTGTGCATATGGTAGCTGGTGCTGCAGCTGGGGCATCTGCAGCAGCCATAACAACACCATTGGACGTGGTTAAGACACTGCTAAATACGCAAGAAACGGGATTAACCAAGGGTATGATCGAGGCCAGCCGAAAGGTAAATGTTTTATATTAATTTTAAAATAATACTGGAAATGTTTATAATAATGTTTATGATTTTTAGATATACCGCGTGGCGGGACCCAGAGGTTTCTTTAGGGGCATTTCAGCACGAGTTCTGTATGCAATGCCAGCTACGGCTATTTGTTGGTCTACATACGAATTCTTTAAATATTATCTGTGCGGCAAGAGTGCAGAAGAATATAAATCGTCAATTACAGGCCGGTCCGAGCTGGCACCACCATCAACACGCAGTACCGATTACGTTTTGCCCAAAACTGATGATGATGATGATGATTCCATTGAGACGCCAGAGCTAAACAGTGGTTTAACCAAAGATGCTCAGTCTTTATACCCTCCTCCACCTACAGTTAGTGCATCCGGAGCCATTAAAACGGTATGTGAATTATCTACGCGAACACCAGCACCCACTATTAATTTACATACGAGGCATACAGATGTAAAAAGTCCATACGAACGGGGCTTTTCTAGTACGTAAGTTGAATGTGAGAGCGCTGCCACGAGCGAGGCCAGTGTTCAAAACAAAAAAAAAAAGCATGTTTACAGCAGCGACTAAAACATAAGCGTAGCTTTTAGTTAAGAGCAGGAAAAGAAGCACCAGTTAAAAAAAAAAAAATAACAAAAGGAAAAAAGAGAAATTAAATATTATTGAAGAAGGTGGACAAAACGATTAATTTAATAACAGTGATGGCGTTTGAAACGTTTGATTAAGATCATAATCTGTCCACTGCCCTTCGTTTGTATGAATACTCTACGCGGAGTCGGTGAGAGAGTTTTATCACTCCACTTGGAGGTTAAATTGTAGTTGTTGTTGTGCACAAAACTCTCGCTCTCACATTAACTTACGCATATTTAGCAGGACCCACATAATCCACATACACATACACACAAACACACACACACAAACACACACACCCACCCATGCCCATACACCTAAACACATATATACAAAATAGAGTTATTGCGAAATTCTTGTTAAAAATATTGATAATTATGCATCTACTTTACACGGAAATGAGAAAACTATTTGTAAAATACTATTACTATAACTTATGTATTACAATGATTTTTTTAAAAAAGAAAAGAGATAAAAAAAGTTAAAAGTATAATTATATATATATATAACTATATATAGTATACATATATTTATATTTATGTTGTTAAAATTAATCAAAAAGGAAACAAAACAAATTGCGCAAAAAAATAATGTTTCGCCACAGAAAAAATTATTAATTTGTAATTAAATTACAATTAAAAACAAAATTAAAAAAAAAAATTAATAAGAAAATCTAAAGAAATCAAAGATGTTTACAAAGTTCAATTAGTTTTTCATTAGACTTAAAACACTGCTTAAAACAATATTATACCAATATTTGTATTGAAGAGAGACACTAGATCATCTCAAGCTCAAGCTCCAGCAAGTTGCCAACTTGTATGTTCATCTTCACAGTATGGCGCTGGATTGATTAAATGTTCAAAATTTAGTTAAACCAATTTGGTTCAGTCAGGCTATCTATATAATTGCTCTATATATTTACACACACACACACACACACACACACACACATATATATATATATATATATATATATATATATATATTCTTTAAGTACCAAAGCTATTATCACATGTTATCGATGCCACAATCAAGCGCCAGAGCTAAGTGAAATGGATATAGCTTCAGTATCTATCATCTAATTATTATGTTTGTTATCTTTATTTATATTCTTATAAAGACAATATATTGTATATATGTGTAGACATATGACATAAAATTAACAAAACAACAAGCAAAAATTAAAATGAAAATGCAAAATTTTTGTTTACACCCAAAACAAAGTAAAAGGTTCTAATAAACTGAGAAACAAACACTTGTTTTATGTCAAATGCATCAAACAACAATTGCGTTTACTTTTATTGCTTTTAATAACTTGATTGAATTTTATCAATTATAATGCTGAACACAGAAGCTAAAGAATTGAATCTAAACCTCGCCGACGCGAGCGCTGCGATAATATTGGACGGGGCTTATAGAGATCATCATTATTATAACGCTGTTGCTGTCCGTTCTTCAGGCTAAATCGTCTCTTCGACAGCTTACCTATTAAGTATATATAAATTAAAAAGGTTTTTATTGGGGTTTTAAATTTGACTTAATAAAATGATTGTTAAATAATAATTAAAATAAACGAGAAGATTTACTAAGTTCTTACCCAAAATGTTAACTAGGTAACTTGTATATGAACAGATTGGCATGGATTAAATGTGGAAGGATGAAGATATGAAAATGAAGGTTTGGTTGGAATTACTCTAGGACAATCCAGTATATTTTTCATTTTTATTTTTAATTTCGAATTGGGTAATAAGTAAGTACCTTTGTCTTGTTCTTCGTTCTCCTTAGAGTTAACACTGATCTCTGATGGTGTAGGCGATGTCTTCGATTCTTCATGACGTGTCCTTTTGGGTTTACCATCTGGACTGTCTGTATGACTGCTGCTCGGGCTGTTGCTGCTGGAACTGCTTTGTGGCATTGGGGATGATGTTTCGCTACTCTTCCGCCGTTTAAGTGAACGACGCAGTAAACTTGTCGAAACTAAAGATAAATTTTCAAGCAGTTTCCGACGATCCTGTATATGTTTGTCAATCAGCTGAAGACGATCCTTGAACTCCTCTTCATCATCGTTGAAGTGTGTTATTTTATCGTTTATTTCATCGATATCTATATCTGAGTTAGATGAATTCATAGGTGCCAAACACGTAGTTTCCATAATAATCTCTGTTCTATTAGGCTCTTTTTTTACTTCAGTTGCTTCAAAGTTTTCTTGGCACTGCTCTGTTGTGCTCGATTCCTCTGGCGTATCTGAAATAGTAGCACACTCTGCTAAGCTTTCCAGTGCTGTTGATGCCTCATTCGGAATTTCGATCTGAGTACTTGGTGAATCTGTTCTTTTTGTGAGCTCTTGTATGGCGAGTGGTTCCGCAAATGTAGATTTTGCGTCTGTTGTTGGTTGTTCTATGGGTTCTTGTGCTGTTTTTGACTCTGATTTCGTCTCTTCGTTGTCCCCTTTTTCATCGTCCTTTGTCATTTGAGTTACGGCACTATTTAATTCGATAAAGCTTGCCGTCGATTGCTGCAGAATTTCACTGACAATGACCACATTGCTGGCGCACGCCGTAGTTTTGGATTCTTTGTCGTTTTGACTATGATTGTCAGTTGTGTCATGAGTACCATTGGTTTCCGACGAATTGCCATTTTGAGGTGGTGTTTCTGTTGTATTATCTTTGGTTTGGATATCGGCAGCTGTTGACTGAGCGTTGTTAGATGAGCTGGGTGGTTTGCCTTCATCATTTGAATCGTAACTGCTGCGCTTTTGCAGTTTTGCTTTCACTTCGTTATGATCATCCTGAACAACTGGCGCAACTGAGCCACTTATGGAATTTGTAGTGGAATTGGAAGTAGAATTAGAAGTTGAATTTGAGCCCGATTTGTTGGGATCACGTTCACGTTCAAGTTCACGATCCCGATCACGATCCTTATCCCTATGGCTTCTCTTCGATGTTGACGATGAGCTGCCGCTGCCATTGTGACTACGACTATGATGACTATGGCTGTGACTATGGCTTTCTCTTCGTTCTCGACTTCGTGCCCTATCACGATCTGACCGGGACGACGATGAACTCGACTTGTGTTTCTTGTGGCTCGATGATTCATGACGCGATGAGGAACGTTTTGAAGAGGATGATTCATGTGTGCTGTGGCTAGATGATTTTGAAGAGCTCTTGTCATTTTTTGAACTGCTGCTTCTATGTTTAGAAGTGGAAGAATGAGATGAATGGGAGGAGGAATGTTTAGAGCTAGATGAATTTTTACTGCGGGATTTATCCCGATCACTTTCACGATCTCGATCCCGTTCACGCGACTTTCTTCGTTGTTTATCATCCGAATGCGAATGATAAGAATTATGTCGTTTATCCTTATCCTTTGAGTGTGAATGTGATGGTTTTTTTGATTGGGATGACGAGGAAACTGAAGCAGGTGATGTAATTAGATCAGCTGACTTTATAGCCTCTTCTTTAAGTTCTTCAACTGCAGTTGGCAGTGTTGTTGCTATGTCTTCAGTTTTTATTGCCGGCACATCGCTTATTTCCGTTAAATTCGGTTTTACTTCAGGCACTTCGGGCAGTTCGGATATTGGCGGGTCCATTTGCTTAGAAACCGCCTCATCCTTTATGGTTTCACTCGGATTTAGTGATCTTGCTAATGAATCCGAAAACAAGCTATATGTGTTTTCTGGAGGAAGCTCTGATTTAATCAATACTGGATGTTTTAATGGCTGTGGCGTTGGTTCCGTAACAATATTGTTTACATCAGTTATATTTGCTTTCACCTCCGTCAATATTGCATCCTCAATGGTGAAAGCTTCATGCTTACAACCGTTTGTGCTTTCTGACATGGAATTTTTGCGTTCCGTGCCTATAAAATATATATATTTATTTACTTGTTAAAGGTATGGTTTTTTTATGAGAATTACCTTTAAACGTAATAGCATCTTTTTTGATATCAAAGTGCAGTTGAGAACTACTGGTGTTATGTGCATCGCTGGAGTTTTCATTAAATTTGGGCATTTGTGCTTCCTCGGAAATATTTGCAGTAATATCCGTTGTCAGCTCGGATCTGTTTGTTTCCGACAGTTGCTGCGGTACTTCGGTTGAAGCAATTGTAAGACGACTATCGCTGGAAACTTGTGACAGTTGCGAACTCTGCGAGGCGCCAGCGTCTCGCGAGTCATTCGCAAGCTCTTTAACTTCCCTTACAGAATCAGATGTATGTAACGATACACTGTTCATGTCATCTTTAACTGTACCACTTGGCTCAAAAGCTGGTGATATTGTATTTTCATCTTCGTCAAATAGATCATCATCATCCACACCAGGTGGTGGCAGTTCATCGTCTTTGCTGTCTTCTTTTAAATCTGATTTTATAGTTGCGCGATCTGAATCAGGACTTATTTGTTCTAAATCAGTGGGTAAAAGGCCTGCTGTAGTCTCTATTTTAAGCAAATTTCCACCATTCATGTGTCCAAGTGAATGACTCGTGTACGGAGGTAAAGGCGGTGCTGGCAGTAACGGTGGACGTGGCGGGGGATATGCTGGAGGCGGAGGAGGCGTGATACCCAGGTACTTATATGCAATACTTTCAATCTTTGGCTCAAATATTGTGGCCACCTTTGGGTTAACTACTTGATCAACTATATGATCAACACCTTTGTCCAGTACGTCAGAGCTGAAAATAAAGGGTCTATATTGAAAAGGAAACAGAACAGAACTCAATTCGGGACCTACTCAAGCAAGTGTTTGCGTAATCGTTCCCTTAATTGCACTTTATTAGTGTCTGGCGTCCACTGTTGTTTGGCCAGAAAGTCCTTGACAGCAGTCTCAACACGATTGCGCACGTTCTGGTATGCTGGCTTTGTGTCCACATCTGCCAAACAGCAATTAAATCGAAACTCGTCGAAAACTCCCTGGGATTTTACTTCTTCGATAAGGGTTTTTACGAAATTGTCCATCGTCTGTGGACAAATCTCTATTTCAGAAATAAATTTGATTGCTTCTCTTTTTATGTGGAAATAATGTTTTTCTTTTGGGAATCTCCAGTGTGACCGGTTCGGAGAAATAATAAAAATAATATATGTGCTATCCAATGCTTAAAGTTTTGCTATCGAAAATATTAACGTTTACCAGCACTAATTTTTATATATCGGTAGCAGCTCTACACGAAAAATTTGGCGCAAGCAAGCGTTTTGGTATGTGCGGGTATGTGTGGCGTACGCTTGTTATTCTTTTAGCATTGAAGTAAATTAAGTAATTTAAAATAATGAAATTAAGTGAAATTAGCATTAATAATAATAAAATGCAAAGCACTGCTGTTGGGAATGTATCTTTAGAAACTATAGAAAATGTGATTAAAGACCCTATTGTTCCAATGATAAAAAATGATTTGCAGCAACAAAGCCTTAAGTCCAAGCAACGCTTTAAGGGAAAACTGCTTTTAAAACAACGCAAAAATTTTGTAATTGACGCTGAATCTGCAACTGATAGCGAACAATTTACAGAAAATGAATTTAACAACTCAACGGACCAGCGTGATACCCCACCAACAGGCAAGCAACGACATAAAGCGATACATAGTAAGTTTATTAAAAAATTATTAGTTTGAAACCCATTAAATATGTTCGTCTGCAGGGAAACGTGATTTGATTAATCTTCAATCAAACTTAAGTCCAAAATACATTGGCTCGTCAACAACAGGGCTAGATAGTGATGACAACATACGCACAACTCGTCAACGAAATTTTGCGTCCAATGTTGTAAATACTAGCTGTGAACTGAACGCTAGAGACGGGGATATTGATGTTTCAATACCGACCACATTAGTATCACCGAAAGTGTACGCGACTGGATCGCCAATGCTAGCAAGTGGCACATACATAAGTCCAATCGATAAACTGCTTATTAAAAATGGCTCAAACTCACCCAACAGCACTGGCTTTGAGGCTGATGCCGAAGATGTGGCAGTTGCTAATTCCTTACGAAAGCAAATAAAGCGTAAAATAAAACGTGGCCCAAAACCAAAGACTACAGCTCCTAAACAACCGCAGGAACCCAAAAAGGAAGAGAACAATGAATTTCTGAATACCCAGAACACAATTAAAAATGATCAAATTAATTTGACAATCAAAGAAGAATTAGCAGATCCAATCACTTGCGAGACATTTCAACCTAACAAAGTAGATGCAAATGATAATATAGAGGACGAGGAGGTACAACATGGGCCCGTGAAGATGATAATTACGCAGCCAACTCCAATACCTACAGATATGGAAGCACTTAAATCACCGCCAGATCTAATGGAAGCACCAAACAACAGTCAGCTATCTATAAAATCGCCATCATCAGTTAGTATCGA
This sequence comes from Zygothrica quintamaculata, assembly GCA_037044455.1. NCBI lineage: Eukaryota > Metazoa > Arthropoda > Insecta > Diptera > Drosophilidae > Zygothrica > Zygothrica quintamaculata. Next base: position 21,726 of record JBAMBS010001782.1, read on the forward strand.
TAGTGCCAAAGGATCGTCAATACTAACCGATTCAGGGTGGCCCATCTATCAGGTTGGTGATTTATATTGGGGCAAGCTGTTTACCTACTGTTACTGGCCATGCATGGTTTGTCCCGATGAATTAGACCAAATTGTGGGCAATTCGCAATTGCATCCACAGCGAAAATCAACGGATAGTGCCAGTGGTGACCGAAGTCTATCTATACAAGTACATGTACGTTTCTTTGCCGACAATGGACGTCACAACTGGATTAAGGCAGAAAATCTATTGCCGTTCGCTGGCCTTAAAGCATTTGAGGAGTTACGCGAAGCCATGCGCATACAGCACGGGCCTAAAAGCGTGAAGTATCGTCAAATGGTAGCCAAACAAAGTAAACTACTTGTTTGGCGCCAAGCTATTGGTGAAGCTCAAATTGTAGCCCAATTACCCTACACGGAACGTATGAAAAAGTTCTTTGAAATCTACGAAAACACAATGTAAGTAGACTGTTCTAATCAGTTTAAGTTCCTAAATTTAACTGCAATACCTGCACATAGAATCTATCAAGAACTAAGAATATGTGATTCATTTGTTGAGTTGAGTTTCTTTTATCATCTGCATGAAGCCCTTGTGTTTTGAATCAATTTAGATGTATCCACAGTTATTATCTAAATTTTTACATTAACTTGAACCTAAGGTTATCAAAAGGATTACATAAATGTTATATTTAAGGTTGTCTTTTGATTGTTATATTTACTCTGGAAATGTTTTCTATCTTTGAATATTTGTTTCTTTTAGAACATTAAACAAACAGAAACGTAAGCGGAGCAAGTCATCGTTTCAGGATACCTCTGATGTTGGCAGTAGTCTGTATGATTCCACAGATAATCTGCATGCTAAAACGTCTGCACTACAGCCAGTAAATGTTAAGCGAGAGCGTTCACCTTCACCGTTTAGTCCGGCATTTTCGCCAGTAAAAAATAATCATCACAAGCGCGCGAAACGACGGAAGCTCAGTGACAATGTTGAAGTACATGTTGGTTTAACGCCGCCAAAGAATGAGATTGGTATTTCACCGGATTTGGTAAACTACAAAAATCCTGAATTTGGACAACTTTTTGATGTCATTAAGGAATATGTGATGGTTCATCGACAGGAGGAAAAAGTCGAAAAAGTCCTTCTGGCTGTAGTAAGAAATATTTGGTCATTAAAGCAATTGCAACTCCGTGAGCTGGAACGCGACTTAACAAATGGTAACACAGAATTGTTGGGATCAGCTCGATTAGAATCTGAACGTAATCGTGGTGCTGGCACAATAAAGCGTCTATCAAATCGTTTGAGAACCATGATGATGCGGCGAAGTTCAACACCCAGCCAAACAACTACACCCACACAAGGACAGGCAAATGAAACCATTGTGGCTGAACGTCGTCTTTCCGAACAACCTAAAGTAAAGAAACCTACTGGACGTCCCATCGAAGAAGTTGTTGAAGATATACTAAGATTGGACCGGAAGTATCTTTTTCGTGGTCTCAACAAGGAGCCGGTTTGTAAATATTGCTGTGAGACAGGTGGCGATATTCAACGTTGTTCTCGCTCCTGTAATACATGGATGCATGCCGAATGTGTGGAACAAATTATTAATACTGGCACACTAGGTAAAAAGACTAAGAAGAATTTAAAGGCCATTCACCATACATCACTTTCTACTAATAAACTGGATGCTTCTATATCATCGTCGCTCACTGAGTCGGTACCCATCAAGACAACTGAGGTACAACATCACATTACTGGCGATGGAGTCGAAGAAGTAATAGTAGAAAAGAAAATACTTATCTGCTGTGAATGTGAAAATGGTGTATCCAAGGCTTGTTTCATTTGTCACCAGACTCAAATAGCAGTAAACTCGCCACCAGCAACGCCTCATAAAGAGATTACAATGGCCACTGAAGATAAGGATACTGAAATGCCAACAGAAGCTGATACGGAAGAGGCACAAAAAAGTAATAATCTTATTGTATGCAGCCAACCGATGTGCAACAACATATTTCATGCCAGTTGCTGTAAATATTGGCCGCAGGCACAAATTAGAAACTCTTGTGATTCTCGATGCCCCATGCACGTGTGCCATACATGTGTGTCGGATGATCCTAGTGGCAAGTATCAACATTTGGGCAATGCAAAATTAACAAAATGTATCAAATGTCCAGCTACATATCACCAGGATTCCTGTTGCATTCCGGCCGGTTCGCGTATGCTAACCATGACGCAAATGATCTGTCCCAGACATAATATTGCCAAGTCCGATGCCAATCTTAATGTACTTTGGTGCTATATATGTGTACGTGGTGGTGAACTACTTTGTTGTGAGACATGTCCTATTGCAGTACATGCACATTGTCGAAATATTCCCATTAAGAAAAGTGAGAGCTACATTTGTGAGGAGTGCGAAAGCGGACGATTGCCACTTTATGGTGAGATCGTTTGGGCCAAATTTAATAATTTCCGTTGGTGGCCGGCTATCATATTGCCACCCACCGAGATACCTAGTAACATACTCAAGAAACCACATGGAACTTATGATTTCGTTGTACGGTTCTTTGGTACCAATGATCATGGTTGGATACCGCGCCGGCGCGTTTATCTATATATTGAGGGTGATAATGGTGATGGCTATAAGAGTAAATCACTCATATCTAAGCGCTATACAATTGGTGTAGAAGAGGCTACACGTTTTCTTAAAATAATTAAGGAAAAGCGCAAAGAGCAAGCTATTGGCCAGGTAAGCACTAACAAATTGCATCCTCCGCCATTTGTTAAGATCAAGGCCAATAAACCAGTCCCACCGGTGCGTTTCGTTTATAACGAAGAGGACGTTAACGTATGTGAATGTAAACCTGGTACTGATCATCCATGTGGTCCCGAATCCGGCTGCCTCAATCGTATGCTCTACCATGAATGCAATCCTAGCTTCTGTCATGCAGGTAACCAATGTGAGAATCAAATGTTTGAGCTACGTAAATCACCGCGCCTTGAAGTCATGTACATGAATGAGCGGGGATTCGGACTTGTATGTCGCCAACCAATCGCCGAAGGTGACTTTATCATAGAATATGTCGGTGAGGTGATCAATCATTTAGAGTTCCAGCGGCGTATGGCACAGAAAACGCGTAATCGTGACGAGAATTTCTATTTTCTGGGCGTTGAAAAGGATTTCATAATTGATGCTGGACCTAAAGGCAATATAGCGCGTTTTATGAACCACTCTTGTGAACCCAATTGTGCTACCCAAAAGTGGACTGTTAATGGTATAAATCGAGTGGGAATATTTGCTATTACGGATGTACCAGAGGTAAAGGAACTAAGCGTAAATCATTTTTATTTACTGTTAATATAAAATTGTTTTTCATACATTGTCTAGAATACTGAACTAACATTTAATTATCTGTGGGACGATCTTATGAATAATGGAAAAAAAGCATGTTTCTGTGGCGCAAAACGTTGTTCTGGTGAAATTGGTGGCAAACTCAAAGATGAAGAGATTAAAGTAAGCATATAATATAATACACAATGAATAGCAAATTTTTTTATTAAAAAACAATTTTTTTACGTTTTAAACAGAAACCACAAGAAGTTACTACACATTCTGGGAAGAATAAACCAAATTCAAAACTGAAGCAAATGCAGCGCACAAAAACACCTCGTATTCATGTTGGAGGAGAAAAGAATAAATCTAAGAAAAAGAAGTTAAAGTCAAAGCACTCAAGCACAAACAATGAAACATCGGAGCAGAAATCAGAGCAAACTGCCGCGGACCCAGAGATTAACAAATAATAGAGATTCCTAAAAATAGTTATCGTTCTGTTGGTCACTAGATAATTTTTTTTACAATTATATATAATTTGGTTAATGGAAACCATTCCGCATGCATAGCTACCATTATTATTATTATTATTCTTTGTTGAAAGCACCATATGTTATAGAACTAATTCAAATTTTTATTATAATATTTAACCTAATTTTACCTACCTTATTTAGTTTTTCTAGTTTATAAAATATAAGCATTTTAACAAAAATTTAAGAAAATGAAAAGTCATATCTAATTTTGATGCAATACAAAATTATATTTCATTGTTAAATCAGTTCATTATATTGTCGGAAATTATAAATTATATAATTATATTTATAAACAGCTGCTTTAAATAGCTGCACATACAAAAATATATATATTGATATGATTTACACATATATATATATTTATTTATATATACATGTATATTTTTTTGAAATTTTCTTACACATTTCGTTCTATTGTATAGCTACCTACAGCTCAAATGTAGGATAACTCTTTGGCTTGACATAACTTGTATGTATGTCTAATAAACTAAATATATTTATACATCTTATTGATAGGACTAAGAGTATACATTTTTTAAACTTAAGTAAATTATATTTCTTATGAACCTTAGAGAGCAAAATATTTTGTTAGGTGCCAAAAAAGAGTCAAAAGAAATAAAGAAATATTTTACTTAAGCTGGCAAGTCCTTTAATGGGTTTTGCCTGAAATAACCCGCATTTAACTTTGGCACAACGACTTCAATCTTCTTAATGATTCCATTAAGGGATTCTCGTGACATCTCATAGAGTGTATTCAATGAAATAAGGCGCATCCCACGTTGATTACAAACCTCAATCACAGACCATTTTTCAAGTAATTTTAAGCAATTGCGTACAGAATCGGTGGAAATGCTTTCAGCTAAAAAAAAATATGTTTAGTGTGCTGTAAGATTCGATTACTACATTTATGCTTACCATATGGACAACTACCGCGATTTACTTTAGTGGTGAGATCGTTAATAACGAAATTGATAAACTCTGATTCTAACATTGAACTACGATGGAGTATGTGAAGCGCCTGCGCCACAGCCAGATATGTTGTAGCAAATGGTGCAAGCACCATACAGATATAACGTTGCTGTTCGAGGGTATCTTCGGCCAAATATAACATATTGTTATCCTTATATTCTACCTCGACTTGTTCGTCCAAAAAATAGGATAATCGTTTAGCCAAACGGCGTGTCTCAACCTGATTACATGATTCATGTACCTACAATCATAAAATTATATATATATAAATTTTATAATAATTGTCCTCTTATAAAAAATTATTAACCTCAATTTTTCGTATGCAGCCAGTGATGATCAATTCATCCAATTCTGTATGCAACATTGTCTTCAATACTTGAGTTGGTTTGTTTAATATAAACTCATTGCGATAAACCAGACAATTTTCCAATGCTGTCTCAATCAATTTATCCTCAGAAACACCAATAGATTTGTCGTCTTTTGTATCACATGTTGTTTTTGCCGGAAGAAGTGCGTGAAATGTTGTAAGCAGTATGGAGGTAAGAGCAAAATGTGGCGTTAGCATATTGGAGTAATATGCAAGTTCAATAAAGCTATCTATAGTGTTTACAGCACGTATAAACATACGTCCATTCTCATCGCGAGTACGTGTAATCAAACCTTAAGACAATAATTTCAAGATATTAATTATATTACAAAAGGTTTATATTATAGTTACCTGATCCGAGCAAGTCACTTGCATAGGTAACAATGTGCGATGATTCACCAGAAAATCCTAAATCTTTACAACCAGAAAGAGAATTACGCAGATCATCTAAAGAAGCAGCAATTAATTGCTCCTCAGCTCCATTGCGATAGCGGGTGAGCAGCAAAAATGCTAAAGCATTGGTTGACATAACTGATGTGGCAGCGGCACTATCAAAAACTACCTGGCGGGAGATGCTCTCTATAAGATTTCGATGTTCTTCACAGACAACATCAGTACCATACAGTGAAGATGTAGACTGATTATGTTGCAGCGTTCTATTATCACAAGAAATCATTGTAATAAAACAGAATAATACAATTATGTTTAATTTGCGTACCTGGATGCTGGTTTATACACAATGTTACTGCCATCCTCGCGGGCTAGTTTATTATAGGAATTGTACAGCTCCCGTATTGAATATGGTTCATTGAAGTCGATGCGCATTAGCCCATAATTGGAGTTAAGCGTTTTCCAAATGCCCGAAATCGCTTTGGTAAATGATTCAGGTACCTTCTTTTCACCTTTTTGCTCACGTACAAAATTACCATCTACTAGACGTTCATAGTTCAGTGATACGGGTACCAACAAAGCATCGGGTATGCTACCATCCATAAAGGCGTTTACAATAACTGAGAGAATGCCACCTTTAGGCATACACGGCTTACCCGTGCGGGTACGACCGCCCTCAATGTAAAACTCGACGTTGTGTCCTTGTTTAAGGGCGTGTGTTAGATACAAATGAAGTGCTGCACGATACAGCACATCTTTTTTACCCTCTACAGGGTCTATCTTTCGTTTAATAAAAAAAGCACCAAGGTTTCGCAGTAATGATCCAAAGACAGGTATCTGTAGATTATTACCAGCGGCCACTAATGGACTCCGAATATCATTATTTGTCAAAATAAAAGTTATCATAATATAGTCTAAGTGACTACGGTGAAGTGGCACAAATATTAATGGCGTGTCTGGCGAACGTTTCGAGACGCTTTTTAACATTTCAATTTGTTTCGTATTCGTAACAACACCGGACAAAAAACATGGAAGGAGCTTATAAAGGACCCACGATGTTATTCGTAGCAATGTATTATTAAGGCACGATCCCATATCTTTAATAATCTTGGTGGCACGTTGTTCCTGTTTACGCAGTATTTTTTGATATGATATGCCATTCTTAGCATCCTCCTCTTCCTCCTGATCACCGCTAATGCTACGTCCGAGCAGTCGATGACCATTTTTCGCATAGCGCTGCTCACGCAATGCTTGCTCAGCGGCTTGTTTAATGGCATGTTTATAGACGACATCGTTTTGTACGATTTGAGTGACCTATCATTATAATATAAGGTGTATAGGGGTTAATTATAATACTTATTAACTCAACATATACAAGCATTCACCTGACGATAATCAAATTTTTCGCTGCGCAATATCTGAGCCAAATAGGGAAATAAAGTGCCCCAGTTGAGTATATTTTGATATGGTTTTATGCTGCTGTTTGGCGTAAGCTTTAACATATTCCGTGTGCCAATGCCATGCTCAAGGGAGCTTTTTGGTTTCGGATCCTGTAATTAGAAAATACACATTTAAGAATTGAAAGAACTAAAAGTAAACGACATGAACACCATATGTTTTTATATATCTAATACATACAGAATAACTGAACAAACGGTAACAGCTTACCTCAAACCATCCGCGCAATTTAAACTCATCCATAACAACTAAGAGATTCACTAGTATTTCGATCGTTATTCTTATTCTTATTGAAATCACAGCATTATTTATGCGCAAAGCGCCGGCATGCACCGATGACTTTTTCAGCTATCCTTTTATAGGATTATCGATACAGCTGCAAAACTATCGGTAGAATGGCAGCCTCGTTTATATGACAAAAAATATAATCTTAAAAAATGCATTCACACACAACATTTATGAATGCGTTTATAATTTACTGAATGAAAAACCTTATTAATAAACATTAATTTATAAATATATATAAATATATTTCGCGCGTCACATAAGCGTTGTATAATATAAGGTCAACTGGTGTACATGCGATTTGATAAGCTTTCATAACTTACATTTAGTGCACGGTGCGTGAACAGTGTATTACTTCGAATAATGTTAAACTTTCCCAGTGAAGAGCGGTAATTTAACTTTAAATTGGGAAATAAATTTGCAATAATGGCGGGTGCCCTGAAAACAAAAGATATGTTAATTAAATCATTTGATTGCATTAAACTGTAGAATATCAATCTTTTCGAAATCAATTTAATTAACAATTGCTAACAGCTATCGTATTATTAGTGCGTAATAAATTTATGACTAGGCTACTCGAAACTAACGACACCTCATATAGTCAGTAGTCCAACTTGTACTTTATGTATTTATTGAGTTCAGTAACCTAGTGTATACACATGCATGACGGGTGACTGATAAGTTTTTAGTTGTCCACAAAAACAATGGAAATTAAACTTTGTACTATAAAAATTAAATTGATATAAGAATATATACGAATAAATAAAATAAAATATGATGGAATTAATAAAAGCCTATACATTTTCAATTATCCGCCAACTTTTAACGCTGCCAGATAGCTGAAGAAAATTTATAAAAAAAAAACGCTTGTTTGGGGTTGTGGGCAAAATCTGTTTCCAATTGCATGTGCAATTGATAAGAGAACAACAGAAAGAAATCAAACTGAGTTATTGCATCATGTACACTTTTTCTTGATTAGAACAAAACTGAATTAGACTTTGTACAGCTTACCCACATGCATTAAAAAAAAAAAAAAGAAAACCCTCATCTACCTACAAATATTCAAGCTCTGCCAGATAGACAAAATCATTTGACCAAAAACATTTTCGCAAAATCTATAAGCATATTATATTATTTATGTGCATCAATTCGATAGACTCATTAATTGTGGAAAAAGGATTCAAATGAGTCAGTAAGCAAATTAAAAAGCAAAATAGAAAGAATATGTCCACTTTAAACTATCCGTTAACATTAAAAGAGTGCCAGACAGTTTTCAGAAAAAACAGTTTTAGTTGTATTTCGTATACACAGTCCGTCAACATGTTACCAAAGTTTTGTAATAAGTGTTTTGTTAAACAAAATGAGAAATCTACAAAACAATTTCTGTTGACTCGATGTTTTCATTTAATTTGTAAAAAATGTATTTCTAAATTATCTGAAAGTAAAATGTGTCCAGTCTGTAAATGCAGTCTGCAGAGTATGCCAGAAAAAAATGTGGAATACTATTTTGAAGATGCCAGAAAGCACTTAAAAGTGTTTAAAAAAGTTGTTAAATTTCAATCTGTGCAGCGTACCATGTATTACAAAAACTTTATCAATCAGGAAAGTCTTGAAGACGAAGAACATAAATTGGAAGGATATCTCAAATTAAAAGCGCAATTAAAAAAACAGATCGAGAAGGAGAAGAAGCGAATTCTCGAATTGCAAACCTATATTTCATACTACAGTGAAGAAGACAAAGAAACTACCATCGATGATACATTAAGTGTTTTTGCCGGCACCAGTTCTAAGCAAAGCAAGGCTCGACCGCGTACGCCATTATTCAATACAACAACAAGCACTTCCGAAAATGAATCTGAGCATAGTTTTACTATGAAAAATGTTAGAAAAATGCTTTCTATGAATTCTTCATTAACCAACCGAAAACATAATATGAAATCTAAACGGCAAACTAAACTAATTTGAATTTTAATACTGTTGTTAAATTTACATTTACAATTACATTATGTGGAAGTAAATTACCTTTCAATCTTCGCTATACTGCTATACATATTTACTGAATTAATTGTAAAGCCTATCAATAGCTTACAAGCTCAAATGTATAAATAAAAAAATTCAATGCAAAATGCATTTTTCAATATAAATATTTTGTTTATCATATTTATTTTATTACTTGTTTTTTGAATTTTTAATCTGTTATCATCTAACACTTTCCTTTTGATCCCAATTAAACGAATCAGTAATCAGTTAAAATAATAAAATGAGCTTTGCACTAAGTACCTATATATATTTATACATACTACAGATTAATTTTATTGTTCGATTAGTTTTGTGCACACTAAAAAAAAAAAAAAAGTACTCGAGTACTACTTAGTTAATTAGTTGCTCATTCGATTTATTATATACTTTGTTATTTATATACATATAAAAATACGTGTGAGATTTTTCAATTACGATAATTGTTGCCAAATGATCGTATGAGGTATAAAGCTTATCACATTAACGAAACCCAAAATGATTGTGGGGGTAAGCATTAATCTTCTTTGCCAAAGAATTGTAAAAGAAGAAAATAAAATTTAGCTTTACGTCATAGTTGTAAATGTAAATGCAACAATGCAAATAACCTTTTGATTTCACATAGATCAAAATCCTTCCCAAATATTGCACGTGCTGATAAGCGGAATTCTATACAGAACAAAAGAAAAGACACGTTCAACTTAACTTTATTAGCAATCACATTGCGCATACGGTGACAAAGAAACAGCTTTAGGTTCAAAGGGCGTTCGTTGCCGGTGGGTGTAACTCAAAGCAAAAACCAACCACCTGTCAACTAAAAGCTTATTTCGCATGCATTGGAATAAATTCACGCTGCATACATCATTTAAAGCATTGTGAATGTGTATGGTTGTGTATCTGTGTTTGTAACTAAAAATAACAGATCTTTTGACCATCAATTTACATAAAAGTACACTCATAAAAAAATTATTACATACAGACACGTCTCAGTCGTTAATTGAACCTGATATATTATGTTACTAACCGTGTATTCAAGCAACAAATATCTTGTCCTACTTTTTACTTAATATATATATTATATTATTCTCTTCTACTTTCGCTTTCTTTATACTATAATAATAATTTTGTATATAAAAAACCGTCCATTTAAATAAAAATTACCCCTAAACGTTCCTATGTAAATAAATGCAGTGAACTGATTTTTATATAAATAAATAATATATAAAACGTCAATAACATATTGCTTGTCAATTGGGCCAGATTTTTTAATTGACATTTCTGATTGTAAGGGAAGGTGCCTAAAATATTCCCTCCTATACATATAAGTGTTGACAAAATTTAAGTAAAAAAATACTATAAATAAAAATATACTATATTTCAATCAATCACAATACAAGCAATCTACTAGCTTTGGTATTTTGTGTAGTAAGGCTAAGGGTAGCAGACGCAATTGACAGATGCTGCTTAAGGTACAACCACCATTGTTGATGGATTACTCTGGCTTCTTGTAATGATACTTACCTAGTTTTAGCAAACACATAATATACGATAAGGGCAAATGATGCAATTTCGATGCCACTGAGCAGGGAAATTTCAGTCACGCACTGAGCAAATTTTAAAATTGTTGTCAACATGTCTGTGCGTGGCGTTTGCTTATTAAAAAAAAAAAAATCTTGAACTCTGGACTTGAAAAGAGCGGAGATTTATTGCCAAAGCACTTTTTTTAAAAGTTGGTCGCAATTAAGAAGGCACCCAATAACGTTGTGCTAGTATAAAGATGATGGTGCTGCCGCTGATTGTATATTTGTAGATATGTATATAGTTTGAATTTCATTCGTCTGGCCGCAATCTCTGCGGAAAAATACAGCTTGCATGAGGAGAGTCAAAGCGTCTTCTCTTCCTCTCTCTGAATGTGACTGATTATTTGCCCTGCATATACAGAACTGGCTGCTGCGAATGTCTCTTGTGGCTCTCCTCTTTCAATGCTCAGATAGTGTTGTGTATTGCGTTCTATTCTACATAACCAGACATCGGTGTCGCGACCCGTTATATACCAGAGGCAACGTTATAAATATTATAAAGAATCGTATGATTTGGATTCAGCGCGTTTTGATTAATTTTAATTTTGGTTTATTAAACTTTTAAGTTCACTTTTTTATCTCTTGTTGGGTGAATTTGATTATCTCTCTGATAGCTGTTTGTGTTTGTACAAAAAATTTGCGAATAAACAAACAATTGCACAATTGTTTCTTTTTTTATTTTAACAGTGGCACTGTGCACTCACAACTTTTGTCCTTTCTATTGTGTTCATTGTTTCGTGTTGGTTGTTGTTGCCGGCTCCTTTGTTTTTTTTTCATACGCGCCAATCCAAAAAAAAAACCACGCAGTCTAACGAAGGTATAGACGACCGCTCAGTATGAGCATACACAGCGGAATAAACACACTTGCAATCGCAGCCATTTAATTAAACGCCAATTAACGCGCGACAATTGTGTACACATATATGTGTATAGAGAGTACGTACTACGTAGATCAACAACAGCAGCATTTCACGAACAATAACTTGACGTCTCGGAACAGAGCCGATAAGAGAATCGATAGTCAACGAATAAATGTTATCAGCTGGCAAGAAAAATAAAAGAGTATTAAGAGTGAGAATACTCTCTCCTTAAACCTTAAAGAGAGAGTTCAGGAGCAAAAAGAGTAACAACTGTGGCCTTACACTAAATTGTTTAATAAGATATTACTTTCTCACTGTATTATGAATAAAATTCATACAACTTTTGTTATTTATTATATAAAAAGAGTGGTTTTTATGTGGAAAGTAAATAACTTTACTTCTTGGCAGCGACCTTCTTGGTTGCAACCTTCTTCTTTTGATGGGCGGCGCGTAGCTTAGCGCGGTTAGCAGCAACCTTTGTGGCGACATTTGCAAAATGTGATTTAGCCAGTTCAACGTTATCTTTCTTGGCCTTGGCCAATAGCCTGGCGACAGTACGTTTCTCAGCGGCTAGAGCAGCACGACGCTTCAGAACCTCGGCGTATGGGTTCAACTTAACCAGTTGACGCACATTGGACAAAGGATTGAGGCGGCGCACACGACGGAAAACGCGTTTGCGTGGATCACGCAAAACTTTGCGAATTTCCTCCGATTTCAACAAACGCGACAAGTCAGTGTTGGCCATCTTAGGCTGTGGCAGATTGTATCCCTTCTTCAGGGTGGATGGCTTCTTCCAGGTGCCAAACAGATCGTTCAAACGTGAAAATGCCGACTCAGTCCAGATTACAAAGCGACCAACATGACCACCAGGTGCTAGTTTCAGCAAGCTCAGTTTGTCAACGCTGATTGTCTCAATACCGGGGATGTTACGGAATGCTTTACGCAGACCCTCATCCTTGTGGTAAACGACAAGGGGACCACGGCGGGCAATACGACGACGGTCACGCATGGTACCACGGCCAGCACGGAAACGCTGCGACTTGTACACCTAAAATACGAATAAATTGTTTAATTATTATAATCATATTATTATTTATCTTTTAAGTATTTATTATTTGCAGATGAAATACTAAAAACAAACGTATTTTATCACGTAATCGTTCCCTACAAGTCAAATTTGTATCTTGGCACTCACCTTCTGGATATCGGCCCAGACCTTCAAGCGACGCAAAAATATAACAGCCTGCTTGGTCTTCTGCAGTTTCTGAACATCATCTGAGACAACTAATGGGAACTCAGTGACGCCGTCGATAATGTGTCCCTTAGACTGTACCAAAGCTGGAACACCGGAGGCGGCGATTGCCGAAACCAAAGCATAACGACGCTGGTTTACATTCACCTTGCGATGCCAGCGACGGAAGGTTTTGGTTGGTGCAAACATACGACCACCACGGCACATGTTGCCAAAAGCACCCTGGCCGGAACGGTGAGTACCACCACCACGAACACGGGGAATACGTGCAACAGCACGACCGGTACCCCACGATTCAGCAGATGTTTGGTGACCTGGTGAATGAAATTTATTTAAATATTTAACACTGTTCGTATAGACGTTCGAAAAAATTCACTTACCTGCAAGCTCACTGACAGCATAGGGCTGACGGTTGTTACGGCGCATCAATTGGTGCACTTCGTTGACCACATCCGGACGGATGGGCGCCTTGAAAACGGCGGGCAGACAGATGTTCTTGTCCTTGACAGCCTCATTCTTTTCCGTATACACGGAGACCAATGGCCTGGCATTGCCTAAGCTCTGCAAACAGAGTTCAAAATAACTTGTCAAAAAACATAAATCACTACAGTCATTGTCGCTGTCAACGTCGCACGGCAGCCGCACATTATAAACACGTGGAGGTTAGGAAGAAATTTAGAGGTATAAATTTTATATTTTTTAGCACTAAATATCTGTAAAACGACTTTTATTGATGTTTAGGACGATTTGGACAACACTTAAAGACACTTTCTCACCATTTTTGCTGATTTTTAATCCAAATTAATGGTGTTTAATTTTCTGCAAAACGCAGATGCCGTCCTCTTTTTAATAAGAAGAACGAAGAAAGAAAGAGAGCTGCCGGAAACAGCTCTAAAGTGCTGCCACTCAAATTATAAAAGCATGGTTGCATTTGAGACATCATGGCTGAAGAGCTGTCAAACACATTGTAGCTCGCACATATCGAATTTAAAAATACGTTTTACAGCACTTGTAAAATATAAACAAACCAATTTTGCACACAAAATAAATAATTTAATTAGAAAATATAAATCAAATGGCTGATGAAGTTGTTGTAGATGCCCTACCGTATATTGATCATGGATATGATGACGTGGGCGTTAGAGAATCGGTATTTAAGAATTATTTTCATTTATATATATGCGATGTAATTATAACAATTAAATTGAATATGTTTAAGGCGCTAGCAATGGTTGAGGAAGAATGCCGGCGCTACCGGCCCACAAAGAACTATCTAGATCACCTACCTTTACCAGCAAGTTCACCATTCGAGACTCCGTTAATGGTCAATGAATTTGAACGTATACAAAATCGGCAACCCATGGAAACGCTCTCTATGAAGAGATATGAACTTCCCCCACCCCCTTCTAGCAAATTGTCAGAAGTATCTGCTTGGCATGAATCCATTGAAAACTCAATGGCACAGCTGGAGCATCAATGGGTTCGTTCACTTAATCTTGAACTTATGTTGGACTACGGTACTGAATCTTGGAAATCCTACTTAGAAGTGTTTACTGCCATGCAGGCTAAAACCCAACTTCAACTACAGCAATTAAAAAAGGATATGCAGGATGTTAACTGGCAGCGTAAACAAGCACAAACAAAAGCGGGAGAAAAATTAGGTTCTCTTGAAGCACACTGGGTGCAACTTGTCTCTAAAAACTACGAAATAGAAAATGAATGTGTCGAACTTGAGAAGGTTGTACAAGCAGCTCGCGAACAGCTGGAAATGCTTACTTCGCAGAACAATAATACGGAGGTGGCCTTAACAGAGCATACAAATGGCCACATACCTAAGGAAGAGATAGTTGTGTCTGATGAAATTGTTGAAGATATTGCACATGATGAAAACAAAGAAAATGATAACAACGAAGAGAAAATAGAAAATGAAGACGATACTACCGCTGACGAGGATGAACAGAATGAGTCCCCAAATGAGTCTTAGTATCGACGCAGCTTTATTTTAATTTGTACAATTTTTTAATACATATATGAAGTCACATAACAAGCAAAATGCGAATACATTGTATAAATATAAGATTTAAGTGTATGCGATCTATATCGTTTAATATATGAATATATGTATACGCTATGAATATGTAATTGTAGTTAATACAGCTTAAATCTTGGGGCAATGCCACCTGCTGTCAGTTAATCGTATGGCACATTCGTGATACTATATATTGCTTTGGCTGGAGCCGGAGCGTTGTTTGGGTGGCGCGTTGCGGTGGGAGCAGCGGCAAAAGCAGCATTTAAAGGGATACGATATGATTTAGTTGAGAAGAGGAAAAAGGTATCATAGTTAGCAGGATATGTGGCATGCGTATGCACCCCTCAATACATTATTATACCGCTCCAGGATAGCCAACAATCATCATAGAAAACCAATATCTATATCTAAAGGGTTGTCTCAGGAACATGGTCGTTAGGGTGCGACTGATGTCGTCGCTGTTGCTGTTGCTGTTGCTCCTGCTCCTGCTCCAGTCGCATATCGACAATTTTTTGCTCTAACTTTTTAATACGCATTTGATATTTCCGTTTATTCTGCTCCAGCATCTGGCCGAGATTACTAAAATAACATTATATACAAATATACAATATTAGATAATGCAATATATCAAATGGATTGAAGACAAGCTTACTGATTGGATTTCTGTAAATCTTCTAAATTTAGCTGCATTTGTTCACATTTTTCATCAGTTGCCTTCTGATTGGCGTTCAAATTTAGCAGGGTTTGAATGCGCCCTTTTAATTCAGTTTCCCGACTTAGCGCCTCAACCAGTTGTTGTTCGGTTAATGCAGTATGTTCAGCCTCGGAGAAGGATACTCGATTTGCCGATTGCAGCTGTTTTAAGGCTTCATGCAGAATACCAACACGTTCATTGGCATACTGTTGTTCTCGCTCAGCCTCTTCCTTTTTGGCCTTAAGCTTTTGGTTTTGTTCGCGTAAATCAAGTAATTCCTGCATTATAACGGCCGTCTCGAGATCAATGGGTGATTTCTTTTCCTTGTCTTTATCTCGTGAATCGTGATCGTTCTCTAGTGCAAGTCGTTTCTTCTCATATACATCACAAAATGGTGACTCTAAATTTACTATGGTATGCTGTACGGCTGAACGGCGACCCTTTAGTTTGGAAACGTGATAGCGTAAACGATTGTCATCGTCAGCACACCATTGTTTAGTACCTTTAGGCAGATCTTCTACGCCTAAATTAATGTTATGCTGCCACGGTC
Organism: Zygothrica quintamaculata; assembly: GCA_037044455.1. Classification (NCBI taxonomy): domain Eukaryota; kingdom Metazoa; phylum Arthropoda; class Insecta; order Diptera; family Drosophilidae; genus Zygothrica; species Zygothrica quintamaculata. The sequence goes on from JBAMBS010001782.1 coordinate 38,053, forward strand.
CCAAACTATTTTCACACATATTTTTTTCAGTTTCCAATCGGGTTAACAGATGATGTGCCACTGATTCTACAGAACGTCGACTTTCCTCCGCAGCTGTTGACTTATCGTTTAGTAAGGCCAATCTAAATAGAAAGTTTTCAGTAAATAAATTATGTTTCCATTTTTCTAAAAGGAAACTGACCTGCTTTCCAAAAGCGCTAACATCACATCATAAGCTTCAATAGCGCGATCGCTGCAATTGAGTGCAAGCTGAAGTGCAACTGCGTTTGACTCGTATTTTCCACATAGTAAATACAAATGCTCTGTATGCTCTTTGGACTCAGCTAAAGTCAACTCCAATAATGTATTACGCATCTTTACTTTTTCCATTTTACGCTGCAGACGCTCTAGCTCAAGTTGCAGAGGTGCCATAAAACTGTCCAGTATACCACTTTCTTTGCACATCAAATGCTCGACTAGATTGATTTCCTAAACGATATTCATAACAGTTATCCATAAAAAAATATAAAAAATATATTACAGTCACTAACCTCACTGCTTAGCTCGGCATGGCTGTCAGTGTCATTAGTTTCCTCATCTTGTGGATCAGTTTTGTTGGCACAACGCAGCTTTACGCGTTCAGCCATTTTTACACACTTCTGTGGACTGGGTAGTGTTACGCAGGCTGGAGATAGTTATTTAATATTAAAATGATTTTAAGATATTGTTTGATTTTTCGCTAACCATTCAAATCGTTGAGTCTTTGTTCACTTGGACCTTTACTATTAGCGTTTTCATTGGCCGCTAGTTCGCAGGCAAAGTAAATAACATTCGTTGGTTCCTCTACAACGGCCGAGTCTTTATCCTTGGTAGAAATCTCAGATTGAAGTAGTGCAATTTGTGCGCGTAAATGTAAAACCTCTTCCTGGAGTGCTTCCAATTGACCTTTTTTAATTGCTTCCTGCGGTTTTATGTGTATATTATCAGCACTGGAACAAGCGCCTTCAAAATCATCATATTGTTCTGTTTTATAATCTCCCTCAGCATCTGCGTTGGTTAAATTCAACTCTGAATTGTATATTGAGCCTTCCTGATAACTTATCTCTGTATAAATTTTAATTAAATTATATGAAAACCTTGTCTTTTATAAAAACTGTTAAAAGCCTTACCACTACCCTCGCCTTCTGGCTCCTGTTCCTCCATAATGATATGCTCTTGTTTGCTGCGTAATTTCTTGCTTAGTTCAGCAATAACACAATGCATTTCCGTGATGCGACATTCATGTGCTTGGCTTACAACCTCCAAACGTTTGTGACACACATCCCGATCAACATTGCTTTCTACCAATTGGCGCTCAGCCTGTTGCAGTCGGTGTGATAGCTCACGCACACGGTTCTCTAGCTGCTGAACCGAAAGTTGCTCAACCTGAAATTGGATAAAAATACTTATTAATTCACATATTAATATATTTATTTGCAGCTTCACATTAATAGGACGCCGAGCTAATGGTTGTGTCATTAGGGTATATTCCCAGCTACGTCGTTTCTCGGCATGTTGGAGTATGCCATTGCCGCTGCCAAAAGGTGTATCACTGCAGCACATACAGCTCAGGCTACGCGGCAGCAGTTGCTCTGAAATCATGTCCAGCTAAAAAGAAAACTTTTTTCCAACGATTACGTCGTCACTGTCCGTCCAGTGGTGCACTTCGCCTTGCATACCACTGCAACTTATTCCTTCGTCTCGCCACGCACCTGCGCACTACGCACCCCAATCATATTTTTATATATGTATATAAACATGTGTTAATACCCTATAAACAATATTATCTACTGTTGCCTTAATTTCGAAATGACGATGCAACTGAATAAACTTCAAAAGCAACAAGTCTAATACTTCTAACTGGTAAAATATTACAAAAGCATATTACATTTAAATCTACCTACAGGGTATTAGATAAGTGTTGGAATTACATTTTATGTCTAACGGTCACTTACTTTGTTGACAATGTCCAGTGTGGAGCAGCTTGAGATGTTGTTATCGCTTTCAGTTGTGTCACGTTGCGTATGCTCCGGCGAGTCCATTTCAAAGGAGCCAATTACGTGCTTGTGCTGACCCAGAGCAGCATTGGGACCTGCTCCACGAGGTGATATGCTACCAAACACAAATTCTATGTCATCACCTATGATACCTCCACCACCTTTTGTAATGCCTTTAATATCCCGTTGTGGCTGGTGCTGTTTTCCTTGCCTGCGCGGCAGATCGGGGCCTATTTTGGCAACGCGAGCTATTTGCACATCATTAAACATAATGGAACTGGGCTGGTGCAGCTGATTGTCTTGTCTACCTTCTGTTATTGATGGCGTTTGCGGGTGAGTAGGGTGTCTTGGCTGTTGGGTTTATTATTTATTTTATGGCGTTAATATCGCGGATATGGATAACTTTTGATTGACGCTCCATATTCATAACTAATGGCACTTGAATTCACGTGGTCTTTTTGACCCATTTGGCATTTTTAAGGCATTTCTAATTAATAATTTTTTGTTTTTAATTTGCAACAACTACAAATTTCTTATCAGAATATGTATACTATAGAAGTTTTAAACAGTGTTGACTAACCTATAAAAGCTACTTAAATTGTTTTTAACAGTGCTGTTAAATCTAAATAAACAGAATTTAGTTCAAATGTAATGTTAAAATATTTTTTATATATAAAAAAAAACTTTTAAAGATTATTGTATTTTTTTTATTGTACAATGCAAATAATTCGTAATAATACATAAGTAGTATATACATATATGTATATAAAATGTATAATGTATATTCAACTAGTGTTTGCTTACTGCATTGTTGCTACATTGTCGGCTTGTATTGTTACCATAGCCTCGAAATCTCGCATATCCAAATCATACAATGCTTTTTGCACCAGTGCAGCTAAGTGTGGAGGCAAATCTTTGAGGTCCTCCATGCGTTCTTTTGCTACAGCACTAGACACGCGTGGTGTACCATTGAAATCGAAACCAACAAAATTGCCTGAATCTGTGGTGACTGATGAAGATTTATTGGCATTAAGGGTCAAATCGTCCAGTCGTACATCAATCCCATACACAGATGAATCAGCTGATTCTGAGGAAAATGAAGACATGCCATCATCAGACTGTAACACACCGTTACACTCATTAGAAAGTGGCTTTAATTCATATGGCTCGGATAATGCTGTATCTATCGTTTCTTCTGGTGCAACGGACGGTATTGGTAATGCTTCAGTGATTTTTGTCTCATCATCGACCATGGCGGCACAGTAACCATTTAGTAACAATTGTGAAGGCGCATAGCCCAATTCATCAAAATCGTCTTCGGGGGAGGCATTATCTTCAGATCCACAGCTGAATAATTGTTGCCAGCGCTGCTCCAGCTCTGCCATCTTAGCTGCTATTATTCTGCATGAAAGTAAATCAATTAAGAGCCTTTATCATATTTACGTGTTCTGTCACCAACTTGTTCGTTCTTCTTTGATGAGTCAGCGCCAAATTTTTGTCATTTAAATTTTCTAGCAATGCCAAGCACAAGGATTTAAGGTCATGAATGGTCTCTGTTTTGCCAGGCAAATCAATACCGCTCTCCAAAATAGTTTTAACTACAAGAGCCCAATGTAAATGTGATTTGTAATGAACAGTAGCATAAATAGGACTAACCTTGTCTAGGACTAAGTATAGTTTCATCATTAGAAGGTCCACCAAGCTTAACGATACCTTTTTTACGTTTTGACTCTAACATTGTCTGGATTAAAGAAGTATTAAGTATAGTGTAAGTAAACCATCTATTTTTATATAATACCTTATACTTATTGACCGACTGCTTAGCTAGTTCTAGCTCGCTCTCCTGAATCTTAACCCGTTCATGCAGGTACTCGTTCTCCAGTAGCACACCATCAATATCCAACAACTGGGAATGTAATATTATTCTAATTAAATGTCTCGTTTCTCGGATTAACTTACCTTTGGGTGTAATTTGTTTGCTTTTAATGCCACCAACAATTCATGATTTAACCTATGGGCCTTACACTTATACGCATCACGTTCGGTAATGAGTTCTTCCTTTTCGTCAATAATACCTTTAAGATCAAAAGCTAATTGTGCATTTTTCTTCTTTAAATTCTCCAAATGACATATGAAATTTGCTCTTTCCCGTTTCCATTGCGATTCGTCATTATTATGCAATGCATGTTCACTTATCAGAGCCTGTAGTCTGGATCTACTATTGGTCTCCCGTTCACGCAATAATGTCATGTCACCCTGTAATTCCCTAAGGCGCTGCTTTAGTGCTTCTACTTCGGTATTTAACTTCAGGTTAAGCTCTCGAGTCTCATGCAATAATGCAGCCAAACTGGAGTTCTCACTTAATGCTCCACAGGTTGTTACATTCACAGCCAAAAGTTCGCTATTCCTTTTAATTGCGGAATAACGCAGTTGTAGCGTCTCAGCCATTAATTTGTACTGATCCCGTTCCACACGAAACTGTTCCAGTTCTTGACGCAAAATTCGTAATGCTTCAATTTTGCTTTGAAGCTTCCGATGAACTGCAGAGGTCTAAAATAAAGACAAATCCAAAAATTTTTTTAGATGCTTGCAAGAAAATGCCTTAACCAACCTCAATGTTATAGGTCTCCATATGTTCTCCAAAGCTATATTCGTATTGGTTGGCATTGACACAATTGCTATTGCTATTACTAGCATTGCTATGCATATCTTCCAAATCCATTCCGCTGCGATATGTTTCCATATGTTCCATAAATATTCACTGCTTACAGTTGACATGGACAGCCGTTATATATGTATAGTGACTACGACATTTAACTTATTATTATTAATAAATTATTTACAGTATACAAACTGAAATATATATCGAAACGTTCTTAATAACTTTTACTCTACAAACCACTTCTCTCTATGCAAAATTAATCAATTTTTAATATGCGCCTGCGCAATCCATGATTTGTATATAACAGTGTTACCAATTTGATATGGTGTTTGGACCAACATTCATATGTAATATGTAAAAACAAGTGCAGCAGGTGTGTTTATCTAAATCACAATTTATTAATATAGCATATAGGCCATGAAATTTCAATATATTGGCCTAACCCATATTCTGTGTTCTGTTTGGCTGGTCATTGTTAGGAACTAATATAGGTTAAAAGAAGAAATTGGAATTGCTGGAACAATGATATTCTATATGTATTGAGTGTCGTAATAATTCCTGGTGTTATTTTTATTTGAATTTATTTAAATACCTTTAAAAACTGATTGAATTTAATTTAAGAAAAAACCATACTTTTAACCACATACAATATATCTGTATATATATTTGCAAATTCTGATATTGCTAATAAATTACAGATACATTCTATTATGGATATAAAAACAATTTTCAATTCGCAAGATATTTAACAAAGTACAAAAGAGTTAATAAATTGATGACATGTAGGGATTACTTTTTAGATTTTTGCATGAAGTACAATGGACGACTCTTGAATTTGATCCGCTTAAACAATGTGATTGATGGAAGAGTTCATATAGTTGCTTACGCATATAAGAAATACTTTGAATATTTGAAAGGGTTTGAGTTTTTTTATTGCGATGTTGTGCCTTTGCCAGAATTTCATCGACTATAAATAGACAATTCAATATAATATTCAATATTGTAGTTAATATTATATGTACATACATATAAGATAGAATTCTTTATGTGATTTATTCCTTGGATCTATAAGATCTTTAGTCATAAGCTGTAATAACGATCTATGTGGTTTTTGTAGCGTTTTTTTTTTTTGGGGCTTTGTTACTTGCAAATTATTTTCCCCTGGGATCATACATTGGGTAAAACGCGACTGTGTTTTATTTAACGCATTGCATGAACCCAGTTGAAAATTACTTGTAGCACGTGAAGCATTTATTTTATTGTTGCGCAATGTTAACAACTCATTACCTATTGATATAAGATTTTTACCTAGTTCACATATAATTTCTGAAATATCTGATGCATTTTTTTTATTTTGCTGTGTGTTGTTACAGTCGCCATTGCCCTTTTGAAAGTTGACACTGTTAAATACACTTAAGGTTTCACAAAGCTAATAAATACATAATTATTAAACATTGATATGAAATATATAAATTCGTTGTACCTTATTTTCAACACTTTTAACTATTTTAAGCAATTTTGCATTTATCACAAGATCAAGTGCGCCTTCACCTAAATGATTTATACTCTTCTTATTTAGCCTTAAATTTTGTAATACATACTGATTGGATATTAACTGGTTTTTAATATGATACATTTGGTATGTCCATTTATTATTGTACCTATTAGCCTTTTCTAGCATATTGTCTAATTTTTCCAAAAGTTGATTAATTTTTACAACTTCTCCATCAGCAATATTCATTATTTGGCAAAATTTTTACGCTCTGAAGTTATGTATATTCAAAATAATTTCGTTTTATAAGCTAAAATATGTCTATGATGTTTTTCCAATAAAAAACATTCTTTATAATAAAATCTCTTTTATATTCTATAAATTGAATTTGGTATTTTGAACTTTTTGATACATTTAATATGCTTGGCATTTCTATAAGACGTTGCAAATTTTTAAGAGCTCATTGCATTTGCAATGGATACCAGTTTGCGTACAACATTAGGATTAGTACCATAGTACGGATCTATATCCTGCTTGCCCATTGTTACATCGCACTCCATGCGTGTAGTTGTCATTGCACTGTACGCTTCATCAGCAGTATCCATTGCAGAAGAATGAAATTCTAGACAACGGCTATTTGTTAGAATTTCTTCTAAATTGGTTACTTTTATACCAGCACCCGGCATTATTATAATATCACGATGTTTTGCTATTAACTGTGTCAGCGAGTCGATGCCATCTGCTGCAGACTGTCGAAAGCCGCTGCTTAATATGCGCTTAAATCCAAGTTCTTTGATTAATTCAACATTTTCGTGCATGAACTTCTGGTCAGTGAGATCAAATGCGCGATGAAAGGTGATTGGCAGGCCGAAAGAATGTTGCATAATACGTCGACATTTTTCTATGTCAATAGTACGTTCTGTGGTAAGTGCTCCAAAAACAAAACCATCAGCGCCATGTGCACGTAATATATCCATATCTGCTAATGTAGCTTGCAGCTCCTCGTCACTGTAGACAAAGTCAGTGCCCCGTCTTGGACGCAACATGCAATATACTGGTAGTGTAAAAGGTAATTCTTTAAGAGTTTTCAGTGTTCCAGCGGTAGGAGTAAGGCCGCCTTCTTGTAAAGCTGAACATAATTCGATACGTGCCGCACCACCTTCCTCTGCAGCAAATGCTGATTTTAAGGAATCTACACAAACCTCCAATTTTATTGCATGTGCACTCATTTGTATTTTTACTATTATAAAGCTAAGTTATTAAGTTTTAAATTAAACATACGTTAAAAATTTCTTGGAGGTTTGGCTTGTTTTTATTTTTGTTTATACCTCTTTGCTTTTTTATTGTTGCTTTAGGCAGAGGGCTCTAGCAACGATAAATGTTACTTAACAGAGCGTTTAACAGCCAAAATAGAGTAACCATATGATGCCAATTTAGAGATTTTTGTCATTTGCAAGACAAAAATTGTTATTAATCAGAAAAATTATACTAATTATAGATGTATTTAATAAAATAATATGTACATATTCAATTTAAATCGTTTAGTTTTATGGAGGGAAACTCTTATTAAGTTTTGACTAAATGTTTTGCGCCGATTTGAAACTGAGTTGTCTGGGAGAGCCTATTACTTACGATCTAGTGTTGATAAACATTCAGATATCGATAGCGATATAATGCAACATACCTTGACATAAAACAACTCTGCTGTTCGTTTTAACCTCAAAGTAGCAACAAACAAAAGTTGCCTCAACAATAAAAATACAATTTTGTTTTGCCATTGAATAGATTTGTTATTATAAACAGTGCACCGATGAGAATGAGAATACATTTGAAAAAATTATATATTTAAAACTACCGAATGCAACTACACGTCCATTAAAATCTAACCGCAGAAGCACAACCGAGGCAACATAAATACAAATACACAAAAAAATAACACACAAATAAATAAATATTAATCTAAGAAGCAGCACCTAAAATCTACGTACATATATAAAGTGACAAGTGCTATAATTTGATTTTATTTATGAACACTTAATTTCAATTCTATGGAATGAATAGGTGAAATGAAAAATGCTTTAAATTAAAATTTTTCGCTGCGTTCTCTCTGGCCAAAAAAAGCCAGAGGAGTTGCGTTGACTCCCCTACTCCTGCCACCTTTAATCGTGAATATATTGTAAAAACAATGTTAAAAAGTGATTTAAATATATATACGTCCAAAATTTAAACAAATACGCCACTTGTCTGAAAAGAATTTTCACGGATTTTAGGACGCTGGAGAGAAATGCATTTAATACCATACGCAATTACCACCTAACTAAATCAGATTCCGTGTCCGCGTACGCGCTTGGTGCTACACCCCCTAAGCATAATACAACCGGCAAATAATATTGCAACTATAACTGGAACTGCTATTATCATATTAAGCGTATTTATTACATCAAATAAGTTTTTTGTTGTCGCCACTTGCCGTTGTCGTGCCTCTCGTTAAATTAATTTATTTTGTTTACTTAAAAGTTAAATGTTTATTGGAAAATTGTTAAACATTCTTAGAGCATTGCTTGTGCAATTTCCCATTATTGATTATAGTTATAAATTCGTTGAGCATTTAAATCAAAATGAAATCTTCCTCGTCGTATATACCATCTAAATCACGTCCAGCCTCTACTGTAACAACAACAGCAACAGAAACAGCAACAATAAACAAAATACACCCGTCCAAAACCCACCTCGTTACCATCATCAACGCATTTACTACAGACGAGGAACACAAAAACAACCGCATTATATGAAATAAAAATTATTTAAAGGTAAGCATTTATTTTTATTATATATATATTGATCTATATTGGATTCCATTGAACTATGAATGTTTGTCTATCAAAATTTTGACCATGTCATAATCTGAGCGCCAGTTTATACACTCTTGTGCCTTTTATTTAAAAAAATACATGATATCCAAACACTGTATGAGCTAAATGCCAAAGTTTTATGTTTCTGTATGCCCTACGTAGATCCAGAATTGTTTATTCTTCTTTTTATGTGGTCCAGCATAGTTCGTAAAGATGCTACCAACATTTTATATATAAATTAAAACCTATTAAACCTGTGTGTGTATTTATGTATGAGTGCGAAAATTATGTATTGTATATATGTGCATATATATGTTTAGAGCTAGATACCTACCATATAATACCAGAGTTAATGGCAATCCATAGTCAGTCTCATTCACCTTTTGTCGAATTTTGTAATTTTATATGAAAATTATTCTATTTATTTATTTATTTATTTATTTAATGTCAACTATGAGCAGTTGACCAAAACTTGTACAAATTGAATTAAATTTTTAAAATATTGTTTAACAAAATTTAAATAATTAATTTGTTTAAAACCGATCAAGTTTAAAAAAAAATTTCTTATATACAATAAATTTTTTGTTTTTATGAGGCTAAATTTAGTGTTAAATAATTTTGTGATGTTTAAAAATAACATAATTTTGTTTTTAACCAATATTTGTTTAGAAACTGTACACCTTATAACCTTAGTTTTTAATATTAATATAAATATTAATAATATTATTATATTTATCAAAATTTTTCAATAATTAGACTTATTTTAGGAATGATTATTGTTTATAACAATTTGATTACCAGCTTATATGACATGATATAACTTATTATCTACTACATTAACTGATCAAATGTAGGTTTTACATTACATAAGGACATTCTTAAAGGACACACTCTTCATTTAGTGCTAACCATAGCTTAAAAATAGTGCATGTTATGCTATATTAAAGTAGATCACCTTAATTGATTATGTTTAAAATGAATTTATTCTATATCCCTTATAGATTTCTATGTACTTTATCTGTTGAACTAAAGCAATAACATATATCAAAAGATATATATTTATATTTAATTATATTCCAATATAAATAATACAGTAACATTCTTATTTATTCTATTCACTTGAGTATGAATCTAAATACACTTACAGATTACCCGTATCTTTTTATATATATAGTATAAACTAGTTTTCATCCTTAGAATTTCAAGTGATTTTCAACAATTTTCAGTGTTCGAAAGAAAAAATTCAATAAATTTCCATTGATCTCATTTACGCGTTAGCCAAATGAATTCGTGCGAAAAATATGTGCATTTTCACCCCTTTAGAAAATAAAGATTTTCATATTGAATCTCTAAACCAGTTTTATACATTTTTTAAGGGTAATTCAATTTAGTGTGCAGTGAAGAATAAATATATTTCAAGCAGGCATTTTTATTAGTTTCATTTCAAGTGTTACATATATACATAAGTAAATAAATCATAATTTGATATACACTAAATTGTATATAATATCTTAAGATTGTAGTAAAGAAATAAGTAAATGTTAAATTTTAAGTTCTATTGACAATTTTCTTAATGTTTATAAAACAAAGTATCTTTGTCTATCTTTTTTTAAAATATTATTGAATTGCAGCTTTTGGAATCCCAAGATCTTCTTTATATCCACATTAACTTAAAGCAAATAACACATGTAAGTATTAAGTAGATATTTTTTTAAAAATAGCATAAATAAGTAAATAAAACAAAATTGTTAAATTATTTAATTTAGATCCATTATTTCATATTTATATCAATTCTAACTAATATACTATAAATCTTAGAAAAAGTTCTGTTTGATAAACATTAAAGAATTCTCCATTGTACTATGGTCGACTATAAAATATCTTTGGATTTTACTTAATTTAATTTAACAAATACTTATGTCCTTTCACTTGTGTGCTGTCCTTTTGGGATTTATTTTTCATTTACATAGATTTTATATCTTATTGGAATAGTGTTGGTGGAGGTATTATATGTTTTATTATACATATATACAAATTGTTCAGGAAAATGTCTAATTTATTTTATTTATGCGACAACTATGCCTATGCCATTGGAAAATAAACAACTGAATTTAGATATTTATTTATTTTATTTATTTATGTATTAGCTAGCATAAAGTTAAAGCTAATAGACTAGCTTATATTTACTTAGCATGGCTTCTATAGGCCTTCAGCTGACTTTAGATATATATTATAATAATGTTATACCTATTACAATAAACCTTATAAATATTCGGAGTTACGAATATTTAAAACAAATTGAATCTGAAATCGACCCGAAAATTGTTTTTACTTAGTAATATATTTATTATTATTGTATTTGTGTCAAATTATTAACGCTCTTTTATCAAATTTGAACAGACAATATTTTGCTTAGGGGAATTACATCTTAGAATTTCTTATCCAAAGTCTTTGGAAGATAACGGTATTAGGTAATGAATCATAACAATAAAATTGATAGATAAAAGTTTCAATAATAATAACTATCTATTTGCCTCAATTACCGCACTCTAAGTAAACCATTCCAAATCAAACTTCAACCATTGCAACTTGCGTGAAATAATTTCTATGTCTGAAAAGAAATTCGTACCTATAATAAAACAAAAGTTAGGGATTATTGCATAGCTATATATAGAAATCAATTAAGTAAAAGCCTCACCCTGTTTAAGTTTAAATGCTATAAATAATTTCAATTAATAAATTAAATTAAGATTACAATTTAAATTGAATACAATTTGCTTTAAGCAAAGCAAAAACAAACCTGTAACAAAGTTGTTTTTATTTTCTATGGAAAATTGTTGAAAAACAAGAGAAGAACGAAGGTCAATTACAATTGCAATCACAAAATGCATGTAGTACAAGTATTTTCGCCTAGTTTTAGTTGCAGTCTAGACTTGGATCAGACCAGACTCCTCCAACATTTAACATTCAACATTCAACATACAACATACTACAACATTCAGCGGAATGGCGGTCGTCGACTATTTGCCTTTAACCTCATTAGAAACAAACGGTGCAGACTGCAGACTGCAGACTGAAAACTGTTAACTGCAGACTGCTAATTGTAGACGCCCAATCCACCCACTTACCATTTAGCATTGACGTTTTGCAACACACTCTTACACCCGCTGGCCGACAAGTTATTGTGTTTAAACTTATTGGAAAATAATTTTTCATATTTGTTTTGAGTTTTGTTCTTTGAATACGCGTGAGAGTTGGCCACAAGGCAAATGATTTGTGGGCTTGGATGAGGGAAGCTTATGTATATATATATATATATATATATATATATATATATATATATATATATATATGCAAGCATATACTTGTATATAGTTATATATGTATATAGCTACCTCCTTTTGGCTGGTATGGGTGCACATGCATCTCTCACCACCTTATGCTATATTCGAATTGCGGATTATACTATAGTACACTCCTTTTATATTGTGTGTGTGTTTTTTTTTGCATTGCTTCTATTTTTTTTTTATTTTTATATATAGTACGAGTTGGGTTTGGACCTGCGCATATTGGTTGCAAACACACAATGACTCCTATTCCGTATTGCCATCTCGTTTGCACACAGAAACGTAAAAGGAATGCCGCAACCACTGACACTTTGAAAAGAACATCCTTTGTTGTATGTTGTTGTACATGAACCATCGCATCATCATTATATTGGGCAGTTGGGCGGTTGGGAGGCTAGGAGTTGAGAATGTTTAGATTGTTATATTGTTGGCCAGTCAGTCAGTTAGGGATGTTCTTGGTCTTTTATGACTTATATGACTAGCCAAGTGGATGAGTTAGTATGTAGTTTTCCTCAATTACAAGAGTGATTCGGATTTTCAAGTGTTTTAAGTACTTTATTACTCTAACTATGGCAAACGTTGCCTTAATCTGTATGAGGCAACATGCAACAATTGTTCAGTCTGCTTAACGTTTTCAGCCCCCCAACTTTCAGTTGAATCTTACTCTAACCATTGACTGCATAGGCAACCCCCAAAAAAAAAGATGATTATATACTCAACACACACACATACACATACACAAACAATACAATATGACAGGGTGTGTTTGTATTGAAAGCGTATTACATGCTTTGCCTGATGTCTCTGGTTTGGACGCGTCTGTCAACGGCAACAGGATTCAGTTTGACTCTTTAGCTTTGTGCTGTTACTCGCTTTATATAATTGTGGCTCGTGTTTAACAATTTTATCAACAGTTTGTTAAGTTAACAACAAGGCGCCGGCACCTTTTTAACTTTATACAACTCCAAAGAGAGGATAAAAAAAAACCTGTTAACATTATTGTCATTGTCAATTGGAATCAACTTTTGTCATATATGTCACTTGCTGCCAATGCAAGTACTACTTAAACATACACCAACACACTAACACACATATACACAAAAGGCAACTCAAGGAGCCTATTTCAGGTGCTTATCCTTATATACTTTATCTCTTCCTTTCGTAGCCTCTTAAGAACACGGCATACACCATTCTTATACAATACAATTATCCTTACAACATAACAACGGCATCGCCTTTCAACAGACATCAATTATAATGCTGTAGACTGGCCCGTCAATCATATAAATATATATATATATATATATGATATCATAATCTGCTTGGCAAACAGGCATTTATCCTGTGAAGCGTATATAATTATAATAAGGATCATAAAAATTGTTCCTGCCTCTGTCCACATTCTCATTTATTTCGCTTTCTTTCCCTTTCTGTTATGCCCCAAGGAGGTGCATTGTTATTATTTTGCTATTCAACCGTTTGGAACAAAAATACAAAAGAAATCCTTGCCACAAATAACAAAAAAATTCCTTTTTTTTATTATTATTATTATTTTTTATGATTATTTTCATTAACTGATTTTCTTTTCAATTACCTTAATTCAACTTCAATTCATAACAAACTAAAAAATATTTACAATATTTGCTTTTATTTCATTATTATATATTCTATAAGATCTTTCTATATACTTTAAAATATAAAGTGATTTATTCTTGTTTAATAATTTAACTTTCAACAGTAATATTTTAGTAAAAAAATTAATTAAATTGTCTTTAGAAACTATCATTAAGTGGTTAAAGAAATTACTTTAAAATATTTTCACACATCTTTGAAGTGTCTGCTTTTAAGCCTTTATCAATCTATAATAATAAAAGAGTAATAATATTTTAAAATATTTCTATATAAATTTAATAATTTAATTATATTTATACTTAAATTTTTATGTTTTAATTATACATTTTGATGCTACTTTCCTCCATTTAAATGCAAAATATTTTCATTGTAATAGCGCTTGAAGATCTTTTCATTCCTTTTGTCTTAGCGTCGGCGAAGTAATCATTTAATAAAGATAAATAAAATCTTATTTATATATAATTTAAAATTAACGTCAAATTCCTAAAAAAAAGATATTCTTGTAAATTTAACAGATTTCTTAACGAGTCTGTCAGAGATTGTCTACACACTAATGGAATCTGTGAATATTTCTTTGGTTTTTTATTTTTTAAATAAAATAATTGAGCTGGCAGAGATTCAATTTGCTCAGTTCTCAGTTATCGTTCAGGCAACTTAACTATATGACATATTATTATATTTGATGGACAAGATTAAGTGTAACTGAGAGATATTCTCGTCCAAGTTTATTCCCACAAGAGTTAAAAGTTTTTAGTGTTAGCTTGAAACAGTTTTAACGTTTTCTATACTAATTTTGTTATATTAATGTTACATTTAATAATAAGTATTAAAATACAGTATACAATTGATATACTGAACAACTCCATAACTTATAACTTAAGCTGGAAAGTAAGCTTCTTTTATAACAAACTTTAATTAACCAACTGATAAATCTTAGAATATATATATAGATATTGTCTACAACATACAGAAGAGCAGCTTTAGATTGTTATTGAAATAATTTAGTTAACTTTTCTTTACTTTTTTTAATTATTCATTTAGTTATTATTATCGGAAATGTATCTAAAACTTTGTATTTAGTTTGGCTTAGGCAATACACAAGGATAGTATATAATTATAGAAAGTAAAGCTTCATTATTAAGATGGCGTCTGTGTGTTGCATCCTTGTAGCATAAGTGTACTACAAGCAGCTATTATGCCATTAAAAAGACAGTCGGATCTTTGATGTTAGCATTTACGTGGCTGTTGATTCCGCTGCTTTTGATTCCGTTGAGTCATTTTATCCTTAGACTTATCCTTTGCCTTTGCTTTATCCTTATCTTTCAAAAGTAGGCGTCGCGCAATGGTTTTCAATGGTTTTTGCTTCGTTCCTTTTGCAACTGCTGCGACTTTGCTTGCCTCGATTTATGTTAGTCACAAGG
Source organism: Zygothrica quintamaculata (assembly GCA_037044455.1). Lineage (NCBI taxonomy): Eukaryota > Metazoa > Arthropoda > Insecta > Diptera > Drosophilidae > Zygothrica > Zygothrica quintamaculata. Next base: position 53,474 of record JBAMBS010001782.1, read on the forward strand.
GGCCTAGGGCAGATGGGACGCCTTCAAGTGGCTAACGTTTTCTCCCATATATATATAAATCTGTATATATGTTTATATATATTTATATATATATGTATATTTGTTCGTAACTATCAACCAATGTGGGGGTAAGTTGCACTAGCCAAGGACTCTCTCTCCCTGTAGGCAGCGTTGAGCGCTTTAATTGTGCTTTTTCTTTGTTCTTTTCGCTGTAATGGAGTGCTATGCAAATGGCGTTTTGATGAGTTTCCTTGGCTCTGGCGCTCTCTTTGTAGTCGCACCCAGACGTTCATCCCCTTTATTACGCTTTTATCAGTATATATGTATATAGTGTTCGTATGTGTGTTTGTGTGTGTGTGTATGTGTATTTGTTATGCTGCTTGTTTGGCAGGGAAGGGCTGTTATTGCTGCTGCTGTTACTGCTGCCGCTACTTCTCTTCCTCCTTCTTATTTGTTTTGCTGCTTCTGTTTTCGTCCTTTCTGTTTGTTGTTGCCTTTGTTGTCATCGTTGCTCTGTTGTTGGCGGCGACAGTGCTCTCCATGTAGTTGTAGTCCTTGTTGCTTTGACTGCGGCAAAAAAAAATTTTTTTTTGTTGATTTTCATGCGCGTCAGACAGAAGCAGAACCACCACCACCACCACCACCACCGACATCAACTCCCAACCGTATATAAATATGTATGTGTGTGTGTGCGTTCCATTTTCAAATTTCGTACATAATGGATTATTGTCCTTCCCTTTGCCATGTGGCCCATGTGCCCATGTGCTTTGGTATTGTATTTGTATTGGTCGATTAAAATGAACCAATGAAAAACGCTCTCAAAATGGCCGACATTCAATTTGCCTCAAAATCAAATTATATATTATACGTTTCCAAATTCAATTGAAATTGCAGCAAAAGATTTTTTTTTTTTGTTGCTATCGATTCAGCTGTTTCTTGATTGCTTTTTCATGCCTCATATATCTTTTAAGCAGCCTCAAATAAGTTGCAGCAGATCTTCCACATGACATGGCATGAAGGCAAAGTTTGCTTCCAATTTCATTGGAGTAGATTTGCTATTCATAAACTTTTGATACAATAAGTAATTACAACTTATATTTTCCATTTCCATTAAAGTTAAGCCCATAAAATAAAGTTATATTAAGCACAAAATTTCATTTATAACTAATAAGTTCCTGTTATTATATAGAAACAATTGATATGCTTTATCCTATATTGCAAATATATGTTATTATATATGTTTTATATTAAATAAATATTATTGTTTATATATTTTATTTCAGGCCTTGTCTAACTGCCTTCCAAAATACGCAAACGAAATATTTCAAGCGCATCTTCCATATCCCAAATATTTACAAAATATCTGGCGTTTGTGATTTGTTAAATCGTTTGATTAAAATTAAATTAAATTAAATTAAATACAAATACAAATAATTATAGATATAATATTTAGTATATATTATATATATATATATATATATATATATATATAAGCACAATTTGGCACTTGAAACACAAAGTGTTAAACGTTTGTTGGCCCTAAGGAGTAGGAACGTAAGCGAATTTAGAGTGGCATGAGCCATCCTTTGGGTTTTCGGAAACATGATGATAATGAGTGTAGTGGGCCAAGACCACCAGTACCCGGAGAAGAGAGCCGAGTTAAAAAGGTAAATTATTAAATTCTAACAAATAAATAAATATATATAAATTAAAATATATATATTCATATATATAGATGACCGAAGGGGTTATAGATACCTCAAAGAACTCACCTCCATCTTATCTAAACTGGGCCCGTACGCTTAATCATCTACTTGAAGATCGGGATGGGGTAGAGTTGTTTAAGAAATATGTTGAGGAGGAGGAGCCTGCCTATAATGATCATCTAAATTTTTATTTTGCCTGTGAAGGTCTCAAACAACAAACAGATCCCGAAAAGGTGAAACAAATAATCGGAGCCATCTATAGGTAAATTATAACAATTCAAACTGAATCCTTTTTTATATATATTTAAATTTGAATTGGAATTTAAATTTTTTTTTTATATAGATTCTTGCGTAAAAGCCAACTGTCCATTTCTGATGATTTGCGTACACAAATCAAAGCAATCAAATCAAATGAAATGCCTCTCAGTCCGCACATTTATGATCCAATGCAACAACATGTGGAAACGACATTACGCGACAATATTTATCCAAGTTTTCTCTGTTCCGAAATGTATGTTCAGTACATTCAGCAAATGTCCGCGATACATGAACGTTTCAGTAGCAGTGGAGCCACCGCAACGGGTAGTGCTGGCAGCAGTGGCAGCGGCGGTAGTTGGGGCAGTAATACTGGCGCTTGTGCTCTACCGACGGCAGCTACCAAACAGCTAATAGCTACACAAGGCGGTTCAATACCGCCGGGTGTTTTTATAAACTTGCCAGTGAATAGCGGTAATGTATTACCAGCTGGCACTTGTAGTGCCAGTGGTAGCGTCTATGGTCCATCAACATCAGCTAGCTCTAGTGGTTCAATTAGTGCCACAGATACACTGCCACGCAGCTCAACGTTACCCACACTACATGAGGATTCAGAGTTATCACTATGTGATGACTTTGAGAAGGTGCACGTAGAGGATGGACATGCACAAATCGATTTTCCCATGCGGCTAACGCGCGATCTGTTAATTGCAACACAAAAAAGAAGACTGGAAATACGACCTCCCGGGTAAGTAATTTTCGGCATAAAATTATATATTAATAATATATACTAGCGCTATGTACTTAGGTAGTATATATATATATATATATATATATATATATATATATATATATATATATATATATAGATTTGTATCTGAAAGTCTAAAATTTTATGAGGATTTTACAGCTCAATTTTATGTAAATTGTGTACCTTCTCCACGACTTTAATAAATCTTAACAAGCATGCAAATCTATCACATTCTCTATATTATATATATATATTATTGAAAAAATTTTTTATACCTTTATAATTTAATTATGTTTGTATGTACAAACTTTTACAATATTTTTCTTAGAAAGATTTTTATAAAAAAAAACTTTTGTGTCTAATTTTTTCGTCTTAAGTTTAAAAGTTTTATTTATATTTAAAATGTTTATTTATAATTATTAATTTTGTTAATTTTTGATTTTAAATTCTTTTTATTTACATATTTGTACGTTCACAAAACGCACGTATCCACCTACATGTCCAACAACAACCACAACAACAACAACAACATCAAAATAAAAACCATACAAATTGCCCATGAAATGTGTCACTCACATATATATTTGCCACACAACAACAAATGCAACAACAACAACATCGACAACAAAAAACATCAACACGGTTTTTAATTTATATTTCCATTTTATTTATTTTTTTTTTATAAATTCTAATTTTATTTTAATTTATTAACTGATTTTTCTTTGTATATAAAAAAAACAACAATTTTTTGCACACAAAATATCGCCGCATTGCATGGAACTATAATCTTCTTCCAATATATGTTCATTAAAATGTATGTCCTGATATGCATGTGTATATGTATAGAGCTCACGGTTATGTATATACTGCGAGCACCAATACATCATTTGTTCCGAATTCACGTGTTGATTCGGAACGAGCAAGTGTGAGCTCTGGCGGCCGTACAGACTCCGACACAATGTCAATGTCGAGTTGTTCAATGTAAGTAGTTATTTTAAAAGCATGTATCTATGTATATAATCATATGACGTTACTTATTTATATTAGTTATTAAGGTGAATTGTTAAATAAGCATAAAATTTGTATTTTTTTTTTACAGGGATGGTCGTCCTTATATAGAACGCAGACATAGCTCCACGGAGAGTAAAGCAATACGACAGAGCGCCATGGCAAATAAGGAAACGAACAGTTTTCAGGTATTTAATGCAGCCAAAGGGATTATATGTTGTTTTTTTATAATTATGATTATTATTATTACTATTTAAACAATAGGTTATACCACGCACGCAACGATTACATTCAAACGAGCATAGACCTCTTAAGGGGGATGAACTTTTGGCCTTACTGATACCCAAATTGGAAGAAGTGAAGCGTAAGCAAGACTTAGAGGAACGTGCACGTTTGGAGGTAAGTAATTGAACATACCTGAGATAGTTAATTGGTAATAATAATTAACTATTGCAGAGATTACCTGGAACAGCAATGTCAAGTAACGAAAGATCAAGTGCCAGTGATCGTGCATTTGCCGAGGCGATACGGGAAAAATTTGCACTTGACGAGGACAATGACCAAGATATTTTGGATCAGCATGTGTCACGTGTGTGGAAGGACCAAACACCAAATCGCTCACCTGGCACAATGTCACCTTGCCCGCCCATACCATCAAGAAGACGCACTGCAACACATGACTCGGGTATGGTCAGTGATGGTGCCATTAGTTTAAGTAAGTTTAATTTAAAAAATTTTTAAAGCTAAACTTAATCCTAATCTCATCATAATTTCAATTTTATTGTTACAGGTGGTCACTCAATGAAACACTCAAAATCAATGCCCGATCCCAGTTCCTGCTCTAGGAAGCTTACAGATAAATGGCCTTCAATGAACACAGACAGCGGCATAAGCATGTTCTCAGCTGATACAGCTATGAAATATAAGGATACAAGGTATATATCTCATCCTTTTTAGTTATGAATTTAAATACAAATATTTTGTTTTTGTTCAGTTCCCGCTCTGTTTCAAGTACGGCTTCAAAAACGGAGGAAGCAAAACGAAGACTGGAAGACGAACCACGTCGTGTTCGTCGATATGCCCAACCACAGCTCCAACCCCATATGGGTTCAATACAACAACCCCTATCTTCCTTTAGCAGTAGCAGCAGTGGTAGCAGCACAATTCATCATCAGGCAGCAGCGGGACCACCGCCATTACCCATAAAGCCACCAGAAACAGTTGTTGTATTTTTATTCTGTGAAGAGCCAGTTCCTTACAGAATAAAAATACCCGGATCTTTGCCGACCCTGCGCCAATTTAAGGACTATTTGCCCAGAAAGGGTCACTTTAGGTAAACTATATACAGAATCTATATAATTTTTTATATACTTAATGATTTTCCATTTGTTTTTTAGATTTTTTTTTAAGACACATTGTGAAGATCCAGACAGTCCAGTGATTCAGGAAGAGATTGTTAATGACTCCGACATACTACCCTTATTTGGAGATAAAGCGATGGGTCTTGTCAAACCATCCGATTAATATTAAGTATAAACTTTACATTATATATATAAGAATAAAATTATGAATGGGTTCATAATTATGTACATCATATATATATATATATATATATAGAACTCAAGAAGCTATTCCCAGAAATCAAAACTTAAATAGAACTTAAATGTACATTCAACAGGCTTTTATAAGCATCACAAACTATTGTACGGGGCTTGGGCGGGATTATGGGTAATGGGGGTAAGCAATGTGTTTCATAATATCACCGTAACATCTGATGGTGTTAACCATTAAAATACAAAATCATTATTATTTATAAACCTATGTTATGTGTGATTATAATATATATGTATGTCTGTATTATGTGTGTGTATAGAAAATCAGTTGAGCTATACGAGCTATACACATATGCAATATACGCGTATATGTATATGTTTTGAAAATTTGATTTTATTTCATATGAATTAAATGAAAAATGGAAATATTAGAAAACTTAATAAACCCTTAGCGTCAATTCAAAATTCGTTAGGCACTTTGTAAATCCCGTTAACCGTTTGACGGCTTAAAAATGAAAATGAAATGAAAAGCAATAGAAATTAATTGAGAATTGCACATAGAAAAAAAGAACCCTAATATTTGAGTACAGAAAAATAAGAAAAATGTTTAATATGGCTATTCCTGGATTTGGATTTGTTTGTTACTTTGTACTAACTATGGACTGCCTGCAATAAATTTTGTTAATATTTTTATAATGTGCATTTTAAGATGAGATATGATAATGATATTAACAAAGTTCTATTCAACTCGACAAAAAATCAAAATATAATCTGTTTTATTTTTGTATAATCTATATATATTATTATACGTACAATTAATACATATTTATGTATATATTATTTACATTTGAATTTATGTATTTATATATACATATATGTATTGTGTGCTTTTGTCTATTATATACATAAATAATAGTATTTATGTATTTACCAATTAGAGATATTTAAATTTTCATTAATTTTTTTTTGTTTGTTTTTAAACAACGAGTGCTCATATTGCTCCAATAGCTGCATAATTGACAGATTTTAATTTATTAGTTATACTATATTTCATTATAAGTTTAAACATGTAATAAATATTTTTTTAAGGTATTATGAGAATAACCGCAGATATAATGAATACATTAATATCATAGAAAACATATTTTATTTGTGAGCAAAAATGCAAGTAGATTTAATAAAAAAAGAAGTACATTAAAAAATAAGTATAAAAAAACATGGACAATTACTTAAATTACTTATGTTTTTTATTCAAGCCTTTTATAGTGCAAGAATTATAAAAATGTATTTTATTTATTTACAAGTTTTAAATGTATAATTTTAGTTTTCAAACGGGCGTACAATCATCCCGCTGACAATGACTTAAATAGTTTTGTTCATTTATAAATGTATGCGTACATTTGGGGCAATGATATCTTCGATGTCGATTGCTGCCAGGACTTTCGTGTTCTCGCAGATGTGCCTTCATGTTGTACATTTGGGAGAAACGTTTATTGCAAACTGGACAGGCAAAAGGTTTGGCACCTGTGTGTGAACGTGAATGCCTCTCCAGGTGAGCTTTTGTGCGTGTCTTAAATCCACAAACATGACATGAAAGACGCTTCGATTCGCTGTCGTGTATCATTTTGTGTTTATAAAGTGCTACCTTATGAACAAAACGTTTTGAACAGACTTCACATTGATATGGCGTTTCACCGGTATGCCATGCCATATGATGTTTTAGCCGAAATTTTCGACTAAAACGTTCGCCACAATGTGGGCACTCGAACTGTTTGACGGGTTCATGATTCTGTAGATGACCAATGAAACCAGAATAGGATTGTAAAGTTTTTCCACACTGATCGCACACATAACCAGGAAAGTGTTCGCGTTTTGTGTGTGCATTATAGGCACGACGACTGCTAAATTGTTCTGGACAACTTGGACACTGTATATTCATTGTATAATCACAGGAACTGTCTTGATCCTCTGCATCTGATATCAGATATTCTATTGTTTCATCAATTTGGTCATCAAAATCGCTTAGTATTTCCTTATCTTCTCTAAACATATCTATTTCTTCCATAACTGTTTTTTCTTCCACATCATCAATACTTGCTTCAGGCTCTTCATTGATAATAATTTCATTTTCAATATCAATTGCATGGAATTCCTCATCTCCGTTATCATCACATATGGAATTCTTCTCTATAAGTTCATGTTCTTCGTCCACCATCTCCTCCACCTGTTCCTCCACGTCTAATTCTTCCGCAACAATTGCTGCATCCACTGCCTCAACCAATCCATCATGAAGTTCATCTGCATCCACAGTCTCAACTATTTCGACGCTGATGCTTTCATCAAATTTCTGTATATTCTCAATTTTAACATCATCATGTATAATCGCCGGCTTAAAGTCTTTTAATATAAATGGTCCTCGTATTAATTCAAGTAGCTCCTGGCGCAATTTTCGCGCAATTTGTAAGGATTTATGATAGCGTGATAGCTTCTCACAGCATTTTTTGCATATTGTCGAACTAACATCGCTCAATACGTAATTTGTTCCTTTTGTACATTGCAGGACCAAATCGCTAATTAATATGGGTGGTTTCCCAATTGTTTCTTTGTGAATATTCTTTGGATTGCGCACAACAAACTGGCAAATGCAACAATTCATTTTTTTCTTGAATATTTTTTATTATTCATTAAGACATATAATTATTTTTTGCCTATAAAGTTAGCGCTTTTTAACACTACTATTCAGTGCTGTAAATTGCACCATTTTATCATGCTCATAACAAATCTTCCTAATGTAAAATACTAGAAAAAAACTGTCACTGTTAATGCTATGTGATTATAGTATTTTCATAACAAAAGAATTGAAAAAATATATTTTATTTGTTCTTAAATACTACTAGGATACTTCAACTTTAAAATTGGAATAACGATCGACTGATTGTATAATTTCCCTTGTTTTGTAATGATTAGCTTTACCAAATACCTAGAAAATAAAGTAAACAATTACAATAAGTAATATCGTATTGAAAAATTAACAACATACCTTGCATTTGCTATGCAGTATAATTGATTTGTTTTTTTCGGAAACCTCCATGTTACCTCCTCCTAAAGGTTTGACACATAGATTTAATTCCTTCAAGTCTTTTTTAACGCTGTCAAAGAGGTCCACTATAATAAAAGTAAAACAGTTAACAGTAATAATCATATTTAAAGGATCTTATTACCATGCGTAATATTTTGCTTGCCCCGTACTACCGTCCTTGCAAACAGAGTCTCACCATGAATGTAAACAGACAAAAGCAAGTAAACAAGAGCTCCATCTTCTATTTTGACTTTTGGCACCGCCAAGAACGATTTTCCAGTCTGCATAGATGCCAACTGTCTTACTATGTATGTATAGAAATTATAAATATAATATTCCATTAAAAATTAAATAAAATTTAGTTATTTAAACTTACTAAGCGGACGTGCATAGCAATTTTGAAAGGGGAGCAAGACATGCGAAAGCTTCATTTTAACTTATTTTAAAGGATACTATATAAATTTTGAATTTTGATAACCTTTGTTAGAAGTCTTATTTCTAAAAAATCCGGGGCATGACTGAAATTTTCAATTATGTCAAATATTTCAGTATCGAAGTTTTGAATACTGCTACTGCGATAGCACACTTTCTTTATTTATTTTTTGTTTTTTCTTATATATATTATCAAGAAAAACAAACTAACATTTTTTAAGGACAAATTTATATAAATTCAACAATTTGTGATTGAAGTTAATAGCCCTCATCGGTTGTTTCAATTTCATAGTCCTTATATTTAGTTTGTAAGATTCTTTTGGATTCCAAGTGATCAGCTTTTCCAAAGCCCTACATTTTAAATATTATTGATATTAGGAAATGTGAATAAAAATATACAAATAAACAGTTGCATACCTGTGAATAACCATATATTTTTATATACTTCTTGTCCGGTTGATGCTCAATGCGACCTCCACCAAGGCATTCAGTTTCCAATCCCTTTGTTTTACAAACGTCCTGAACTCGATCGTATATGTCAGCTAATCAGAAATAATGTATATATAACATTTTTTAATGGATTAATATTTTTCACATACCATGCCAATGACAATCTGCATAGCCTCGTACTATTGTCTTTGCAGGCTCTTTATTGTCGCTGTTCACATTTCCATAGATTTTAATAAGAATATATTTAAAAATACCTTGATCATCTATATCTACCAAAGGCAATTTTACAAGTTCTGTTTCGCTCATTTTTATAAATCTTAATCCTACAAATAATTTATATTTAAAAATAAATTTTTATAATATATTAAAGTGTTAAAACTTACCGCTGTAACGTAAAGCAGCTGATTTGATAAAATTCTGTAAAATACACTGCATTTTCTTTAGCGTTGACAGGTAACAGATCCGTTTTTAATATATTTAGCGAATGTTATATTAAATTAAAAATGACATTTAACAGTAACTTTCAAGTAATAAACATCAAATAAGCATTGAAATTTAATAATACATATATATTTTTTAATATATATATATTTTATTTTTAAATATTGTAAATTTTGCATTCGACAGTATTAAATTATACAGAATAGTAGTCTTTCATTATACAAATTACGTATATTTATTGACTTATTTAAAAATGCTACTATATTCTAACATCAATGTTAATTGAATACTTTTTGCATTGAACTGGTATTTAAGTATAAAAGCTTAATGCTACAAAACTAGCTATATTGCTTTAACATTCACGACAACAGTTGAGATTTCTGTTAGTTATTACCCAGCTGATATATTTTTGGTATGTACAGAAATTGCGGATGATTACGATTTTGTTTTTATTCGACGAATTAAAGAAATTGTTCAATATATATTACCTCAAATAATTCATTTTCATAAGTGTATAATAATCCTTATAAAAAAAATAGTTAAATAGTTAGCTAGAAATAAAATGAGTTCAACGCGGCCGTTTTGTTTTGTTTGTGGTAAAATCAAGTCTGTTGGCGTCTTTCAGCTTATTGAAGGTAAGTACAACAATTCAACAAATATTACATTTATATTATCATAATTTTTTAAATGGGTTTTAGGATGTATTGTCCCTGGTACATTTAAACCAATAAAAGATATAATAAAGTATTTTGAAAAAGTTATAAACCAACGCTTAGAATTAACCCCAACGTCAGCTGCCTGTAGAGACTGCTTGGAATATCTTTTCAACTACGACCGGCTGGTTAGAAATCTCAGCCAAGTACAACGACAAATTGCAAGCGCCTTAATGAATTGTCGAAAAAAAAAACCAGTAAGTTTGACTCCAAAAAAAGATGCCATTAAAACAAAATCACAGGAAGTGAGATCAAAGAGTTCAAGAAATGAGTCAACACAATTGCCGCCACAAAAAGTGACTAAACAGTTGCCGCCAGACGATCAATATTTGGCAATGAGCGATGACCAGCATCAGGAATTTCTAAGTGAATCTGAAGAAAGCTCTGACTCATCAGACGAGGACGACAACATAGATATTCCATGTCATATATGTGGTGAAATGTTTACGAATCAAGACTATTTGGAAAAACATATTAAATCGGATAATTGTCAAAAAAATGAATACGCAACCTGTAATATCTGTGGCATTAAAGTTAAAGACGAAGAAGTACTCGATTTGCATATGAATCTACATGAAGGTAAAACTGAGCTAGAATGCCGTTATTGCACCAAAAAGTTTTCGCATAAACGTAATGTTTTGCGTCATATGGAAGTGCATTGGGATAAAAAGAAGTATCAATGTGACAAATGTGGTGAACGTTTCTCTTTATCATGGTTAATGTATAACCATCTAATGCGACACGATGCTGAGGAACATGCGCTTATCTGCGATGTATGCCATCAGCAATTCAAAACAAAACGTACATATAAACATCATCTACGCACACATCAACTAGATCGTCCACGTTATTCATGTCCAGATTGCAATAAGTCTTTTGTAGATAAATACACATTAAAAGTTCATAGACGTGTCCATTCCCCTATTGAAACCATGTCATCTGTATCGTAAGTTATTGAAATTCTTTATATAAATAAAAATAAAAGAAAATTTTTGCATTTTTGTCAAACCTTCATTTTTATTATAGATCATATTTTAAACTTAATTTTGAAATTTAATTTATAAGTATTTTAGTTTATCAAAGCCAGAAAACCGTAAAATACCGACATTATAGTAGAATTCTACTAGCAAAAATGGTCAAAAACTTTTTAGCAACCCAGCATATAAACTCGATAGTAATCCATTTAAAGTGGGAAATTTTTAGATTTAGGTATTTACCTGTGAAGGATTTACGAGAATTTCATTTGGTATACAAATCTATGCAATAAAAGGCAGCTGCTTTTTTTATTTTATACCTTATCATACCTAATGATTTTGTTTGTTGTAGTACCTGCCCATAGAAATTTGAATATATATAGCTGCGAATATCTTTATTCAGTTTTAGTTTAAAATAAGACTTTGGAGTGCTCAAACAACAATGGAAAAATTATTTAATCAATTAAGTATTTGCGAGAAGATAATTGAAATAGATGCAAATATTTGTGGGTTAAATAAGTTTTGTGCTGAGTTTCATAAATTTGCAAGTGACTTTCAGGCTAATTTACCGGAGATCGCCCCAAAATATGATCTGGCAGGAAACATTAAGATACACGTTGAAACAATCTTTTTGTGTTTCAGTCAAGTTATTACATGCATCAGAAATTTGGAGCGTACTATCAATATTGAGAGTGTACTTGATGTAGACAAGAATTTGTTGGTAACGCGAACATATTTTCTCGATCGGATCAACTGGTGTTTGAGGCGTTTGCAAGTATCATTATATCAACTATCTGAGATAACCAACGATACTACTGTGATTAACTATGAGGATTTGTCATTTGTAGAACTTTTGGACTTAGCTTTGAGTAAATTGGAGTCTTATAATGAAATATTAGAGACAAGCAATGACCAAAACAGTGTGTGCTTGAATCCTGAGAAAGCACTTCCAAATGAGTGTCATCAACTATGTATTGAAATTAACCATATTATAAGGCATACTTTAGCTTTTGCAAATGTTGCACTAGAATCAGATAAAAAAGCGTTAAATTCCATTTGCGAAACGGTTTTATCCGAATGCGATGTTTTTGAAAAAAATTTTGAAAATTATAATCCTGGGGAGCGTAAACTAGACGCATTATCCCTGCAACGTGCGCTCTATAGTTTGGAGACATTTTTAAATGATGGTATGTTGCGACTGATCTTTACTAGCCAACGTGATGTAGAAGACTATTCTGTGAGAAAGCTTAAAAATATTTTGCAAAATAATGGAAGCTCAAAAGATATAGAAAACTTTATAGCCGGTTTTGATAGTAATATGGAACGAGTACAACAAATTGGTGTGTTTGCTATAGCTTTTACGACTGATGTTAAAACAAAGACTATTGTGCGTAGTTGCCTAGCTTCATTGGAATCCTTGGACGCATATCTAGTGCCGGCCTTGCAGCTTCAAACAACAACCTCAGCTTTACATCATGCGGACATACTAGAGCATCATTTCAAGGAGGAACTAGAGGTTTATCGTAGTCTTTTACACGAAATTATTGACAGTCGAGCCTTAATTATAAGCTACTTAGATATATTGGGGAAATGTATACAGACATCGGAAAAATTATATGAAAAGGATCACTTATTACCAGTTGCTCAAATGGGCAATGTGTTGTTAGACCATTTTGAGCTCACACTTAATTATCAAGAGCTTTCGGAAGATGGTCAGCGTTTGCATCGAGATTTGGTTGTTATTTTTCGAGAATGTAAGGCTGTACTTGAAACTGGGACACGTGTAGAGCCCCAGCGCATTATAAAACGTTTAAAAATTTTGTATTCTGTCTTAGCGAAACTACGTGATGCGATAGGTATAAGAATCAACGAAGACTGTGGTACTAGCAATGTTAAAATGTCATTGTCAAAAATGAATATAACTAAAAATGTATCAATAGCTCATTGTTATAATGGTAAAGGAAATTCAGGACAAGAAATTGAAGATCATAACGAAACTAGTTTTAATTTAATTAATAACCAGAGTAATCTCACAAGTCTTCAAATTACTGAAATTCTTAGAATTGTTGAAAACTAGTATTTATCTACGAAATAAATTTATATATATAATAATTTATGAAATAGTTAGGTGAATTAATTATTTTAAGATTAAGATAAATAAATTACATATTTTATAAATATTTACAAATAAAAAGTCTTGGCAACCCTGTTGCAATAATGCTGTCTGCAAACTTATCGGAAATGTCATCGATTGTTGTGCGACCCTGTGTGCAAGCAAAAGTGGGTAGCCAGAAAGAAAATTATTAAAGTAATCTCTAAAGGTGAACGCACTAACTTAAAAAAAAAATTATCATATCGGTCCATCCCTAAATCACTGACATCCCTAAAACTAAACGACGATTTGTTTAAACATTTCCTAGTAAATAACATTCGGAAAATGAATACATGCTTTCTATGTGGTGCCGTTGATTTACACGGCATTGCAGATTACGAAATGCTAACATCTAAAGTACCATCTTCACATAAGTCGGTCTCTTTAGTGTTGACGCATTTAGCTAGCTGTATGAAAACCGAAATTAATCTAAAACCAGAAACAAAACTATGTCCGCGTTGTTTTACTGAGTTAGCTGACTATGATACCATAATGGTTAACCTTATGGTCACGCAGAAGAAATTAACCACTCAATTAAAAGCTGCACTAAAATCGGAATATGACGAAGATTCTTTGGTGGAAGAATTGGATAGAGCGGCTCAAGAGGATGCTGAAGCCGAAGCACTATTTGTAGAGCTTGTTAAAGATGAAGATGAAACTGTTGCCGTTATTAAAGATGAGTATGATAATGAGGATGACGATGATGATGGTGATGATGATGAAGATGAATTTTTGTGTGAAACTAAAACAGAATCTGGATCCCAGCATTCAGATGAAGGAACTGATTATCAAGGAAAATACAGTCTAAAAAGGGTAAAGCAGGAATGCAGCACTTGTGGCAAGGTATTCAACGCTCGTTATCAATTACAGAAACACATCAACGAAGAACATAACAAGACACATGCTCATGTTTGTCCAATTTGCGGTATTATTCGACGTGACGAGGAATATCTGGAATTACACATGAATATTCATGAGGGAAAAACTGAAAAACAATGTCGATATTGTCCAAAAAGCTTCTCACGACCTGTCAACACACTGCGTCATATGCGTATGCACTGGGACAAGAAAAAATACCAATGTGAAAAATGCGGATTACGATTCTCACAGGATAACCTTTTATACAATCATCGATTGCTACATGAGGCTGAAGAGAATCCTATTATTTGCAGCATATGCAATGTATCCTTTAAATCGCGTAAAACATTCAATCATCATACTTTGATACATAAGGAAAACAGACCACGACATTATTGCACAGTATGCCCCAAATCCTTCACTGAACGTTATACACTTAAAATGCATATGAAGACACACGAAGGTGACGTCGTATATGGTGTAAGAGAGGAGATTCCCACAGACGATCAAGTTGTCGAAGAGTTACAAGTTGATGTTGATGAGTCTGAACAAGCAGTAACAGTGATCATGTCCGACAATGATGATAATTCATCCGGATTCTGTCTCATTTGTAGCACGACTTTTGAGAACAAAAAAGAACTTGAAAATCATTTGCAATTTGATCATGATGTCGTATTAAAATAAATAGCATTTAGATTTAGATTTTATAACATTATATAACTTTGTCACCATTTCAACTGGAATTAACACGTTTAAATATATGATTTTATGTAGTCCACGGCACAATTTTTTTAGAAAACCTTCTGTAGTTTAGTTATTAATATAATGCAAGTTGAATAAAATAAACATTGCTTAATATTTCATATTTTAAGTAATCTATTGTTTTTCTTAGCTTTACCTATGGAACTACATTTAAAAATCCGCGAAATAATTAATCTATTAGATACGGTATTGTACTTGCAACTGTTTCTATGTGGTGAGCGTATCGATTTATTATCGCCCTTATCGAGAATGGATGCATCCTACCGATATTTTCATAATGATTGGAAAACGATAATAAATCGTATGCTGTCTCTATATTCCCGCTTTAGAAACAGTTGCAAGTACAATACCGTATCTAATAGATTAAATTATTTCGCAGGATTTTTAAATGTAGTTCCATAGGTAAAGCTAAGAAAAACAATAGATTACTTAAAATATGAAATATTAAGCAATGTTTATTTTATTCAACTTGCATTATATTAATAACTAAACTACAGAAGGTTTTCTAAAAAAATTGTGCCGTGGACTACATAAAATCATATATTTAAACGTGTTAATTCCAGTTGAAATGGTGACAAAGTTATATAATGTTATAAAATCTAAATCTAAATGCTATTTATTTTAATACGACATCATGATCAAATTGCAAATGATTTTCAAGTTCTTTTTTGTTCTCAAAAGTCGTGCTACAAATGAGACAGAATCCGGATGAATTATCATCATTGTCGGACATGATCACTGTTACTGCTTGTTCAGACTCATCAACATCAACTTGTAACTCTTCGACAACTTGATCGTCTGTGGGAATCTCCTCTCTTACACCATATACGACGTCACCTTCGTGTGTCTTCATATGCATTTTAAGTGTATAACGTTCAGTGAAGGATTTGGGGCATACTGTGCAATAATGTCGTGGTCTGTTTTCCTTATGTATCAAAGTATGATGATTGAATGTTTTACGCGATTTAAAGGATACATTGCATATGCTGCAAATAATAGGATTCTCTTCAGCCTCATGTAGCAATCGATGATTGTATAAAAGGTTATCCTGTGAGAATCGTAATCCGCATTTTTCACATTGGTATTTTTTCTTGTCCCAGTGCATACGCATATGACGCAGTGTGTTGACAGGTCGTGAGAAGCTTTTTGGACAATATCGACATTGTTTTTCAGTTTTTCCCTCATGAATATTCATGTGTAATTCCAGATATTCCTCGTCACGTCGAATAATACCGCAAATTGGACAAACATGAGCATGTGTCTTGTTATGTTCTTCGTTGATGTGTTTCTGTAATTGATAACGAGCGTTGAATACCTTGCCACAAGTGCTGCATTCCTGCTTTACCCTTTTTAGACTGTATTTTCCTTGATAATCAGTTCCTTCATCTGAATGCTGGGATCCAGATTCTGTTTTAGTTTCACACAAAAATTCATCTTCATCATCATCACCATCATCATCGTCATCCTCATTATCATACTCATCTTTAATAACGGCAACAGTTTCATCTTCATCTTTAACAAGCTCTACAAATAGTGCTTCGGCTTCAGCATCCTCTTGAGCCGCTCTATCCAATTCTTCCACCAAAGAATCTTCGTCATATTCCGATTTTAGTGCAGCTTTTAATTGAGTGGTTAATTTCTTCTGCGTGACCATAAGGTTAACCATTATGGTATCATAGTCAGCTAACTCAGTAAAACAACGCGGACATAGTTTTGTTTCTGGTTTTAGATTAATTTCGGTTTTCATACAGCTAGCTAAATGCGT